>JAFFSR010000355.1:10000-285000 GCA_017163975.1 Anastatus disparis
ACACATACACATACACATACACACATACACACATACACATACACACATACACATACACACATACACATACACAAATACACATACACATACACACATGCACATACACATATACACTTACAAACATACACATTTACTTATACAAACAGACACATACACACATCTACATACACAGTTACTTATACAAACAGACACACACACTTACACACATACAAACATACACATACACACATAAACATACACACATACACATTTACGCATACACATACACACATACACATACGCACATTCACATACACACATACACACATACACATACACACATACACATACACACACAAATATACACACACAAACATACACATACACACGAACGCATACATACACACAAACATACACATACACATTCATATACACACATACATACATTTACAGACGCAGACACACATACACATATTTAAATACACACATATATACACAAAGTTAAACACATACACACGTACACATACACATACAAACATACACATACACATACAAACATACACATACACACATACACATACACATACACACATATACTTACACACATACACATTCGTACATACGAATACAAACATCTACATACACATACACACGAAAACATACACACATACACCTACACACATACACAAATACACATACAAACATACACATACACACATACACATACACACATACACAAAAATACATACACCTACACATATGCACACTTATACATACACATTCAGAGATACATATACACACGTACACATACACACATATACATACGCACATACACATACACACATACGCATACACACATAAACATACACATACAAACATACACATACACATACACATACACACATACACATACACACATACACATACTATCATTCACATACACACATACACATACACACATCTACATACGCACATACACATACTTAAATGCACATACACATACACAGATACACATACATACATACACATACACACATACACACATACGCCTTTACACATACAAACATACACATATACCTACACATACACACATACACTTACACACATACCTACATACAAATACACTCATACACATACACACATACACGTACACACATACACTTATACACATACAAATGCGCACATTATATACACACATACACATGCACACATACACACACACGCATACACATACACACCTACACATACACACAGACACATACAAAAATACACATACCTAAATACACATACACATAGACACATACAAAAATACACATACCTAAATACACATACACATACACATGCACACATACACATACACACATTCACATATACAGAGACTCGCATATACATACACACATACACATACACATACAAATATACACATACACATAAACATTCACACATACACATACGCACATATACATTTGAACATACACATACACATACACACATACACGCATACACATACACACATTCACATACACACTTACACATACACACATACACACATACTGAATTAATTAATTAATCAATAATGAAATTAATTTTAATGCTATTTTTTCGAAGAAGTTTTACATACTTACATAATCATGCGTAAGGCTAGAGAATTAACTTGTTCTCAGTAGAAAAAATATTGTTTTTCACTGTTTGAGCTGCGGACAACTATCGATTTCTAGTAATAACTACTAGCTATTCCAAGAACCTACATTTTTTTATCAGAAAAGGATAGAGAGATACAACGTCCTTATAAATATAACAGATTGTACAACTTGTAATGTTTATCCTAATTCTGCAGAAAGCAAACAAAGGGTACACAAATAATTATTTGGGATAAAATATCCATGACTTTTAAATTTGCTTCTGAAGCAGTTTTTGTCTTTTTTAAGATTCGTGCGATGTCAACCAACCTTATGGTGGTAAAATTGTAATTGCATCAGGAGATTTCAGGCAAACATTACCAATTGTACGCCATGTAACCCGTATGATTATTATTGAAAATTAAGTTGAATTTAGTTTATCATAGCAAAATTCAGAGCTCAAAATATAGAGCTAAAGTAAATATAAAAATCCAAAAAATATTGGGCTCAGAAAAATATAGAGCCAAGAATACATGGGAATAAAAAAAAATAAGATTTAAAGAAATAGTGGCTAAAAAAAATATAGAGCTCAAGAAAATATAAGAATTAAAAAAATATAAAGCTCAAGTAAAATAGGAATAAAAAAAATATTGGGATAAATAAAATAAAAGAATCAGACAAATATTGGGCCCAAAAAATATAGTGACCAAAAAAATATAAAATTAAAAAAATGAAAACAAAAAAAAAAGTTAGAAAACAATACGGCTCAGAAAAATAAATGGCTTCAGAAAATTAGAGGCCCAACAAAATGAGGCTTAAAGAAAATAGGACTCGAAAAAATGAAGTTCAAAAAAAATATAAGGCCTAGAGAAATACAGAACCAAAAAAGATATGGAAGTCAAGAAATAAGAGGCCGAAAAGAATGAGGCCCAAAAAAATTAAGACTCAAAATGTAGAGCCTAAAAAATATAAGGCCCAGAAAAAATAGAGCTAAATAAAATATAGGACCCAAAAAAATTATAGGTCCCATGAAAATATAAATTTCAAAAAAATATGGAGCCATAGAATATATAAGAATCGAGAAAATATTATGCCCAAAAATATTAGATCCCAAGACACTAAAAGGCTCAAAGGAAATAGCACTCAAATAAAAGTAACGCCCGAAAAATATAAGGTCCAGGTAAATATTGAACTAAATAAAATATAGGACCCATAAAAATATAAATTTAAAAAAAATATTAGGCCCGAAAATATAGAGCACAGGAATATATAAGAAATAAATAACTATGAGGCGCAAAAAAATATAGAGCCCAAGAAAATTCAAGGCCCAAAAAGAATATGAGGCACAATAAAAATAGGACTCAAAAAATGTAGGGCCTGAAAAATCTAAGGCTTAGAAAAATAGAACTAAATAGAATATTTTACCAAAAAAAATTATAAAATCCAAAAAAATATTAATTCCGAAAAAAAATTGGGCCCAAAAAAATATTGGTCCTAAAAAAATATAGAGCCCAATAATATATAAGAATCGAAAAAATATTGGCCCCAAAAAATATAGAGCTCAAGAAAATATAAAGTCGAAAAAAATTTGGGGTCTTAAAATACATAAGGTCCAAAAAATAAAGTTTAAAAAACTATAAAGACCGAAAAAATATTGGGCCCAAAAAAAAGGCCAAAAAAAATATAGAGCTAAATAAAATATAATGCCAAAAAAAATTATAGCACCCAAAAAAATATAAATTAAAAAAAAATATTGGGCCTAAAAAAATATAGGGCGCAAGAAAATATAAGGCCCAAAAAAATAGAGCCAAACAAAATATAGTACCCAAAAAAATAATAAAACCCAAGAAAATATTAATTTCGAAAGAATTTTCGGTCTAAAAAATATTAGTCCTAAAAAAAACCGACGCATTGGCCGAGTGGTTCGGCGCGCGCCAGGCGATCTGCAAAGTTAAGCAGCATTGGCCACGGTTAGTACTTGGATGGGTGACCGCTCCAAAGAACCCCGAGCGGCCTTTTCTGACTTTCTTTGTGTGACGGTCGCTTGGGTGTGCTGGCCACATGACAATGCGAGCGGAAGGTGTGGCAAATACGGTGTAGGTGCCCTTGTACAAGGGTCACCTAATACCGAATTCGCTATATACACCGACCCATTCCGGAGAAGGTTTTCCCTAAGCATTTATCCCACTGGGTTTGGCTACAGGGTTTTTCCTTCTTCACGGGCATTACCCCGGGCAAATGCGGAATGGGGTGGGAAGGGGGGAAATTTGGAATTGGAATAAATAAAGGTGTGGGGAATACGTAGAAGCCAATTACCGGCGTACGTAGAAGCCACCAAAATTTTTAAAAAAAATATTAGTCCTAAAAAAATAAAGAGCCCAATAATATATAAGAATCGAAAAAATATTGCGCCCAGAAAATATGGAGCCCAAGAACATATAAAGTCGAAAAAAGATATGAGGCCCAAAAAAATATAAGACCCAAAAAATATAGAGTTTGAAAAAATATAGAGACCAGAGAAATATTAGGCTCAGAAAAATATTGGGCCCAAAAAATATAAGGCCCAGAAAAATATAGAGCTAAATGAAATATAAGACCTAAAAAAATTATAGAACCCAAGGAAATATAAATTTTAAAAAAATATTAGGCCCAAAATTATATAGGGCGCTAGAAAATATAACACCCAAAAAAATATAAAGCCCAAAAAATATATAGAGACCAAAAAAATTCTGGGCCCAAAAAGATATAGGATGCAAGAAAATATAAGGCCCAAAAAAATATGACCCGAAAAGATGCTTATGACTAATGAGGACTAATTATATAGGGTCCAATAAAAATTGCTACTCTTATTACCAAAAAATTAGACACATTTAACAAATGCAGCAAAATGGAGAACCGGAGAACCGGCGAACTGGAGAACCGGAGAATCGGAAAAAAAGTGGTTTCACTTTAATATAATATAGTATAGGATTTACTCCAGCGGCTTCTTAACGGTATTTCAAATCTTGTATGCACAGTTTTTCCATCGACCAATAAATTTGCTGCTATAGCTGTCCGAGCTACACATAAATCATGTATATTATGATATTGAAAATAAACTATAAAAACGTTAAGTAAATAACTTTTTCCACTTCCACCTGGTCCATCTATAAAAATATATTTTTCTTTACTTTGGTTGTTTAAACTTTTTATAGTAGAGTTGAATATTTGCCTTTGTTTATCATTTAAAGAATTTATTATTATTTCTAATTCATTAAGAATATTATTATTATGATTTAAAATTGTTTGATTATCTTCTTCTATAAATGTGCTTATGTTGGGTAAATTAAAATCATTTAAAGAAAATCCATTGACTTGTAAATTATTTCTAATAACATTCAATGCAAGATTTTCACCTTTATTTTTTTCGTATTTAGGATGGCATAACTTATCTTTATATTTTTCATATGAATCTCGTAAATTTATAGGATTATGAAAAACGAAAATGAAAGCAAATAATTGATAAAGAATATAAAGGAATTCTGTTGAAGAAGCTTCTTCCAAACATCTATCCCTTTCTTCATCTTCATTAATTAATTGTTATGCTTTAGCTGCCTCATAAAATGAATTGTACATCACATCATCAACAGTTCGCAAAGCTTCTTTAGATGTGGCTCCTTTAACATGTAATAGTAATAACCTAATGAAATAACGTTCTCTATCCTTCAGACTTACTAAGTACATTCTACTAAGTATTGATTTTCTTTTTTTTTTCTTTTATTCCACTTTTTATTTTTTCATCAAATGTATAAAAATTTGGTATCTCTAAATACAAGTGATTTCGTGCTTCAAAATATTCTCTATTCAATTTAAAAGATGCTGTTAAAAGATGTTGCTCTCACATTTTTTTGCATGATTATTTATTTTTTTTCTTCTTTAAAAAATACGTTTTGTTGATTTTCTTTATGAACGCTTAGACGTTTTATAGTATGTGAAATAAGTTGTAAAGGATATTCTCATAACCTGTGCATTACTTGAGGTGGACATGAATATCGTGTATTAATATATTGTTGGGTTTCGTTATATTCATATTCAACATTTCCACGATTGACATTTTAAAAAGTGTCTTTATTTTCTGATTGAAAATCCACATTTACTTGATGTATTTTAATGTATGCACAATCACTTTTACGTTTGTATAGTAAATATCCGTTGGATTAAAATGTTGTTGTATTATTAAATTTTCTTGGAAAATTTGCAGTACATTGTTTTGTACTTTTATCCATACACGAACAATTGATATTTTGCATACCACAGGGATCGCGTATCATAAATTGTTTATTAATACTATATAATTTTGGATAAATATCTCTTTTTGGGATTTCTGCACTTATTATTTTATCAACTTTTTCGGGAATATCAAATTTATCATTTTTATCCAAGAGTAAGTTGTTACTAATATATGCATATGCGGTAATCCTCGTTTTTGAAATTCAATCTCATAAATATATGCAATACATTTTCCTAATATTCCCATTTTTATTACTGAATTTTTGAGTTCTTCTACTTTTTGATAAAATACTTTTGTTATAATATCTGGTCTATCTATTGCATTTTCATAAATTTTAAAGTTTTTAGTTATTTCTTTTCAATGTGGGTTACAGGTCATAGTTACAAAAAGGTCAGGTTTACAACGATAATTTAAAAGTTTCATTAAGTCAATGTAATTTTATTTTAAAAATCGTGGACTTCCTGTAAATCTTGACGGTAATATTACTATTTTTCCAATTTTTGAAGAATCTAATTTTTTTTTGTTATGTAAATAGTCCATAACACCTAAGTAACAATCACTTCTTAGTACGTTTTGGTTTTT
The DNA here is from genome assembly GCA_017163975.1 of Anastatus disparis. Taxonomy (NCBI): domain Eukaryota; kingdom Metazoa; phylum Arthropoda; class Insecta; order Hymenoptera; family Eupelmidae; genus Anastatus; species Anastatus disparis. Next base: position 16,451 of record JAFFSR010000355.1, read on the forward strand.
TTCGTATGAAATAAAATCTTAAAGTTTCAACTTTTTCAAACTCATCAACAATGAACTGTTGAGATAATTTTCCCAAATTAAGGAATGGATTTCATTTCTAACACTAAATCTATAATTATGAAATTTCAAATTTGAAATATTAGATTTTCCAAATTTACTTTTCATATTTGGCATCCATCCAAAACTACCATTAGGATGAACAAGCGGACATGTCATAGGATCTGTATGTTTGCTGATTGTCGGTATACTAATTGGTTTATTATACTTAGAGTAAATGACAATATCACGTTCAATAGGAGGAAGATCGTCTTCTCCAACATATACTATTTCAACTTCATCACAGGTTGGTAGATTATATCTATTTTTATCAAAATTATTATTGCGGACAATAGGCATAGTAACAGTTTTCAGAAGACAATTGATTTTTGCACATCGTTGTAGTTCTTCTTCTCCTGCTTCATGCATCATTTTATAGGCTTCGGCATAAGGGTTAATGTCTCTTATCAAAATATTTAAATTTTTTAATAATCTTAAATTAAACTTATTCTGTTCAATCGTTGCCATTTCATTATCTTAAATATATAATTGTCCATATTTACGTGCTTCATCTTTATTAGGATGTAACGCATATACATCATGGTAAATTTGTCCACATATTCTAATAACTTGTGGTCCTTTACCCGGCATTGTATCAAAATTGGCACCAAAATTTTCGAATGCTGAAGCATCATTGTACAACCTAACATCTCGTCGAAAAACATTAATTTCTTCTGTTAATTCAGTTGCTAAAAACTTCAATTGTTCTGGGTAAGGAGGATTTTCTAACAATTCTACTTCACCTTAATAACAACAATTAGAGAAATCGTTACTTTTAGTATTTTCGAAAGCAAAATGTTTCGCATCACAATAAACACATGTATTTGTCATGGAACCAATGTTATTTTCAGATATGAGATTTTCATCGGAATATATTTGCTATACAACCAATCAGTTTCGAATTAATTTTTCCATTTGATTTCTTCAATCATTTTTCTACTTTGTCCTTTATTGTTTTATCAATAACTTTGTTTAATACAATATTATGATTGTTGTTATAATTATTATTATTGTAATTTTCATTATAATTATTGTCTTCAATTTTGAATCGTTTACACTTAATAAATAATATCTTTATTTGATAAGAATCATATTTATGTTTTTATCTATTGGTTTATTTATTATAGTATCATTATTAACATGTTTATTGTCATCAATTTCTATTTGTTTACACCTTGTGCGTAATTCTTTTAATTGGTAGCAATCATTTTTAACTTGTATTTTCTTAATAATATTGGCATTTTCCAATTTTTTATTTTTTATTTTTACCATTCTCTCATGTTCATTATATTGTTCACTAATAACTTTTATATAAGTATCTTTTTTGCGTAATTTTTCTTTTTAATGCAATTTTTTCAATTTATTAGTATCTCTATTTTCCATTGATATTATTTTCTATATCTTAATATTTTCAATTTTTTTTATATTCATTTAGTTGTTCTTCTTTCATTTTCATGCAAGCTTTTTTCTTACGTGTAGCTTCATTTGAACGTATTGGTTTCATTTTATCAGTACCCTTTTTATTTTTTAATTTTTCTTTATATTTATTGGGTTGTTTTTCTTTAATTTTTATGTAATCTTCTTTTTTACGTAAAGCTTCATTCGCACGTATTTGTACCAAGTAATCAATACTCATTTTTTCCTAGAATTTTAATTTTATTATCTTAGTATTTTCTAATTTTTCATCATATTATTTTGGTTTTTTTTTCTTTAATTTTTATATAAGCATCTTTCTTACGTAAAGCCTCATTCGCATGTATTTGTCCCAATTCGTCAGTACTCATCTTTTCCTTGAATTTTAATTTTGATATCTTTGTATTTTCTTATTTCTCTTCATTTTTATTTAAAATTGTTTCTTTGAAAATTGAATAAGCTTCTTTCTTACGTGAAGCCTCATTTGCACGTATTTGTTCCAATTTATCATTAGTCATTTTTTCCTTGAATTTCAATTTTTTATCTGAGTATTTTCTAATTTTTCTTTATATTTTTCTGGTTGTTTTTCTTCAATTTTTATAAAAGCTCCTCTCTTACGTAAAGCCTCATTCGCACGTATATGTTCTAATTTATCAGTACTCATCGTTTCCTTGAATTTCAATTTTGTTGTCTTAGTATTTTTTAATTTTTCTTCATATTTTTTCAGTTGTTTTTCTTTTATTTTTATATAAGCTTCTTTCTTGCGTAAAGCCTCATCCGCACGTACTTGTTCCAATTTATCAGTACTCATTGTTTCCGTGAATTGCCATTTTGTTATCTTAGTATTTTTTAATTTCTGTTTATATTTATTTGGTTGTCCTTTTTTCATTTTCATAAGCTTTTTTCTTATATGAAGTTTCTTGAACACGTCTTAGTTCTAATTTATCATTACTTTTTTTTCTCGCATTTTCATAATAATGCCTTTTTATTTTAATTTTTTTATATTTATCTGATTGTTCTGTTACCATTTTCCTAACGGGATGTTGGAGATGCAGCAATTGAGTTTTGCTTTTTTTATTTTATCAATATCTTTTTTAATTCATAAATTAAACAAATATAATGTCTTGTCCGCACTAAAGCTATATTAATACAATAATTTTTGTAAAAATAAAAAATCATTTGGACTTGTTATTTTTTTATGAGCTTGGATTGGAAAATAGATATCAAATTCGATAAACCTAACCATAAAATACGATATATTGAAAGTTTTTATTATAACTTTATATGTATAATATTTTGGTGGATTTCTTAAGTTGTCCGCACTAGAGTTTAATCTTACAAATTTTTACTTTATAGCAAAAAAAGACGATTAAACGCATCGTTTATTCATAAGTTAGGATTGGAAATATTATTAGAAGGCGGACAGCTTCGTCATGCTCTCAAGTCCTGTTACAAATAAAGCTTATTTTTCATCTGTTTCTTTTGATTCTTTTTTTCCTTCATTTAATTTAATCTCAACTGTGCTAATTTTATTATCGTTATAATTTAAGTGGATTTCATCGATTCCTATTATATCAGTATTTGGTTTTTGAAAATTTGTATACGAGATGTCATCGTCAATTTCCATCAAAATTGTTACATGATTCGAATGCTTTTGTTTACGATACATTTCCATGGTCTTTTTTTGTTCTGCCAATAAATGCATTCGTGAGTTTTTTTCTAATAGTTCAAGCTCGGTAAAATCTTAATTTAATGGTATTTAATTGAGACGTTACTCATAACAAAAACTCTTCCTTATCATATTTAACTCTTCCCTATCGTATTTAATTGAGACGTTGCTCATAACATAAACTCTTCCTTATCATGTCCAGTTAATTATCGTAATTAATATTTGCATTATTATAATTTTGCAAAACTGGTAACATTCTTATTTGTTGCGTTCTAAAAATTCTTGATAAACGTAATCTCATTGGAGAAACATCATATTTTAAACAACATGGACCTAAATTATCAAGTATTGCAATAGTAAAAACAATTGCAAAAACGCCACAATCATAATTATCTGTTTGTGATTGTACTGTTTCGAATACTATGCTCAATTCTGATTTGTTTGAAAATAATCTGTTTATATAAATTTTATGCTCATCTGGTAGATATTCCAGATTTAAACTGCCATATATATGAATCACCTTATTATTATAATACACAAAAATCCGGTGACACTTTACCGAATTTCCAGAAAATAATAACTGTATAAATTCTCTATCAATGGGTACTGATTTAATATGTTGTAATTTTTGGATTGGTAAAGTTAATTGCATGTTGAATGAGGTGTACCGGTTTGAAATATTATTAAATTCTAATATATGAATATCAGTTAACATGAGAGCAATTCCACTATACAATCCCTGTCCTTTAACAATCAATTTATCTTTCTCAGTCAAAACCATTATTGAAAATTAAAATTCTTTTATGAATTTCCAATAAACTTTTTCTAAAGATATTCACAAAATAATTGCTTTTATATTAACTAATTTAATTTACTGCCTTTTTACTTTAAAAGCTGAAAAATAAAAGAAATTATGAAAAATGCTATGAATTAATTGTTATATGATCAATAAATAATAATAAAATTTGTAAAAATAATATAACGATAAAAAATGGTTATTTTCAGCAATTATACATTTATATATATATATATATATATATATATATATATATATATATATATATATATATATATATATATATATGGGACATTTTACACAAACTGGAAGAGCAATAAAATAAAAATCGCTTAAACTTTGAGAATATATTCTATTTGTTACCCAAAATGTGTAAAAAAATTTTCAAGGACTTAGATTGGAAGAATCAAGAGCCATAGATCCTTGAAAATTTTTAAAATTTTTGGAAAAGTACCAACTTTATGATTTTTTTTCTGAAAATCCTGATGTTTTACAGAGAAATTTATAAGAATACTTCTAGTTGTAAATAAGAAGGAGAGTTAGCATGATTTATTACAGACCTAAATTTCGAAGTTTTCTATTGGTCCTCATATGTATTACATGGTAATTAAAATTACTCATTGTTTGCCGCTTCAGAAATTGCTTTTTGAGGGCTTATTTCCTTCTATTTTTCATTAACTTCAGAATGAATTTTCGATTGTGTCAGAGAGAGCCACCAATAAGGAGTTCTGACGGTTTGAAATATATATTTTAATGTATCATTTATTTTTCATATTGAATATAAATGTATATTTTCATCTATGATTAATTTTTATATTGAAAATAAATTATACATGAAAATATATATTTTAAACTGTCATAACTCCTTATTTTCGTCTCTGACTTACATGATATCAAATTCATTTTAAAGTTCATGTAAAATAGAAAAACATAAGCTCACGAAAAGAAATTTCTGAAGTGGCGAACCATGAGTAATTTCAATTACCATGTAATACATATAAGAACCAATAAAAAACTTAAAAATTCAGGTTCTGTAAAGAATCATACTAATTCTGCTCTTCATTTACAACAAAAAGTATTCTTATGAATCTCTCTCTAAAATATCAAGATTTTCAGGAAAAAAAATAATTAAGTTGGGACTTTTCTAAAAATTTTGAAAAATTTCCAAATTTCACGGATCTATAGCTCTTGATCCTTTTAATCTAAATCCTCGAAAATTATTTACATCTTTGGGATAACAAAAAGAATATATTCTTAGAGTTTCAGAGATTTTTATTTTTCTGCTCTCCCAGTTGGTGTGAAATGTCCCACATATATATATATATATATATATATATATATATATATATATATATTTATTCATTAAAAAAAGTTTGTTGTAAAAAGAACTAAAATGAAAATTATTTTGAGTTATTTCTAATAATGGTATTCTTCAATTTATTTACAGTTATTTACGGATATTTGCAGTATCTACATTTAAAAAATGCATAAATGATAACAAACAATCATTATTTATCTCCAGCTTAACGCTTTTTTATTGTTATTTACAGTTTTTAGTATTTTTTTATAATTATTTGTTTATTCACAGTATTATTCTACTTTAAAAAAATAATTTTCATACAAGGTTATGAAATATTTAACCGTAAGATAATATGTATTTATGTTGCATATCACAAGAAAATTTAAACATCAAAACTAATTCTCTAATGTAAAGAATAAAAAATTAAATTAATAGAATTTAGAAATTTTGATATGGAAATACTTTTTATAAATAACTTCTTAATAACTTTGAAAAATCATAAATTTTTTAAATAACTTGTGGTATTGAATGCTAATTAAATTTAGTTTTAACAAGAAGATAATTATTCAAGTTGGAAATGCATTCAGTGAAATAATATAACTATTTATGTTGCATATCACAAGAAAATTTAAACATCAAAACTAATTCTCTAATGTAAAGAATAAAAAATTAAATTAATAGAATTTAGAAATTTTGATATGGAAATACTTTTTATAAATAACTTCTTAATAACTTTGAAAAATCATAAATTTTTTAAATAACTTGTGGTATTGAATGCTAATTAAATTTAGTTTTAACAAGAAGATAATTATTCAAGTTGGAAATGCATTCAGTGAAATAATATAACTATTTATAAGTTATCACTTAAGAAGGTACCTTCGGCCACCACTCGAGTCAAATTTTCAATATGCTTATTTGATTAAAAGTTACTAGATATCTCCCCTCCCCAAGAATATATGTTTTGTATGGTGATTTTCACATACTCGATAACATTAGCATCAATATAAAAAAAAGGAATAATTTTTATTTAAAACTAAAAAATTAAAATTAATTAAAGAGCTAAGATCATTATCTTTACTGTCCAAATCATTTACATGCTCTTTTTACGAAATTTGAAAATTTGAGGTTATGGTGTGTTTTTGCTACCATCCGCTGTGTACGATAAAAGTAACTAGATTCGTACATAAATGAATTATTTATTTATTTATATTTCCGTGTAAAAGTAATGAAAGTTTCTGAAAATTATTTTATAAGTTGCTAGTAATATTATGTTTATCCTCAAAAAATTTCATTTCATTCTGTTTTGTGAATTTTAATATCAACAACAATATTAAAGTTTCCCCATAAGAACCAATGTTACATAATTATTCTAATTTCCCCGTTAAAAAAATCCAATTGGATTTTCCGATTGGAATTCCAATTGGATTTTGTTGGAAATCCATGTTGGAATTTAAGTCGATTCCAATTGGAAATTCCAATTGGAAATCCAATTAGAAATTCATAATGGAATTCCAATGAGAATTTTAGAAATCCAACGTAAATTTATGGACATTTTTAAGCGATTGAAAAATTTTTACATAAAATTTTATTTATGTCTTCATTGCGACTTACAAAAATATCCCTGTTCATTGAAACTACCAGCTTATAAGTTCTAAACTCTTTTATTTTTTTTGTGCGCATTTGCTTGCCATAAGAAAGTCAATAGATAGAAAGCGTTGTAGTCTCCTGGCGTCTAATCATTGAATATAAATATACACCTTTATATAATAGTACTAATAATTGAGCGCTGGGCGGCTACCACGCTTTCTATCTGTTGACTCGCTTATGGCAAGCAAATGCGCACAAAAAAATAAAAGAGTTTAGAACTTATTAGCTGGTAGTTTCATTTGGTCTAAAATGACGATCATTCGACCTGCTTTTTCATGTTCTGCTTTTCTCAATAAACAGAGATATTTTTATAAGTCGCAATGAAAACATAAATAAAATTTTATTTGAAAAAATATTTCAATCGCTTAAAAATGTTCATAAATTTACGTTGGATTTCTAAAATTCTCATTGGAATTCCATTATGAATTTCTAATTGGATTTTCAATTGGAAAATCCAATTGGATTTTTTCAACGGGGTTCTCATTAACGAGCTAACGAATCTTCATGAAATTTTATATGTGCATTTCAGACATAAAAACAAACAATTTTGCATAGTTTCGACCAAATCTGTTTTGTCATACTAAAGTGAAGGTACTTCCTTAATAAATTTTTAAACTTTTTATTCATAGTTTAAAATAATATTGAATATATAATTATCATTTTAATAGTTTTTATAAAATATTATGTAATTTTATAAGTATATATTATTTAACGGTAGGCCGGAGTAGAACCTGATACCGACCGAGTAACAATTGAGTTGTTTGTTATTTACTCAAGTTTTAATCGGTGCATCTTTAAATTAAAGGTCGAGCGCAATAGATATTATTATTATGAACAGATGTTAGATATAACAGATGTGAGATATGCACAAGAAAAAAAATATCTACCGGTTTGTTTTTGAGAAAAGTAAGTAACGCGAAAATATTATAAACATAAACTTTTACTTTGGCGTTACTTACTTTTCTTAAAAACAAACCGGTAGATATTTTTTTTCTTGTGCATAGATGTTCATAATAATAATATCTATTGCGTTCGACCTTCAATTTGAAGATACACCGATTAAAACTTGAGTAAATAACAAAAATGCCAATTAGACAAGGACAATGAATCCAGCCTGCTCTTAAGGGGAATCCTCATACCGACATAGAGTTCTACCTTATCTACATTGAAATTATGAATTTTAATAGAAATTTAACTATTCATGACTGAAATTCGTAGGAGAAGCACATTCTTAACATGCCAAAAAATTTATTGCAACGTAAAAAGACAATATAAGGGTGAAAATAAAGGCGAAAACTGCTTCATACAATAAGGAACTTGCATGAAAAAATGCATTTTATCCGTCAGATAGAATACGAAAAAATAAAGGACATGTATTTTTTCTTTTTTCGTGAAAATAAAAACTCAAAGAGATAGAGGCAGTTAAATCTGTGTGACGTCACAATGCATGTTTGCTTTTGTCATGGCGCTATATCTATATATATCAAAATTGTATTAACTTATACTGCCTATGACTTTTGCCATTCATCATATTTAAAAAAACGAAAAAATACGGGTCTTTTATTTTTTCGTATTCTATCTGACGGATATAATGCATTTTTTCATGCAAGTTCCCTATTAACTTTTCAATGTAGTTATGAATAATCGTATTATGCAGTTTTTGTTTTCATTTTCACTTTTATTCTGTCTTTTAACGTTGCAATAAATTCTTTAGAATTTTAAGAATGTGCCTCTTCTTATAATGTTAGTCAAAAATAGTTAAATTTTTATTAAAATGCATAATTCAAATGTAGATAAGGTAGATCTCTGTGCCGGTATGAGGACACCCCTTAAGGAGATGTAAAATGGACAGTACACTTGCGCCGATAAATATTGACTATATTTCCATTGTATTTCAAAATTTTGAATAAAGAGATGCATTAACATATAATATGTATCACGAAGATTATTCAGTTAAATTTTTAAATAAATCTATTCATTAGTTATTAAGGAGTTTGGGTTCCAATATAATTTACTAATGTTTTTCTATTTGGAATCAGACATCTAAATATCTTGAAAACTAATGATTAGAATAATTTGAAAATTTAAATAAATAATTATCATGGTATATACTACACTTTGAAAAATTTTCTGGTAACTATACCAGTATCCTGTAAATAATTACATGTTTTAGCGATGTTAAGTTACATTTTTATGTAACTTTACATCTCTGAGCGTAGGTCCTACTATGATCGCGGTATTTTCCCCGTGCTTAGCAGTGTAATGTTTCAATATCAACATGGCTGTCCGGTAAAAATACGTGACATATGTGAACTTTCGCGACAATAGAAACACATTTTAAACACAATAAGAAATATTTTATTCTTATCAATTGATGTCGAACATAACGTTATTAAATAATCTTTTCAAATTTTATAGTGTCATAAGTAATAAACGTTCAACGTATATTTTTTATTAAATTATATTGAATGTAGGTTAGAAACGATGAATTATGTAATTTTACCGGTTTCCATGTGTATTTAACACGCTCAGCAAGGGTCCCGATACTTACCATGCTCAGCGATGTAAGGTTCCGAAAAATTTTTTACTGTGTACAAGTTAATACATTCCTTTTATGGAAATTCAGAAATAGAATGGAAAGAAATCAGTTAAATATGACAGTTAATGTTTATATCTTCTCATAGTGAAATATAATCAAACATTAACAACAAATTCAACATAATAAAATAATTGTACTTTCAATGATCATATTTAATACAAATTTTAGAGTGATATTACAGAATATTATTTTTTTCCGCATTTATAATAAGTATTTCGCAAATAATAAGTAAATTTTCTTCTGAACTGTTTACTTTTTTAGGAGAAATTTCACTTATATCTAGAAAGTTCATAAATATAAATTCATAATTATAGACATAATAAGAAAAAATTATTCATATTTTACATATTTTCCTATTTTTATAATTGACTATTAAAAAAAATTTAATATCAAATAAATAATTTTTTTAAAGTGTATTTCATTAAAATTATGTTTAAACGATATTAAAAAAAATATTTTTATATCATGTAATGATAATTTTTCAAATGAGGTAGTTTGATGTATTTTAAAAATAAATATGTCTCTCTTATTAAAAATATTATTGCTTTAATGAAATGAATTTTAATATATTTAATTGTTAACAATTTTTATATGAATGACAATCCATTTAAATAGAAACACGTGTACAAATGAAAATGTAATTAAGGTAAATATAATTTTAATATATTAAAATTACATTTAATTGTTGACAATTTTTATATTAATGACAAATTATTTAAATACTAACACGTGTACAAATGAAAATGTAATTAAGGTTAAATGTATGTTATTTATAAAAAATTGTTAACAAGTAACTTTTTGAATAATATATTTTCATGAAAACTAATTTAAATACTTTATTCTCTAAATGATAACTGTATAAAATTTTAATTTAATAAAGTTAGTCATACAATTATGAATATACAATATTTATATAACTGTCCATCAAATAAAATTATTATTTTTTAATATTGATATATTAAAAAAATAATTATTACAATAGATTGTAGTTAAATAAAAATGTTTATTTTAATAATTATAGCGTTGAAATTTATTTTGATATAAATGTTATTTGATTGACATTTACAGTATTATTTTAACTATATTTGAAAGGTTACTTGTCATCAATGAATAAATATTTAATTATTTAAATTAATAATTTATTAATATCAAGAATTTTCTAAAAATTATAATATTTATAATATGCAAACCTTACTTGTGATACATACACTTTGTAATATTTGTATGTCATTAAAATTTTATATTAGATGCAAAAAGGATTGTTAAGTAATTGCAAATGGTTATTTCATTATTTTGAAATATTCAAATTTAAAATTAATAAAAAATGTGTATTTTGATCTTATGGTTTTTTAATTTAAATTTCGTATTTCATATATATAAAATACATTTGTGAAGATATTTTTATTAGAAATAAACACAGAATTTTTCTTAAGCATGTTTCACGTAAAAATTAATTTCATAATTCAAATTCATGGTCATATATTAAGGTCTGGAAATTATAGTTGTTACTCAGTTCCCAGTTCTCAGTTTATTAGTATCAAATATCGTACTATCTTTGTTTTTCTTATGGAAATAGATTGAGAAATAGTCACTTTATAAAAAAAATTATACATTTTTTTACTTCAAGCACATGTGTACATATATTTTTATATTATGTTTCATCAAATTATTTTTAATTTTATTTAGTACTCAAAATTAACTTAAATTAATTAATTCTTATTTACTTAAAATTAGTCATTTATACATAATAATATAATAAAAGAAAATTCAACCGAGCAACGTTAGAAGCGAAAAACTTCAATATAATTAATACTTATCAACATAAAACCCATTAAATTGTGTAACAATTTTCAACAGTTAATAAATATAATGTACATCATATAATATATATATCAATTTTAAATTACTAATAATTAATTTAAAACTTAAAATTAACTATTTTAAAACGGAATATGGAAGATAAACATGTATCGTTTAATTCCTTAAATATAACGAATTAAAATATCAATTATTAGTAATTTTAAAGTGTTATATATTATGTAAATAATTCTATATTTAATCATTTTCAATTTTAGTAACAGGAAAAGCCGCCCGAAAAGAGATTATTAATTACATTTTCTGCGAAATATTGTCCTTGAATCGAGTAGGTGAAATATCAGTCTTAGTTCCAAAAAAAGACATTAAGCATCGCAAATTTACGCTCTTACTTTATAATATAATAGTACCAACATTGTTCCCTAAAATTAAAGCTATAGTACTACTTGAAATTATATCGCCACTCTTTTTTAAAGTACCTTAGTACATAAATTAGATATACTTGATTTAGAACCTATTTTAACAATACTTTCCTTTCTCCGTGCAGTTGTTAGTTCTATAGTAAACGTCGAATACCGTTTTCGATTATTTCATGATTCGTGATTGAAACACGTGATTAAAAAGAATGAATTCCTATTTTATTTTTTCATTGATTCTAATACAATTTAGTAGAACAAATTCTTAATTCATCATGATATAATTTGCATTCAAACAATTTTTATGCACATTGTAACTTTAATTAATCTTTTTTATAAAAATGTAAAAATTTAATTTAGTACAAAACTAGAATATCAAAATTCATAAGTTGCGGCAATTCTATTTTATTTTAAAATTGGCTAATTTATACATGATAATATAATATATGAAAATTCAACCGAGCGACGTTAGGAGCGAGGTATTTTTTGCTAGTTCCAAAATTAATTTAAAAATTTTTTTATTTTCAATTTAAAAGTCTCAAAAATGTCTCTATATTATGCATTTTCACTTTAAGGGGTGTCCTCATACCGGCACAGAGATCTACCTTATCTACATTTGAATTATGCATTTTAATAAAAATTAAACTATTTTTTACTAAAATTCATAGAAGAGGCATATTCTTAACATTATAAAGAATTTATTACAACGTTAAAAGACAGAATAACAGTGAAAATGAAGACAAAAACTGCATAATACGATTTTTCATAACTACATTGAAAAGTTAATCGTATTAAGCAGTTTTCGCCTTTATTTTTACCCTTTTAACGTTGCAATAAATTCTTCGGCATGTTAAGAATGTGCCTCTCCTATAAATTTCAGTCATGAATAGTTGAATTTCCATTAAAATTCATAATTTAAATGTAGATAAGGTAGAACTCTGTGTTGGTATGAAGATTCCCCTTAACGTATCAAATTAATAAAATTTGGATATTTCAATGAATTTTTGAATTCAAATAAAAATATGAGTAACTTTAATATTAATAAAACATTTATTTTAATACATCACCATAATTAATGTATTATCTCAAATTTTCATTTCTTCATTCGTTTTATTAACTAAAAAATTTTTTATTTCTAAAAATTATGATGCATATAAATTATATCTCGCAAAAAAATTTGCAGGAAAGGAATGTTATAACGGTGAGTTGTAAAAATGTTTTATATGTGAAAATAAATAAACTTTATTTTTTAATAAAGTCCCTTTTTTTAACTTAAAAAGCGAGTTGTCCGGTTTTTTGATAAAAATCGATGTGTCATTTTTTTCAAGTTGAAAACAACATGTCAGGTTTTATACCTTCAAAAACGATGTGTCTATTTGTTCCGCTAACCGGACAAAATCCAGATAACTTTGGTTGTTCAGATGATTTGAATGCTAATGATGACACTGTTGAAGAACTACCAAATATCACTTATCATAAAGGCAAAAAAAATTATCGAATGGACCAAGCTAGGTTAGAAAAAGATCATATTTTCCATTGGGTGAATGATAAAAAAATATATTCTAATAAGTATGAAAACAAAATGCTTTTGTCTAATTATGAGAAAAGGAAAATTCTCAGAAGTGAACCAATTCAATTATTTGAAAATTTTTTTTAACCGAGATAAAAGAGCACTTCATTGATACTTTTCTAGAAAATGGTTTCAAACTAGAAATGGATGATTTGAATACTTTCATAGGAACAGTCATGTTCACTTCTTTCAACACTCAAAAATCACAAAGAGACTACTGGTCAACAGATCCTTCTTTATCATATCTAGTAGTTTCTTTGCCAATGTCCCATAAGAACTTTGAATATACAAAAAAAAATTTGAAATCGTGGCTTGTTCGTCCAATCATGAAAATATTTCAGAAAAATATCTTAATTTTTGTCATTTAGCAAACTGCTTGATCAATTGACGAGATGATGGCGAAATTTTATCCAAGAACTTCATTGAAACAGTTCATCCGTGGAGAACCAGTACGCTTTGTACGTTAAGTGGAGGCCGTATAGCTCTGTCCTTGCCTAATCTAAATTTTCGTTATTATTAATAAATTAAATATTGTTACATAAAAGTAAGGGCATAACCCAATAGATTTTAGGACGACCGAACGATCCTATTCTATAAAAAAATATAAAATTTTCATTAGTTTTCGAGTAAGGTCTGAAACGGAAAAACAATTAAACTTAATAACTGTTTTTCCGTTTCAGACCTTACTCGAAAACTAATGAAAATTTTATATTTTTTTATAGAATAGGATCGTTTGGTCGTCCTAAAATCTATTGGGTTATGCCCTTACTTTTATGTAACAATATTTAATTTATTAATAATAATGAAAATTTAGATTGGACAAGGACAGAGCTATACGGCCGCCTCTTAAAAAATTCCCTTATACCATCTTTATTTTGATAGTTTTCTTGCCAATTTAAATCTTGTACATTTGAATAAACTGAGATTGAAATGTACTGATACTATTAGAGAGAACTGAATTAGTGAAAAGAATATCATCAATGAAAAATCTCAAAGAAAGACATATGCAGTGAAGTACAATGTTATAGTGGAATAAACTATGTAACTGTTATGAACTCAAAATTAGTATCAGTTGTATCTACAACTGCTGGAGTGACTATCACTATCTTCACTATCTACAAAAAGATATTGTGCTAATGCAAAAATAAAAATAGATATTCAATGCATGGAGAGATGGTACGAATAAAATTGGAACTAAAGAATTCGTAGAGTCACCCGCTAAAAGTTACATACAAAAGGGTCAGATGAAAAAAATAGAACATGAAACAGTAAGTCTAAATCAACAAAAAAAATATTTCGGTTGTAGACAAAGAAAGTTTTTGTTTTATCAGTCTCGTAACATATCTCTTTGTCAATCCCCACACAGCATGAAATATTGCAGTGAAACTTTCACTGAAACATTGTGCTGAAATATTGTCACAAGATTGCAGCAATCTTGTCTTAACATTGCTAAGAGGTTTCATGAAACATTTCAGTGTGATATTGCTGCAAACTTGCTACAAGGTTACAGAAAATAATTCAAGCAATATTGCAAGGAACCTTTCATGAAAGGTTGCAGCGAGGTTTCTGCAAGGTTTTATAAAACATTTCATAAAATATTGCAAGAAACCTTTCATGAAAGGTTGCAGCGAGGTTTCTGCAAGATTTTAGAAATAATTCATGAAATATTGCAAGAAAACTTTCATGACATGTTTCAGCGAGGTTTCCAGCAAGATTTAAAAAACATTTCATAGAATATTGCAAGAAACCTTTCATGAAAGGTTGCAGCGAGGTTTCTGAAAGATTTTAGGAATATTTCATGAAATATTGCAAGAAACCTTTTATGAAAGGTTGCATAGAGGTTTCCAGCAAAATTTAGAAAACATTTTATGGAATGTTGCAAGGAACCTTTCATGAAAGGTTGCAGCAAGGTTTCTGCAAGATTTTAGAAATATTTCATGAAATTTCGCAAGAAACCTTTCATGAAAGATTTCAGCGAGGTTTCTGTAAGATTTTAGAAACATTTCATGAAATATTGCAAGAAAACTTTCACGAAAGGTTGCAGCGAGGTTTCCAGCACGATTTAGAAATTATTTCATGGAATATTGCAAGGAACCTTTCATGAAAGATTGCAGCGAGGTTTCTGTAAGATTTTAGAAACATTTCATGAAATATTGCAAGAAAACTTTCACGAAAGGTTGCAGCGAGTTTTCTGCAAGATTTTAGAAACATATCATAAAATATTGGACAAAAACTTTCACGACATGTTTTTGCGAGGTTTTCAGCAAAATTTAGAAAACATTTCATGGAATATTGCAAGGAACCTTTCATGGAAGGTTGTAGCAAGTTTTCTGCAAGATTTTATAAATATTTCATGAAATATTGCAAGGAACCTTTCATGAAAGGTTGCAGCGCGGTTTCTGTAAGACTTTAAAAACATTTCATGAAATATTGCAAGAAAACTTTTATTACATGTTTCAACGGGATTTTCAGCAAGATTTAGACAACATTTTGATGGAATATTGCATCGAACTTTCTATGAAAGATTACAGCGAGCTTTCTGCAAGATTTTAGAAACATTTTATAAAATATTGCAAGAAACCTTTCACGAAAGGTTGCAGCGAGGTTTCTGCAAGATTCTAAAAACATTTCATGAAACATTGCAAGAAACCTTTCACGAAAGGTTTTAGCGAGTTTTCCAGCAAGATTTGGGGAACTTTTCATGGAATATTGCAAGAAACCTTTCATGAGAGATTGCAGCGAGGTTCCTGCAAGATTTTAGAAACATTTTACGAAATATTGCAAGATACCTTTTATGAAAGGTTTCAACGAGGTTTCCAGCAAAATTTGATGAATATTTTATGAAATATTACGAGGTATCTTTTGTTAAAAGTTGCAGTAAGATTTCTGCAAGGTTTTTGACAAGATTTCTAAGATATCACAAAAAATATTGCTATGTACATTTCGCTAATGGTTATTACCATATTTTTAGCAATCTTTATAAAATATTCCAGAAAAGCGTTTCACAAAAAGTATCAGCAAAGTTTCATGAATAATTCCAAAATGAAATTGCAGCAAACCTTTCATAAACAGTTTCAGCAATTATTCCGCAAGTTTTTATAAAAGATTCTAAGAGCAGTCCAGATTAGCTGTTTTGCCTTATATTTGGTTTCCTGTTATTTACTCAAGTATTTATTGCTGTAGTTGTATTGTAAACGGAAAGTTAAGCGCAATAAGTATGCTATTATTATAAATATTTATGCGTAGGGTAAAAAAATCCATCGAATTGTTATTGAAAAAAGTAAAGAACGCATAAATATTAGAAACAAAACCTTTTATTTCAATATTCTCTACTTTTCTCAAAAACGATGCTGAGGAATTTTTTCTTCTTGTGCAGAAATATTGATAATAATACTATTGCGCTCAACTAGTAATTTATAGATACAACGATTGATACTTAAGCAAATAAGAAGAACTTTATCACACAAGGACAGAAAATCCTGCCTACTATTAAATATTACTGCAGCAAGCTTTTGGCAAGATTTAAGAAATATTTTACAAAATATTGCAGCAAACCATAAGGAAAGGTATGAGCGTTGTTCGCGGCAAAATTTGGGGGAAAATTTCATGAAATATTATGAGAAACCTTTCATGAAAGATTGCTGCAAGGTTTCTTGAAATGTTGCTGCGAGGTTTTCATGAAAGGTTGCTGCGAGGTTTTTAGAAATATTTCAACCGGGTTCTAGCTCGGACATATAAATGTTGCTGCAATATCTTATAAAAGGTTGCTACGAGGTTTTCTGCAAGGTTACGGAGAGATTTTCTGAAAAATTGTTGTGTGGTTGCTTGAAATGTTTTTGCTATTTTACCCGCAAGATTCCTGTGAGGTTTCTTGAAATGTTTCTGTTACATTTCCTGAAAGATTGCTGCGAGGTTTCCTGCAAGGTTGCGGCGAGGTGTTCTAAAAGATTGCTGCAAGGTTTCTTGAAATGTTTCTGTTACATTTCCTGAAATATTGCTGTGAGGTTTTCATGAAAGGTTGCTGCGAGGTTTTCTGAAAGATTGCTGCGAGGTTTTTAGAAATATTTCAACCGGGTTCTAGCGCGGACATATAAATGTTGCTGCAATCTTTCATGAAAGGTTGCTGCGAAGTTTCGAAACTTTCATAAAACCTTGCAGCAACCTTGCAGCAATCTTTCATGCTGTGTGGGTCGTGTATAAAAAATAAGCACTGAATTACGAAGTGTCAGTGAGAAGTGAGGGGACTTACTACAATCAAGCACCCCGGACAGTGAGAGGCGAGGGAACTCACTATAATCAAACACCCCGAACAGTGAGAGGTTAGGGGACTCACTAAAATCAATCACCCCAAAGAAGACATAATTTTACCACGCCCACATAGTTGTCTCTAGGTCATGCTAAGAATGAAATGAAACACTAATTTCTACTTAGCTATTGAATGAGTGACCTCAACATTTTTCCGTGATGTTTGCATATCAATTGCATTTTTTTGCAGTGATTATTATTATTGCCATTGAGTTTTTATTATAAAAATAATTCAAAAGTTGAAAATTACTAAATTTTTTCACTTTTTTTGGTAAAAAACACTTCATATTTTTTTAGGAGTATTTTTGCGAAAAGTTATTATGGCTATTCGAAAGAACAGCTTAAAATACGTTAGATATGATCTTTTTTAAACGTTTTCAAACCTTTTTTTTGGTTGAAAAAAACCCTCTAAGAAGTTATCTGAAAAATTGCTTATTAAACTTAGATTTTGAATTGAAGGTAAAGATTAGAGGTAAAGTATTGGCGAATCCATAATATATATAATTTCCACCTCGAGTCGAAGGCGAGGGTGGCAAATATATGCTATGAAATCGATACTTTACCTCGCGTGGAATGTATACTATTTTTCGACATACCCGGGTCGAAACTGTGACTTTTGTTTTTCGGCGCCGAGACAAAAGTCGTAGTTTCGGGCAGGATATGGCAATAGTTGTTTACGTTACCAGTGCAGAAAGTAGGCGATAGCCACACGCGTGCAGCTATCGTTTGCTTTTTGCACGTATAGCGTAAATTATTATTTTTCCTAACAAGTTTCGCAAAGTTCGATCAGTGAAAATGGAGGAAATAGTAGTATTAAAAAAATTAAATACTTCTTATTTTTTCGTACATTTTAACTATGATTTGATGAAACAATTGACCGAAACTGAATGTTATCTATTATTATCTATCTACTTTTTAAATTAAAATGTAAAGGTTGTTAATTATCCTTTCTTTTAAGTAAACACGCACATAGCATATTAAAAAATAGAGGAATAAAGACGTTACGTACAAAAAGCACGCGCTTATTACATTCTTTGTTTAATTTTTTTTAAAGTTTAAATTTTAGTTTAATGTTTCCTACATTTTACGAAAATTCGTATTTTTGTATAAAAATTAATGATATTACATTTTTTTCGAACAAAGAATATGTTTTTAAATTATAATTATAATAATAACTTTCGCGTGAAAATATATATCACTTTCGGAACGGAAACGCGTACCGAAAAACGAATTTTCAGAACGCCGTTAAGAAAAAAATTTATCAACACATTAATTTAACAAAAAAATTTGAAAAAATAAAAGTACTCCATTACTTTGAATTCTTCCCCAAAATTCTTTTTTTATATTTTGGAAAACAAATAGAACATTGTTATTTAGCAGTGTAAATTCATGTGAAATTTAATGTATATATATATATATATATATATATATATATATATATATATATATATATATATATATATATGTGTATACAACTTTTATGGATTTAATATCATAACTAGGAGTATTATTATTAAACGCTTTTATTTAACTTGATTGTCTCTGAATATGTCCTTAAATCTTGCGATTAAAAATTAACGTACTTCACATTGACTGAGATGGCTGAAATTTTCAGAATATATGTATTTTGCATGACGATACAAAATTCTTTAATTTATAAAAAATTTTCATAATTAAATATTCATTATATATAAGCAATATTATATAGCCAGCGCATATATGCGTTACTGAGAAAATGTATACAAGTGTGTGTGTTTTGCAAAAAACACACTCATGTATACGCTTACGTATATATAAGTATAAAAATGTGTACGTATATGCGTGTACATTTGTATACTCATATAAATAAATAAAATTATTTTAAAAAAGATATTTAAAAAAATGCTTTTATTTAACGTTAAAAAATTAATAGAAAAAAATAAATTTTTGAAATTTTAAAAGAACTAAAGAGTAAAAATAAATAAGTAAATAAAAAATAATTTAAAAAAAACGCTTTTATTAAAAAACCAAAAATAAAAAAATAAAAAGTTTAATAATTCAAATGTATAATTACATTATAAATTATATTTCTGTCTAATATTTTATTCAAATTTTATATAAAAGCGTGGAGAATATAATTACAAATTTTCTTTCAATATTCTCCACGCTTTTATATAAAATTTCAATAAAATATTGAGCAGAAACATAATTTATAATGTAATTATACATTGGAATTATTAAACTTTTTATTTTTTTATTTTTTGTTTTTTAATAAAAGCCTTTTTTTTAAATTATTTTTTATTTATTCATTTATTTTTACTTTTTAGTTCTTTTTTTCTTAAGATCTCATAAAACGGAATGAAATAATACATTAACAAAAATTATTTTAAATAAATTTGAAAGAGATATATATGAATATATATATATGGGACGTTTCATGTCAACTCAACTGACAAAAAAATAGAATTTGCTGAAAATCCGTAAAGAGGTTCCATTTGATACCCAAAATATACAAATAAATTTATAGAGGCATAGGTCAAAGGGATTACGAGTAATAAGTAATGAAATATTGTGATTTTTCAAATTTTTTTGTGAAATTACCAACTTAATTATTTTTTTCCTCAGAAACTAAGGATTTTAGAGATTCACTTATAAATATATTTATTGTTGCAAATGATGAGTAGAATCTACACAAATTTTTTTAAATCTCAGAATTGCTGTCTTCTGATTGGTTCATTTTGTACTTTCATGTAATTTTGAATTTTTGGTGTTCGGCCAGGTTCATTTCACTCAGGTTGCACTATGTTATGTTTTTTTATAATATCTTGAAGTGAGCTTTGTTTCATCTTAGGCATGGAACTGATAGAAGAGCTATAGAACTTTGAATTTAAAAAAATAAAATAGAATTTTCAATTTAAAACATATATACTGTGGATTTGGTTCTTCGATTATAGATAATGCAATATACGAACAAATGATTTTTAAATATCTTAAAAGAGATCTATTTTTAATAATTTAAGTATTAATTTAGAATCTGAATTGAAATATCAACTGTTCATTATGTAGACATCCTCAAAATACACTCGTAACTAAAACATGTTTATGTGTTTCAATTAATTGTTATTATAATGATTTTAAATATGTGTTGAAAATTATTTTAATACATATTATATATTCAGAATTAGTATTTACATCATATATCCAGAAGTAAAAGAAATGAAGTAAAATAAATTCTATAGGCATGAAATTGATTTAATATAAAAATTTATTACGAATTCAAATAATGTTTTATTTATAGATTGTGGAACTTTCGGCAAATATTTTTTGATTTCATCCTCATTCTAGTGACATTTTAATTTTGCAAATAGACTATAAATTGAGAAAATTCAAAAATATATTTAGGAATTAATATTTGTATCATATATCTGGAAATAAAAGAAATAAAATTAAATAAATTCAAGATGCATAAAATTTATTCAATTTAAAATATTACAATATGAAAAAATTTTTTTGACCTGTGAAATATATATTTTATAACATAAACACAAAAGCTCCAAGAAACATAGAATTAATTATAGAAAAAGAATTCGGAGAAATAGAAAAAATGTTTATCTAATTAGTGTTCATGCTTGTGGTGATCTAAGTGCGTACACTGAAAAGACGCAGGGACCGCTACAGTCACCCACCTGACCGTAGTTACGCCGAATCCTACAGCCTGTATAGTTTGTGAAATTGGGACCGTAGCGGCGCCGGCCCGCGCCTTGAGAGCGCCGCAAACGACCTCTTGCGGCGCTAGTTACCGCGTCTATACAAGTTATATATAGTGCCGCACACACAGTGATGCATTTCGAAGATGCTTACATGATATCCAACAGCCAACTTCAGAGTATATACTACAGAATAATATATTCTGCTTATACTCTAATTCTACGGTATACTCTGAAGTTAGCTATAGGATATCCTAATATATAGATATACATAAATGTATAAAGCATCCTCGAAATTCATCACTGCGCACACACGGCTTATTAGGAGCTGCTACAAAACGGGACCACTCGAGCGCCGGTCTTGCTCTGTAATGGATTGAAAGAGGAAGCGCCGTTACGGATATACCAGTGTGGCGGGGAGAGCACCCATGTCTTTTCAGTGTATACACCTCAAATATATTTGGAGGGAAAAATGGTCCATCTTCTTATTTTAGTATCTTGTTGTTATCATAAATTAACTCTTAAAAACACAAAATTAAAGAAAGTGACGAGAAAGAGTATTTTAATTATTTCCCATTGTAAAAAAAATTTAAACAAGCTATTGAAAGTGTTGATGTAGATATTGGAAAATTCTTTAAACGACCATTCTTAAGACTTGCTTGTCAAGAAACATCAGATAGATGGCTTACAATGAGCGTTGAAGCTAATAGTGAACATTATTTTTATGTTCTTGCAAGAGCTGTTTTGGAATTATATGGAGCTAAAAGTAAATACTTTAAATTATAAATTTTAATAACTCTTAATATATGAAAATTTTATTTTTAGATAATCTTTATTTAAAAAAGCTTGTTCAAAAAGGTACAAGAAAATCACAGTGTTCCAGTTTTAAAAATTATTTAGAAGATTGTATCAATCGATATAAATAAATAAAGAATATCACTTGCGATAACAAACTGAAAAACTGTGAAATGTCTTGGAATGATAAAATCTTGATGAGATTAAAATATGGAATCTACATCTAAGCTGCAAACCATTGACAGAGCAAATTCTAAACTGATTAAAAATGTAACATGTTATTATTTTTTTAAGGAATTTGTTGATTTCTATTTGAGTTATATTTTAAAGTTAAAACTAAAATTTAGATTTAAAATAATTTTATACTTTATAAGTATAATTCATTCTTCACATGAGATTTTTATATTTTTGTAATAATCATTACAAAGTAAAATTAAAACTTGCGTTACTATAATTATATTTAAACCAACCGAAATTGTATTATTTTTTTTTATTCAAAAATATCAACTAATACACATTAAACTTTAATGAACATAAGAAATCAATGATAAAACATGATTTTTAAATTTTTTCATGCTTTATTTTAAGCATTTGACATTTATAATTATTATAAGATTATTTGTCAAGTATGTACAATCAATTACATATTTATATCTGCTTAAAATTATCTTTATATCAGACAAAGTATGAAAAAAGAAGTGCAATTATTGTTTCAAAAATGAAAATTAACTTTGAATATTAAAAAAATAAATGCACATGATTATATAAAAAGAAAGGAGTAAAATTTTTTACAATATTCAATTATTTATATTAATAAAAATTTAAACAAAAAAGTTTAAAATTATGAGGGTGAAGAAATAAACAGATTTGTATGTATATTTCAAAATTGAATACTGTAAAAAGCTTACCTTTAAAAAGATATATAGCGGGCAAGTATGCTTAGCGATTTATTTTGATTAATGATTTTAAACATTTTGATGTCTTTAACATATTATAAACTATTTTTAGTAATAAAATCAAACCTTGACATTAGAATTTCATGAAATCACGAAATAAATGTCAAGTATATAATAAAGGTAATAAAACTATGAAATCTTACCATAATTTTTAACAAAAGATTTTCCAATTTTTTTTTTATAAATTAACGTTTAATTTCAGTAACAAAATTGTATTATTTCTTGTTATCTTTTTTTTATCATTTATTTAAAAATGTTCTGAAATTTTTTAAATCTTTTTAAATATTTACAAAATTACTTGCCAGGCCCGTGGGTAAATATTTTATGTCGATGTTTAAAGTTAAGAAATTTGTACATAACGTATGTACACTTGGCGGAAAGGATATTTTTCCGAATGTGTACCTCAAATGGCAGCGCCGCATATTTTACCACAGACATAAGAAAACTTCGAATTATGCATTGAGTTTCGCATCATGATTATTTTGTTTTTTCTTATAGGTTATTTATGCAAAATTTAAATGATAACAATTTAAATTTTATTGCTCATATAATTTAAATTCACAATATTAAATTCTATATGTTTATTGAACTAAGAAATAAAAATTTTATTTAATAAAATAATAATTCGAATCATGAAAGAAGAAAGTAATATTGTTTGTTTACTAAAATTATGTCATTAAGAGGAGGTCGAGTATATCTGTCCTTTTCTAATCAAAAAATTGATTTTTTCACAAAAATTAATAATTTTAGCAAAAAATAAGAAGAAAGCCCCATCTCGTATAATAAAAAGCAAGATTTTCTTTTATGAGGAAAAATTATTTTTATCGCTTCATTTTTAAGAAAACTTTGAAAAACTGAATTGTCCACCCTAACCTCTATTTTTTAAGTTTTTCAAGGTTTTCTTCAAAACAAATCGATAAGAATAATTTTTCCTCATCAAAGAAAATCTTGCTTTTTATTATACGAGATGGGGCTCCTCATTTTTTGCTACAATTATTAATTTTTGCATAAAAATTAATTCTTTGATTAGAAAAGGACAGAGATATACGACCTGCTCTTAAGTAATGAGTAACGATGATGCGAAATTTTCTCTATAATTTGGAATTTTCTTATGCCTGTGGTAAAATATGCGATGTTGCCATTTGAGGTTAACATTCGGAAAAATATCCTTTCCGCCAAGTGTACATATAAACTTTCATTTTATGTAACATTACAGATATAATGGAACATAACATGTAAGAATTAAAATCATTTTCTACTCGTAACACGTTTCTAATTTTCAATTTAACGGATATATAATTCTGTAATATTATTTTAATCAATTATTGGAATTTATAACTATCGGAATCAAATAAGAAAAAGGATCTGGATATTTTAATATATAATATTCATGAAAATCTTAATTTATTGGATTACATAAAACTATTATATATATAATCATTCCTAAATGTATAATACGTATCAAAATAATTTTTCAATACACATGTATTATATATTTATAAACTCATCTTATTTTAAATATTTAAAATCATAATAACAATTTATTGAAGTACATAAATATGTTTTGGTTGCGAGTGTATTTTGAGGATGTCTAAATAATGAACAGTTGATAATTTAATTCAGATTCTCAATTAATACTTAAATCATTAAGAAACAGATCTCTTTTAAGATATTTAAAAATCATTTGTTCGTATATTGCATTATCTATAATCGAAGAACCAAATCCACAGTATATATGTTTTAAATTGAAAATTCTATTTTATTTTTTAATATTCAAAGTTCTATAGCTCTTCTCTCAGTTCCATGCCTAAGATGAGACAAAGCTCATTTCAAGATATTATAAAAAGACATAACATAGTTCAACCTGAGTGAAATGAACCTGGCCGAACACCAGAAATTCAAAATTACATGAAAGTAAAAAATGAACCAATCAGAAGACAGCAATTCTGAGATTTAAAAAAATTTGTGTAGATTCTACTCATCATTTGCAACAATAAATATATTTATAAGTGAATCTCTAAAATCCTTAGTTTCTGAGGAAAAAAATAATTAAGTTGGTAATTTCACAAAAAAATTTGAAAAATCACAATATTCTATTACTTATTACTCGTAATCCCTTTGACCTATGCATCTAAAAATTTATTTGTATATTTTGGGTATCAAATAGAACCTCTTTACGGATTTTCAGCAAATTCTATTTTTTTGTCAGTTGAGTTGACATGAAACGTCCCATATATATATATATATATATATCATAACTAAGAGATATATATATCATAAAAAATTTTCAAAGATCTAGATTGAAAGGATCAAGAGCTACAGGACCTTGAAATTTGAAAATTTTCCAAATTTTTTGGAAAAGTCCCAAATTTATCATTTTTTTCTGAAAATCCTGATGTTTTAAAGAAAAATCCGTAAAAATACTTCTTGTTGTTAATGAAGAGAAGAGTTGGTATGATTTTTGACAGACCTGAATTTTACATTTTTCTGATTGGTTCTTATATGTATAGCATGTAAATTGAAATTATTTATTGTTCGCCACTCAAGAAATTGGCTTTTGAAGGCTTATTTTCTTCTATTTCTTATTTACTTTGAAATAAATTCTTGATTGTGTAAGTCAGAGCCACCAATAAGGAATTATGACAGTTTAAAATATAAATTTTCATGTATTATTTATTTTTCTTATTGAAAATAGCCTGTCGTAAATTAAACATAAGCATCTGGTTTCAATACTTAAAAACTATGAAAATAAGTTTAAAAATCATATAATACAATCTTATTTATCAATTAGAAGCTCAATTATTAATTAAACAACACTCGTTATTATTATAATTACAATTACTTTTGAAAGGCGAATAAGACTTTGAGTTATTGCAAGCTCAAATAATTATTTTTAATAAAAATTTACTTATTTTAAAGAGTTGTTTGATCAATAAAGAAGAATAATTAAATATTTACTATTTTACTCGGCTTAACTTTCTATAAAAAGTATCTGTTAAATGGAAAATGATGATATAATTTTTAAACACACACTGTTAAAGGAAATGATAGTAACTTCCATTACATCTAGATTCAGGATCTGTTCTATCTTCTAAATGAGCTGTTACAATTGGAGTACTGACTTTTATATTAGCATTAATAATTTCATTAATACGTGGTACACCTTTAGTAATGTTCGTAGATGCTACATGAGCAAAATGGAAAGTTTTCAAGCTTATTCATGTACCAGGTTCTCAAATACTTTGTGCACCTAAAGCACCAACTGCAGTGCCTTATTCAATTTTTGCTTCCATATATTTTTCCTCACTTGTATGAATAAATTCAACAAGTTGTGATGTAGTTAAACATACAATATACCTGTAAACTGGGTCATCTGGTTTAATACGCTGTCTAATGATAGCAATTATAATTACATCTGTTTTTAAAAATTGAGCTTAATCTTGCTTAAATTCTTCACTTACACAAGGATGTTACAGATTATTATGATTATACAGAGGGGCATGAAAAGTTCAGAGGTTACTTTTATAACACTATGGCCATCTAATAGATTTTCTATTTTATACGCTGATATACATTAATATCATCAAGAACTCTTGTATAATGTACAAGACAGTCTTTGCCTCCCATGTACGTTGGGTCCATAGAATCTACACCATAAAGAATTTGAACAATATCACCAACAAAATTTTTAACTGTCATATCATTATGTAAACAAAGATCTTTTAAACTCTTACCAATCTTCTTTGCATATCTCTAGTTTTAGCAATTTGAACACACGATGACCACTATTAGCTTGTTGTCCTACACAAACAATCATTTGTGAAATATTAATAAAACTTTCCTTGGATCCTGATAATGCCATAACTAAGAGACTATTACTAGGATAAAGTTCTTTCAAACAGACTTTGCCAGCATGGTCACGAATAACTGAAAGTTCCTTTAAAATCATGGTTTTAATACTTTCTTCTTCGAAACAACCAGGTTGACAAGGCAATCGAACACTTTCCATATTATGAATATACTTAGCACACTTTACATAGCCATTGTTAAGTAATTCTTGTTTTGATTCTAATCAACTGTGTCAAGAAAATGTCATTTGATTCCACCCCGTCAAAAACGTTTAGCTAAAAAAATTAGCTAAAAATATAGCTAAAAATACAGCTAAAAATACAGCTATATTAAGCTGGAATATAGCTATATTCATCTGGATTTTTTTATGTAAAAATCCAGTTATTTTTTAGGTAAAAATCCAGTTAATATTTTGAGTCTCTTGTAACAGCGGAAAATATAACTGTATTTTCAGTTGTATTTTTAGCTGTATTTTTAACTGTAGTTTTAGCTAATTTTTTGAGCTAATCGTTTTCGACGAGGATAACAATAGCTGATAACACAGGCCCACAAAATGAAAAAAAATGTCTGAACTTTTGACCGGACATACATATTCCCATGTATTTTTCGACGCTGAATCCGAATCTGTAATAAAAATATAGGGTTTTCCTACCTTTTCTCAGAGTTTTATTGAAAAAACCTCATTTTTTACGGTTTTTTTGCGGTTTTTCGAGTCTAGAAAAAACAAATCATGAGATACGGTTAATTAGACTTCAAAATCGAATTCTACGGGAAAAAATACACGGGAAACCATACTTTCAAATTTTTTTAACGCGATTCTAGTCCTCTGTATGGGGCTGAAAAGATGAGGAAATCGGTAAAAGTCGAAATTTTGCCTAAAATGGATTTAAACAATATTAAAATTTAATCATGCGTCTTTTGAAGAGTCGATAAACATTGGGAATACTATCCTGGGGGTTTTTCAGATTGCTGATCATGAATTTGAAGTCAGATTGTGTAAAAACTACTTCTAGAGGGCGGTGACAAGAACTGTATATGGTAAATTTATCGATTTTTTTAAAATTTTACGTCTGAAATACTAATTTTAGAGTCTTTCACAGCATTGACTGTAAATTCAAGATATTAACTTAGCCTATTGTGTACGTTAAACTTAACATTTTGTCTATGTTTGTCTCTCTCTCTCTCTCTCTCTCTCTCTCTTCCGATGTTTTTTTTTAAATTGGCTTACGCTTACGTACACGTTTCTCTTCGAATGACCGATGTAGTGGATTTCTGACACGTTTTTGTCCTTTTTTCGCAGCTGTTTCTCTTTTTATCATCCAGCAGTAATCTGCTAACATGTTGATACCCCAGTTTCCTTGAAATCTACGTTCAAACTCCTTTAAATCTTGGTGAAATCGTTCACCATGCTCTTCACTAGGAAACTGATCAACGTGTGAATCAAGAAAATGAAGTTTTAAGTTCATTAGACAACCCAATTTTTCAAAATTACGTACCATTCTTTTCACAATAGCTTTATAATTCGTGTCTTTGGCATTACCCAAAAATTTCGTCGATACCTCTTTAAAACTTAACCATGCTGCCTTTTCAACATCAGTCATGCTTTGTTCAAAGTTTTCGTCTCTAAATAAAGTTCGGATTTCAGGACCATCAAAAATACCTTCATTTAATTTAGCATCAGATTTATGGGGAAATACTTTGCTTATATATTGGAAGCATTGACCGTCCTTGTCCAAAGCTTTAACTAATTGCTTTATCAATCCAAGCTTTATATGCAGAGGCGGTATCAAAATTTTCGAAGGATTAACGAGTGGATCTTTTATAACATTCTGTTTTCCAGGTTCAAACGATTCTCTTGATGGCCAAATTTTCTTTTTATAGTGTTTTTTTCTATCTCTGCTATCAAACATGCATAAATAACATGGGTACTTCGTAAATCCAGATTGTTGTCCAAGTATCATAGATAAAATCTTTAAATCGCCACATATTTGCCATTTATGTTCTCTATATTTTATTTTCGTTAAAAGTAGTTCAAGATTGGAATACTCTTCTTTAAGTACTGTTGAATGTGCTAATGGTATAGGAGCATATTTATTTGTGATATTGAGGAGTACTGCTTTAAGGCTGCGCTTTGATGAATCAATGAATAGTCGCCAATTTTCAGGTTTGTATATGTTGGGTTTCAATTCATCAATAAGACCTTTCACGTCCGTGCAATAAACCATATTAGAATCATTCTTGAAATAATTTCTAAAGCGCTCTTCTCGATTACGATATGCACATACTTTAGTACCCTTTGTCAACATATTTCGTCTCTTAAACTCTGAAGCCATAAACTCTGATTGTGCCTTAGATAAACCACTCTTTCTAAATAAATCGTTCAGACTTTTTTGATCAAACTTTTCAACAGTTCGTTCTTCACCCTTAGGAATATACTCTTCATCACTATCCAGAGAATGTTCGTCAGGTGAACTTAGATCTTCTTCATTTGATGAGCTTCCGTCTGCGGCAATCAGATTTTCAGTTGTTTCATCTGTCGAGTTTTCATCTACATTTAGATTCCCTAAGCCTGTTGTAAAACTATCTCTCGAATCTTTATTTTCAAAAATATCTATAAAATTCTTGGATGGAAATTCTATACAAGAAGTATTAGGATATACTATTCCTTTTTTCTGTATCTTGTCTAAACCTTGTATCTTTGTTAAACAAAAATAGCAATCATTTTCATCTTTTGGTTCCTTCCACTTTGTAGGTATAGTAAATTTTAATTTGGACCTAGCCTGACTGGTGTTGTATCGATTCATCATGGCATAACATGAAGCACATATATAATGAGGAACCCAAATTTTATCCTGTTGAGAAATCTCAATATCAAAACATTTTTGATAGATGAAATTAATATTATCTGTGATTTTTCTTTTGTTTCGTTGTCCAATATATTCTGAACATACATAACAGAAATTATCTTGAGATCCATTACACGTATGGTTAAAACTGTTATTGGATGTACCAGCGCAGTTTAAAAAAGGTTGAAAATTTGAATTAGCCATATTGTTGAATTAAACCCCACACACTAGGAATCCTGTTCCGATCGCAGGTGAGTCCGCCGTCCTAGGGGTGATAACTCTCATACCTCCCCAGGCCTAAGTATGAGAGCTTTCCGACTTTGACGAGGACAATGTCAACTCGTCGTCGGACACACTACGGCATCATTCTCACATCCTAGTGCTCCCCTGCAGGACAGCGCGCCTTCGCTGGGTTCGTTACTGCAAAGTATTGAGTACACCGAATCATTCTACACATCCCATTTTCAGGGCAGTTGTCATCGTGACCAATACTTCGCAGCAGCAGGTTTTTTTTAGGTACCCTTATAGAGTACTGATATATATATATATATATATATATATATATATATATATATATATATATATATATATACTAGGGGTTTCCCCCTGCTTCTTCGCTGCCAACCCCCCATTTAGTATTTATTAGAAGTTAAATACTCTATTAAATTAAATATTGAATTTCTTAATTATCAAATTATAAAGTTTGTTTTACTTTTATAAGATTTTGTTCGCTCAATTTTTTCTTCATCAGAATATATAATTATATTTTATTTAATATATTATTTTTATATTTTTTTAAACAATTATTACAGAAAGTTAAGATTTTCATTAAAATTAAAAAAAAGTGACAGATTTCCACACTACCCATTAATCTTAATTCCGCTAATAATGATCACATCTTTATTTTACAGTTCAAAAGTTATTAAGATATAGAAATTACAATAAAAATTAATCGGAAATAGGTGATTTATTTTCTATTCTAATTTTAAGAGAATTAGCACTAATTTTGAACAATATATAATATAAATTTTTATGCAATTGACAAAACTTAATTCTAAGAAAACTTAAAGAGTCGTTAAGCAAAACGTAAGTCAGGAAGAGGCAGACTATAGTATTCCTGTGTTAAATATCGAAGCTGATTATTTAAAAATTAATATGGCATGCTATATAAAAAATGAACGCAATTGAAAAAGCTTTCAAAGATCTACTTATTCCAATAATAGAATAATGTTTAAATTGATATTTTAAGAAAATCAATATCAATTTCCAAGAGAACGTTCTTAAATAACAATTAATTAAATTAGCTAACAATAAATTTCAGCTACATTTCAGCTATCTCTCAGCTAACTTTCAGCTAAATTTCATTTGAATTTCAGCTATCTCTCAGCTAACTTTCAGCTAAATTTTATTTAAATTTCAGCTATCTCTCAGCTAACTTTCAGCTAAATTTTATTTGAATTTCAGCTATCTCTCAGCTAACTTTCAGCTAAATTTTATTTGAATTTCAGCTATCTCTCAGCTAACTTTCAGCTAAATTTTATCTGAATTTCAGCTAACTTTTAGCTAAATTTTAGCTGAATTTCAGCTAACTGAGGGCACATAAAATTCTTATACACGGCGGCGGCGGCGGCGGCGGCGGCGTAGGCGATATATCTTTATTATATAGAGAGATATATGTATAGCTTTGGAAAAAGATCATAAGTCCCATTCGTTTATAAACAATGCTTTAAGATCAATGACAGTGTACAACAGTGATTAACTGAACGGAGCTTTAAAATGAAACCGAATTCATTTCTAAACAACAGTACCCAGTTTCACAACTGAATAAGTATAAATAAAATATTGACAGATCAAATTGTCTCTGACACAAACACACCAAATGAAGAAGATCTAAGTTCACCTGAAGAACATTCTCTGGATAGTGATGAAGAGTATATTCCTAAGGGTGAAGAACGAACTGTTGAAAAGTTTGATCAAAAAAGTCTGAACGATTTATTTAGAAAGAGTGGTTTATCTAAGGAACAATCAGAGTTTATGGCTTCAGAGTTTAAGAGACGAAATATGTTGACAAAGGGTACTAAAGTATGTGCATATCGTAATCGAGAAGAGCGCTTTAGAAATTATTTCAAGAATGATTCTAATATGGTTTATTGCACGGACGTGAAAGGTCTTATTGATGAATTGAAACCCAACATATACAAACCTGAAAATTGGCGACTATTCATTGATTCATCAAAGCGCAGCCTTAAAGCAGTACTCCTCAATATCACAAATAAATATGCTCCTATACCATTAGCACATTCAACAGTACTTAAAGAAGAGTATTCCAATCTTGAACTACTTTTAACGAAAATAAAATATAGAGAACATAAATGGCAAATATGTGGCGATTTAAAGATTTTATCTATGATACTTGGACAACAATCTGGATTTACGAAGTACCCATGTTATTTATGCATGTTTGATAGCAGAGATAGAAAAAAACACTATAAAAAGAAAATTTGGCCATCAAGAGAATCGTTTGAACCTGGAAAACAGAATGTTATAAAAGATCCACTCGTTAATCCTTCGAAAATTTTGATACCGCCTCTGCATATAAAGCTTGGATTGATAAAGCAATTAGTTAAAGCTTTGGACAAGGACGGTCAATGCTTCCAATATATAAGCAAAGTATTTCCCCATAAATCTGATGCTAAATTAAATGAAGGTATTTTTGATGGTCCTGAAATCCGAACTTTATTTAGAGACGAAAACTTTGAACAAAGCATGACTGATGTTGAAAAGGCAGCATGGTTAAGTTTTAAAGAGGTATCGACGAAATTTTTGGGTAATGCCAAAGACACGAATTATAAAGCTATTGTGAAAAGAATGGTACGTAATTTTGAAAAATTGGGTTGTCTAATGA
This sequence comes from Anastatus disparis, assembly GCA_017163975.1. Classification (NCBI taxonomy): domain Eukaryota; kingdom Metazoa; phylum Arthropoda; class Insecta; order Hymenoptera; family Eupelmidae; genus Anastatus; species Anastatus disparis. The sequence continues at coordinate 49,114 of JAFFSR010000355.1, forward strand.
ACTTAAAACTTCATTTTCTTGATTCACACGTTGATCAGTTTCCTGAAAATAACGGAGACTTTAGTGAAGAGCATGGTGAACGATTTCACCAAGATTTAAAGGAGTTTGAACGTAGATTTCAAGGAAACTGGGGTATCAACATGTTAGCAGATTACTGCTGGATGATAAAAAGAGAAACAGCTGCGAAAAAGGACAAAAACGTGTCAGAAATCCACTACATCGGTCATTCGAAGAGAAACGTGTACGTAAGCGTAAGCCAATTTAAAAAAAACATCGGAAGAGAGAGAGAGAGAGAGAGAGAGAGAGACAAACATAGACAAAATGTTAAGTTTAACGTACACAATAGGCTAAGTTAATATCTTGAATTTACAGTCAATGCTGTGAAAGACTCTAAAATTAGTATTTCAGACGTAAAATTTTAAAAAAATCGATAAATTTACCATATACAGTTCTTGTCACCGCCCTCTAGAAGTAGTTTTTACACAATCTGACTTCAAATTCATGATCAGCAATCTGAAAAACCCCCAGGATAGTATTCCCAATGTTTATCGACTCTTCAAAAGACGCATGATTAAATTTTAATATTGTTTAAATCCATTTTAGGCAAAATTTCGACTTTTACCGATGTCCTCATCTTTTCAGCCCCATACAGAGGACTAGAATCGCGTTAAAAAAATTTGAAGGTATGGTTTCCCGTGTATTTTTCCCGTAGAATTCGATTTTGAAGTCCAATTAACCGTATCTCATGATTTGTTTTTTCTAGACTCGAAAAACCACAAAAAAACCGTAAAAAATGAGGTTTTTTCAATAAAACTCTGAGAAAAGGTAGGAAAACCCTATATTTTTATTACAGATTCGGATTCAGCGTCGAAAAATACATGGGAATATGTATGTCCGGTCAAAAGTTCAGACATTTTTTTTCATTTTGTGGGCCTGTGTAATATAGCTAAATTTTCAGTTATATTTTTAGCTGTATTTTTAGCTTAAATTATTTTATAATTTCACGGAATAATAACTCATTAGTTATTTTCCTGTAAAAGAAAGTTCCAAAAATGAGGTGAACCTCTTAGTGTCAGCTCTCTGAAGATCGAAGAGCTTCTGCGTTTTGGCACAAAGTATCTTGCTCTTTTATACCTGTGTCCTCAAAATTTGTCGATGGAATCGTAAAATTTAGAGAAACGCCACCTTGCGACGTAGCATTAATCAATAATTAAAGACAGGTAAGTTCACTTCACGTCGCTAGGTGGCGGATCTCTAAATTTTACGATTCCATTAAGAAATTTTGAGGCTATAGGTATAAAAGAGCAAGATACTTTGTGCCAAAATGTAGAAGCTCTTCGATCTTCGGAGAGCTGACACTTAGAGGTTTACCTCATTTTTGGAACTTTCTTTTACAGGAAAATAACTAACGAGTTATTATTTCGTGAAATTATAAAATAATTTAAGCAAAAAATACAGCTAAAAATATAGCTAAAAATTTAGCTATATTATCAGCTATTGTTCGCCTTATCAAAAACGATTAGCTCAAAAAATTAGCTAAAAATACAGTTAAAAATACAGCTAAAAATACAGCTGAAAATACAGTTATATTTTCCGCTCTTACAAGAGACTCAAAATATTAACTGGATTTTTACCTAAAAAATTCAGATAAATACAGCTATATTCCAGCTAAATATAGCTGTATTTTTAGCTGCATTTTTAGCTATATTTTTAGCTAATTTTTTAGCTAAACGTTTTTGATGGGGCAGAATCAAATAAAATTTTTCTTCTATATCTCTCTGTCCAATGTTACCAGCAACTACAATTTTTTCAATAATATTTTTCATGAAATTGAGGAGTTTGTATTTGTGAACAGTAACGATTGTCTCTTTTCATGTAAACAATATCCAGTATTTGTTTTTTTTAAATATTAATCATATCTTGCTGATTTAATTTTTATATACTTGAGACTACTAGCAAGTAAAAACATAACCTTGGTAAAGCAACACGCATGAATTTTTAAATAAAAAATTAAGTCAATTATTTACTAAATAACATTACTTTCTTGTGGGTCCGGATTGAAAGTCGATTCTCATACTCAATCTCAAACCTCATTCTGTCTTTGTCTATGTCATGATAAAAACTCATTCTATCCTTGTCTCTAGAGATTCAGACACTACTGTAAATTCCAGTCGTTTTCATGAACTATACGCGTAGAGTTTTTCTTGAACCAACGGTGCTATCTACAAATTTATTAAAAAAACGAATTATTCATTTGACACGCAAATAAAAAGCATTCGTTTGGTATAATACTATATTGGATTACAAAGAATCAGAAAATCAAATATCAAGTACATACAAGATGTCTATAGATACTCCTAGTCGCTATCTTCATAGAGTATAAACATACTATACTTTAGTTTTTTAAGTAGAAGACTATAATTATTCTTATTTATATTAAAAATAGCGGATTTATATTAATAAATATAATTGCTATTTCCATTGAGTCTAGATACTCTAAAATCTTTGATGTGTATTGATATAAAACTAGTGACAAATTAGTACATCTAATGAAAAGTTCATGAAAATAGGATTCTTGTTGTCTAACACAAGCCCAGAGTATCAATTAAATAATTCTGCAGCATACTATTCGAATGCATTAGATTGTATTACTAAATCAAATTACATTCCGATTCGATAAGATGTCTTATTTACTACAATTTTGGAGGACTACAATTGAAGATGTTTGATGTTCATGGTCAACGCTCTGAACAGAAGAAATGGATTTAATGCTTTGAAGATGTCACTGCTATTATATTTTGCATTGCTTTAAATAAATGTGATTTAGTTCTTGCTGAAGATGAAGAAATGAATCATATGAATAAATCAATTAAATTGTTTGATTCCAATGGTTTGTAAATATATTAATTATTCTATTTCTTAGTACAAAAGATTTATTTAAAGAAAAAATTAGTAAAATTCTAACAATTTACTCTTCTAAATACAAAGTGCAAAATACTTTTAAAAAAATTTAATAAACTTTAATTTTTGCATAAAATAATTTTTCTTTAATTTGCTATTTATAATTCAATGTGTCTTAAGAGGACGATGGATCCCTCTATCCTTTTTTACTTAAAAATTGTAGGGTTCTGGAAAAACTAGTGGTTATTGATAGAAATTAGGAGTTGTCCGCAACTTGTACAGTAAAAAACAATATTTTTTCTTATGAGGACAAATTAATTTTGATGCTTTGTTTTCAAGAAAAGTTTGACATACTTGAAAAATCATAACTTAAGCTAGAGATTATGATGTTTAAGAGGCGGTCGGAACCAAATCGGTGACTTGCGGTATATATTAAGTCAGCATTTTTCGCTTTACGATAATATTTTGTATATTTTTATGGCTTAAACTATTTCAAATTATTCTTTATATACATGACTAGAGGAAATGACTATATTTTTACCATATGAATAAGTAAATTAATTATTATAAGCATTTATTACAATTATCAAACTGATTTGACGTATACCGCAAGCAAAAAACTATCGTGTCAATTGTTAGGTGGTATTTTTCGCTTTATGACAATATTTTTTATATTTTTGTGGCTTTAGCTATTTTAAATTATTCTTTATATACATGACTAGAGGAAATGACTATATTTTTACCATATTAATAAATGAATAAATTATTATAAGCATTTATTACAAGCACCGAACTAAATCACCGATTTGGTTCCGACCGCCTCTTAAGTATGTCAAACTTTTCTTGAAAACAAAGCATCAAAATTAATTTATCCTCATAAGAAAAAATATTATTTTTTACTGTACAAGTTGCGGACAACTCTTAATTTCTATCAATAACCACTAGTTTTTCCAATATCCTACATTTTTCGATTAGGAAAGGATAGAAAGATCCAACGTCCTCTTAAGAGCAGGTCGAGTATATCTGTCCTTTTCTAATTGAAGAATTGATTTTTTTACAAAAACTAATAATTTCAGCAAAAAATGAAGAGAAAGCCCCATCTTGTATCAGAAAAAGTAAAATTTTCTTTAATAAGAAAGAATTAATTTTATTGGTTTGTTTTCAAAAAAATCTTGAAAAACCAAATTGTTTACCCTAATCTCTATGTTTTAAGTTTTTCAAGGTTTTCTTGAAAATGAAGCAATAAAATTAATTCTTTCTTATTAAAGAAAATGTTGCTTTTTCTAATACAAGATATGGCTTTCTCTTCATTTTTTGCTAAAATTATTAGTTTTTGTAAAAAAATCAATTCTTTGATTAGAAAAGGACAGATATACTCGACCTGCTCTTAAAGGAGCCTGCTTTAAAGGCTTCAAAAAGTCGAAATTTTTTTTTTACCTGAATCTCTTCCTAAACTATCCAAGAATATGTCTCTAAAATTCCAGAACAAAATTCGGAATATTTTCAGAGATACAGAAGAAATAGTGAGGAAGCGTCGAGCAGGTATCCGAGCATCCGAACCGCCCGGAACGCGCGCGCTCCCCCCCTCGATCTATTATGTATATTATGATGCAAAAGGACTAACGGTCTTTCGAAACAGTTTAGCTGTCCATAGAAAGTCTCTATTAAGCTATGGTAGGGGCAAAACTATTATTGTAACGGTATATATGAGCTGGCAACGTCGGCTCGAACAGAGCTACATTTTGCTTTACGGTTCAGTTTTAATTTGTTTCTCAGTACGTGAGCATATTAAAAATATGGAGACCCATCCGAAAGCGAGCAAATCTGCGAGTGAGCGTAGTAGAAGGCCACGGAAGCGTAAATTCCACGGCAATCAATTTTTGAATGTTCCTTTATCGAACGATAGAGAAGCTAATACCAACCGCAGTGAGCAGAAATTGGCATCGGCGACTACGGACGACGTTATAGTTTATCCGTCTCATTGTTACCGCATAATCGAGTTCGTGTCTGTGTATTTAGCAATTTCAAAGTTAGTTATTGGCAATTTGTGTAAGCAAAGAATAACATTCGCCGAAAGCAACCATCGAGATTTAGGATTTAAAATTATTTTGTCTTATTATGAGGCTTTTGGATGTCGCACGAGAAGACATAAACATTTTTTGTGGCCTTTTGAATTTATCTCAAGGCATAGGCTTAGCAAAATAGACGTATGACAAAATCGTAGAACATCTGTATACGACATCGAAAACGATGTTTTAAAGTGCATGCAAAAGTGCTGTCGAAGGGGAAAACAACTAAATGTGCAAAATAAAAGACCAGCTGACCATTTGAAAGTTTCAGGCGATGGATCGTGGAAGAAACGTGGATTCACTTCTCTGTACGATGTAACTACACTTATTGGCTACTACAGTGGCAAAGTGATTGATCTCGATGTTAAAAGCGGATATTGTCATACCTGTACTCTCAAGAAAAATACGTTGAACGACAACGAGTATGAAGAATGGTATGAAACCCATAAAGAAAGTTGTTCTTCGAATCACGCAGGCTCCGCCGGAAAGATGGAAGTTGATTCAATCACTGAAATGTTCTCAAGATCCATCGAGAAATTTGAAGTAATGTATAGCAATTATATTGGCGACGGTGACTCCAAAACATTTCTTGGCATCGTGAAGAATAATCTATACGGCGACAAGTGTACAGTGACTAAGAACGAGTGCGTGGGACATGCACAAAAGCGTATGGGTACTCGTCTCCGCAACAAGAGAACAGAACAAAAACTCGGTCGAAAAAAGCGGCTCACAGAGATAATAAAAAAACTAACAATGTATTACGGTCTAGTGATTCGAAGAAATTTAAACTATGTAGAAAGTATGAGAAGTGCAATAATGGCGACACTTAATCATTATTGCTCTACAGGTGAATTGCCTCACCACGACAACTGCCCCGAAGGCGCCGAAAGCTAGTGTAAATGGCGCAAAGCAGAAGCAAAAAATACTTTGGCTGATTTTAAACATCCACCGCGCCTAATTGACGACGATCTTAAAAAACATATTCGTCATATATAGAGAAATTATCGAAGGACGATTTATTAACAAGGTGCTTGGGTGGACACACGCAGAATGCTAACAAGTCATTTAATCCAAGCGTATGGCGAATGACGCCCAAACACCTTCATTCGGGGATTAAAATAGTTGAGACTGCTGCTTTCATCGCTGGAGGGATGTTTAATAAAGGCTACAGTGCAGTATTAAAGACTATGCACTTATTAAACTTCAAAATTGGACTCAAGTGCAAAAATTTTTGCGATAAAGTGAACGAGGAGCGCCTCACGCGTCAAAATGGGCGCGCCTCATTGGCGACCAAAGAGGCTAGAACAGCCCGTTGAATGGAGCAATTGGCCAGAAACCAATTTTTTGAAGAGTCTGAAGGGCAGTTATATGGAGCAGGAATCGCTGATTAGCATATTAATAGGGTAAATTCAAGAAATTTACTATTTTTTGTGAACGAAAACTTTGACACGTGATTTCTCGGATTTCCATTTTGATGATTTTTTCAAATTGGCGGGCAAGATAGGAAAAAAAGTAAACGTCCTATCGAAACGAGTCAAAATGCGTTGTATTCAGGATTAAATTCTCTTATAGGTGAATCTAAAATACCTTAAGAAAGTTAACATTAACCCGGTTTTAAAACGATCTGAAGTGAATTTTTTTTTTTAAATGCATTTTTTTTAATCTGCGAAAAATTGTTGAATTTTTTACTTTTTGTTGAATTTTCTTGGTTCACCTAGAAATTAAACTATTGAAAATTAAAAATTTCTTTTGGTTTTTTGTTTCAGATGAAAATTGCGATCTGCATCTTGCCCGCCACACAGAAAGTGCACACTCGAGGCACCTCCGTAAATTTCTTGAAACATGAAGAATATCTTATGTATGATAATAAAAAAATTCGAGAAGACTCTTCAAATATATAAGAATAAACCTTAAGAAGGGGCCGAACTATCTGTCTTTGTCTAATAGCGTTTTTCATCATTTATGTAAACACTATCCGGTATAACAAGAAAAAAATAGCAGCCCCCGCTAGATATTAGTATAATAAGTAAATTTTGTAATAACAACCAAATTTTTTCACTGCGTAGTTTTTAAATAATTAGAGACCTACCAAAGAAAGATAGGTTATATTCTAGATTGCTAGTTTACATAAATGATGAAAAACGCTATTAGACAAAGACAGATAGTTCAGCCCCTTCTTAAAAGTTCCATTTTAATCAGACATTTCTTTCCTTTCCAATAAAATCCTCGAAAATATCGATTTTTTTAAGTCTCTAAAGCAGGCTCCACCCTTAAGTAATCTGAAAACAATTCATTCTTTTCATAATTTAATCACAATTATATAATAAGTATTAATTATATTGACTCGAATTTAGTGATCAACAAGAATTTAATGGAAGTGGTGTAACGGTAATTTACTACACGTTGCAAAAAAGAATTAGCTTTTATTTAAATTTTATTTTAGCTAAGATTATGAATTTTACTATATACGGAGTTGCAGAAAATTATACTAAATATTTTAAATATTATGCAACAAACTCCGATAGAGCTAGTTAGTATATTAGATTGATATGCGACGGAGTATTTTTCCGTCAGCTCGTTGCCGCGCGTCTCTCTCTCTCTCTCTCTCTTACCTGATCGAGAGACGCGATGCCGCTAGCACAGCTTTCCTTATTTTACACAAAAATATATATATATATTATATGATATTAAAAATAAGGACCGCGGAGGCGTCGGGGTAAGCAGTTTGATTCAGGTCTTTAACTTCACGTGACTTTATTAAGCTAGTAATGAAAGAAATACAATAAAATAGATTTAGATGACAAAGGTAAGAATAATAAATACTAAAGATAATTCTAAGGTGGGACGCGACGCGAACTAAATTATTGTAAGATATTACAATGAACGCGCGCGCTCTCTGCGCTAAGATTTCTTCGAGGAAAGCAATCTTAGCCAAGTATATAAAATAAGATAAACTTACAAGTACGCGTAGAAGCTTCTATGATAACGAAAATACGTACGCTTGAGATATAACGCCGTTGGCCAACTAAAGAAACGGGACGCCGTGACCCGGTCGCTGAGGCTCGTAAAGGACAGCCAAGCAAAAGATCGATTTCCTGATCGCTGCGACTCCTCGGAGGCAGCCAAGACCAGCACGTACAACCAGGAGATGATGACGATCTTCTAGCAACGATCTCCCTTTATCCTTTTATCCAAAACTATTTGCGGCACTACACCAACGTGTTTATTAAGTTGAGACTTAAATAAAAGCCGAAAGATATGGCGATGATGCGTGCTTGTAGGCCGCTAAACAATGTCTCTTGCACAGGGCAGGAATATATATAAGCCAACGTGTGCGCTTATGAACAGCCGGAAATGTTCTGTCTTGCCTCGTGGCTTTCTTGCTCCTCGCGCGCGCGCTGCTCATCGAGTTACGTGCTTCTTGACGTAACTTATACGAGGTATCTGACTGAGCGCGTGTCGTTTGATATTACCTAAGCGCGCAAGATTCGAACACGGTAGAATACCGTGACACCCCTCCGCCAGACGCAGCATAACTGGGTTCTGCTGCTCTGCTTAGCGCGCGGAAGGTGTGCAGCTATGCGTTTGTTATTTTATCACTATGTATACATTCGTTGTGCACGCGTTTTCCTCGGTGAAAAGTCGGTTACGTTTTCGCTATGCTTTATATTTGTAGAACCTTTTGGTCTACCACGCCTACGCCTGATCGGTTCGGGCTCAGCTTGACGCATACGCTTTACTGTTCGTGTTACAACGATCGCTGTTTTACGCGGACGACCTCGCTTTCTATTCGATTTTTCGGGTTGGGGAGTATCACCGCTCGCAGGCGGTCGCACATAACCTGAGCCCGAATCTCCGTCGGCACACGGAGTCGCATCGCTCGCAGGAGACGGGTCGCTCATCGTCTCATCCGCGCGTGTTTGGTCCAACGTTGATTGAGATAGTGTTTCATCTTCTTGCCTTGCTATGTATGGTTTTAATTGCTCTACGTGAACAGGGCTATAAGCATTACTATCTTGATCTATCAGTCTATATGTGTTAGAGCCACATTTCGCTGTGATCACATACGGGCCTACGAACTTAGGTGCGAGCTTACTTGCAATACCCTGAGCAGCCGAAGAGAGTATTTTATTCCTTTTTCATACTGAGTCTTCAATGTCATATTCTACTTCTCTTCGACGAATATCATATGCAGCAGCCTGCTTTTGTTGCGCAGACTGTGCACGATCTACCACCTGTTCGTGTAGCAAAGGTAATTTGCTTACACGCCTTTGCCAGTTCGTTACTTCTTGTATCCTTTCGTTTTCTCGAGCAGCTTTGTCTTCTTTCCTTTTCAGTGAGCTCGGAGGTACTGGCTGTTTACCATAATTTAACATTGCAGGACTTGTACCAGTCGTACTCTGTTTTGCGGTGTTATATGCAAACATAATCTTTGGTAGCTTTTCGTCCAATGAACGATGATTTTCGTTAATAAATGCTGTAATCATGGTTTTGACTGTCTGGTTTATCCTTTCGACCGGGTTTGCCTGCGGGTGATACGTTGGAGTAGAGTTGTGGCAAATACCTGTTTCATTTAGATATTTATCTACCATGTGATTCCTGAACTCTGATCCATTATCAGATAAGAAAATCTCAGGTGCACCAAACCTTAGAATAATCCTTTCTCTTAGTGCTTTTAAGATCGTGGGTGCATTTGCTTTTCTAATAGGTATGCACTCCACCCATTTTGTAAATACGTCCTCAAAAATTAAAGCATATTCGTAACCATGTTTACTCCTTGGAAAAGGACCTGTTACGTCACCCGCAACTACCTTCCATGGGCCTGTAATTTCTCTTCTGCCCATCAAACCTGCAGGTAACTTTTGCTCTACCTTGCACTACTGGCAGATCTCGCAACTCTTAACGTACTGTGGCACAGTTTTCTCTATATATGGCCAGTAATAATATTGCTTTACGCGAGCTATCGTTTTATCACGACCTAAGTGGCCAGCTGTCGGCTCATCATGACATTCATGCAATACTTCTGCTCGGTTTTCACTGGGAACGACGAGTTTCCAAGCGTCATCATCTCCCATTGTTGCTTCAGTGAACCTGTCCAGTACATAGCGGTACAATTGACCTCCAACTATCTTCCATCTTGGATAGTCATCTGGGTTATACATAACCTGTTGAAGCAGAGACTTATACCACACATCTTTGGTTTGCGACGCCCAACTTAGTGCACTTAAATGAGCGTCACATTCCATTGAATCTTCGTGCATGCGTGATAGTGCATCAGGCACATAATTCATTGCACCTTTTCTGTGCTCAACAGTGTAAGAGTAACCCTGCAGCTCCAGCGCCCACCGCGCTAGCCTGCCCGTTGGATTATGTAAATTACATAACCAACGTCAACTACTATGATCGGTTATGACTTTAAAGTCAGAACCTTCAATGTAGCAGCGAAACTTTTTGACAGCCCATACAACGGCTAGACATTCTCTTTCTGTTACGCTGTAGTTTCGCTCTACACTGGACATTGTACGACTAGCGAATTCCAATACTCGCTCTTCGTCGTTGACTACTTGTAGAAGTACTGCTCCTAGGCCTGAGTCACTAGCATCTGTCTGTATAACGAATTGCAAACTGAACTGTGGTCGATGCAGTAACGGAGCTGATGCGATTAAAGTTTTTATTTGATCGAAAGCGATTTCCTGATCGTTTGACCATACGTATTTGCAGTCTTTTCTAGTAAGCCTCGTCAATGGCTCTGCTAACGTGGCGAAGTTTTTCAAGAATTTCCTGTACCACGAGGCCATACCCATGAAACGCCTCAGCTGTTTTAAATTCTTAGGAGCTGGGTAATCAATAATGGGTTTTATCTTTTCTGGGTCTGGCTTAAATCCATCTCTATTCACCAGAACCCCCAGATATTTGACCTCTTCTCTGCAGAATATGCTTTTTTCGTGACTGATCGTGAGACATGCCGCCTTTATGCGGAGTAATACCTTCATTAACCATTTCATGTGCTCGGCAAAGGTCTCAGTTACTATGATTATATCATCCAGGTATGAGAATGCATACGGCTCGAGTTCTGGGCCTATAACCTTGTCGATTAATCGCTGAAAGGTGGCGCCAGCGTGGCTCAGGCCGTACGGCATACGTTTAAATTGGAAAAGGCCCATGCCAGGCACTGTAAATGCTGTTTGAGCACGTGAATTTTCTTTCATCCTGATTTGATGGTACGCACTGTTCAAATCCATCGTAGAGATGTATCTTGCTTTCTGCAGTTTACGCAAGATATCATCCATTCTTGGCAATGGATATGCATCAGGTTTTGTAACTGCATTAACTTTCCTAAAGTCAATACAAAATCTGAACTTGCCATTGGGTTTCTTAACACGAACCTCCGGGCTTGACCAACCGCTCATTGAAGGTTCAATAATGTCTGCAGCTAGCATCTCATTAACCTGCTCGTGCATCCATTCTTCGACTTTTTTGGAAACAGGATAATATTTCTGTTTGATAGGTCGTGCAGAGCCTGTATCGATCTCATGTTCGATCCAGTCTGTACAACCTATAGGAGTATCATCTTCTCCTAATATTTCTGTAACTAGTCTTTGTACCTGAGCGCAATCGGTTGCTGATACGTCAGCCAAACCGACTGAGCCTAATTTAGCAACATACAATTGCCTAAGCGCAGCGATTTCTAAATTCACTTTCACATTCGTACCTTTGAAAGAAAGTTTATTTTCGCACGGATCGAAGATAGCCATCAATGCTCGTATAAAGTTGCCACCTAGATAACATTCTTCGTCTTGGCTAGGCATGATTGCAGAACGGATCGTTTTTGTAAATCCGCCTACAGTAAACGGTAAGTCAACATAACCTACTAGTGAACATGGTCTACCATCTGCTACTTTAGCGAATCTGCCCGTAGCTGGTATCAAAGGCACATTACATGCGGCTGCCAACTGCAAACCTATGGAATTCATCACCGTGCGTGATGCACCTGGGTCATACAAGGCCCTTATACGGTAATCTCCGATCACTACCGTGAGCCACCATCGAGCTTCATCATCAATATCTGATTGCGGATGTTCTTCCTGATCACTTGTCTCTGCCTGACAAGTGCGAGACTTGCTCTGCTCTGCTACTAGGGTTTCCGGTAACTTTTCTTCTACCATCTTTCTAGTAGAGAGTTCTGAGGTCTCGTAATCCTCGTTAGGAACAGTAGGTACCTTGTCTACTTGTTTCCTTGCCCTTTTCCCGCACATTGTGGGCAAGACCACTGTGTGTAGCCAGGTAGCCCACAGCGGTAACAACTGAGGTAAAGGATTTCGGTTTTTTGTACCACTTTGCTTCCCTCCATTGGTTTTACCATTACTTGAGTTTTCAGTCTCATTTTCTTTTTGGCCTTGGCTTTGTTGCTCGGAGTTACCATGCCCTAGATTGGGTTTACGAGGTAATCTATTAAAATTTTGCCGTCTCTTAGGAGAATTTCCTCGCGATGCGTTAGGCAGCATAGATTTTTGCGCGTTATCCTTGTTGGGTTTTTGCTGCCTTCCAAAAGTCTCCCTAAGTTCACGCATTTCTTTCGCTAATTGGGTTAGTACCTTCCCAAGATTTAACTGCTCAGCAGATACCTGCCTATCAGATACGGCAGCTACTTGTGGCTTACTGTCTCTAGGCTTGTTCGTGGGCCGGTAAGCCACATCAGGTAATAAGGACTGTTCAGGCGGAGGCGGTGGTCTGTAGACCCTTTCTGCCTCAAGCGTCAGTTCAGCTTCTGCAGCTTTTTCCAATAATGATTCGATGTCTACTATTTCATCCCTTCTTACCATTCTCTGAATTTCCGATAATAGGTTACGATGTAGTAGATCGAGCTGTTGGTTTATATCTGGCAAAGGCACTTGCTTTAAGACTATAGATTGCAGACAAGTAATATAGTCACGCACAGGCTCGTGTTTGCCTTGCGTGCGTGCATTAGCTTCTGCTAACAATCTTTGTTGAAAGCGTCTGCTGTGGCCATACCAACGTAATGCTGCTTCTTTGAACTGCGCCCATGTTTGCCACGAGTGTCTATTATTCCTGTACCAAGTAGCAGCAACTCTTGTTAGCAGTTCGGAGAGCAAGGATAGTAAGTCGCTCTCGCTGAGTTTAGCAAGTGCTCTGCACTCTTCTACTCTCGTTAAGAAGAGGTCTATGCTTTGGCCTCGTTCACCCGAGAATGTAACGTTCCAGCGGCGCACTATATGACCTACGTCTGTGGTTTTATTTGCGTTTACTGTTCGATCACTGTGCCTGCTCTGATCAACGTTAACCGTCGTGCTGTTTACAGTGTGAGGGATCCCTCCCCCCTTGACTGTACGTGCACCTGTAGTACCAGTTGATAAATTATTGCGGCGTCCATAGCTTAGTGCATTTGCGCTTGCATTGTTATTTTCTTGGTTATTTAATGGGCTGCTACTGTTAGCGTAATGTACGCTAAATGTATCACGAAAATTGACACGCTGTTCGGTACTTTTATTTCCTTGGAGGTTTTCCCGTCCAGGTGTTACCTCACCTGTAGCCTGATCGAACAGCTGTGTGCTCGAAGATTTCGGCTGTGATAGCACTTCCACTTTTAGTGATAGCGAATCCACTGTAGTTGCCATTCCTTTTACCTTAGACGACACATCTTTTACTTGGTTATGTATTGTAGTAAGGTAGTCTAGTAATTCCTTCGGTATATTCGAGACATTTACGGCTATTTCTTGTCTTTGTTGTTCTTGGCGAGTTTCCAGTGGTACCTGATCGTTGCGCATTTCGCTTTGCGTAACGTTACTCAACGTAGTATTTAAATTTCTCACCACCGTTTCATCATTACGTAATACAATGAGTGGGTGCTCCTCGTTTGGGTCTGTGTTTTCGTCCAAGATCATAGACCCTGTCTTTTCGAATATTGCCTTTTCTATGAAATCTTGCCTGACCGAAAGGCGGTGTTGTCGTGTCGCCATTTCGTTTTCTGCAGAGCTTGATTCCTCAAAGTCTACTGCTGTATAATTACCTAGCAGCCATCGTACTTTTCGATGTGACTGTTCGTAATATAACCCTTCTTGCTTTAGTTCCAATGCTTGAAGAGATTCTAACAAGTCATCTTCAGATAGACATGCTGCCCATTTATGGACTTTTAAAGCGGTAGCTTTGTGATTTTCGTCGACTGACTTTTGTTGCGTAGCCATCTTGGATCGGTTTATCTTCTTTCTTGAAATATACTATATCTTGAAGTTGATCGCACGCAAGTACGCTACTATATGCTTGCAGTGTGTGTGTATTCGCTATATGTATAATAAATAATGTTTGAGTTCGTATATGTGTGGTTAGAAACTAAGCCGCGCACATACGATGCAAAAAAAAACGATAAAATATATGTATATATAATTTTTTTTTTTTTTTTTTTGAAATAATATATTTTTATGTTTTGGTTTTTGGATTTATTTATTAAATGCGATAACTAATAATATTTTAGTAATCTGACCGATATAAAAATTTTCAACTCTGTTATTTTAATTTTTATTACAAAAAAAAAATCAGTTGAAACTGTTAAAATCTTCAAAATACGCGACTAAATCCAAAAGCCTGTGTGTTTTAAACTTTAGTTAAACGCGCACACCTAACTGTGTGAGGACAATTTTTTCTTTATTATACATTTGTATTTAACGTGTAGTGTAAGAAGGTCAAAAAATTTTAAAGTGTAAACTTTGAGAAATTTTTAACTTTTCTCTACGACACACACTGCGCTGGTCAATTGCCTCGCTGGCAATTTTTGATGAGAGAGAATACGAATGTGTCACTAAGATTATTCTTCTTCTTCTTCTTCTTCTTAATTATTATTTTGGCCTCTTGGCTTGCTTCATATGAGCGTTACGTCTTAGGCCATCACCAAGTGATTATTATATTTTTTGTTTTTGTTGCCCAGTGGGACTTTTTATTATAATTCGAGTTTTGCCCAGAGGGACTTTTATATATATATATATGTTTTTGTGTTCTTCGGGTTCATTCCCTCGGAAAACTTCGAAAACTATTTTTTCTAATTTTTCCTAGGGAATCAAACCCCGATCCACTGAGACGCAAGGTCAGTTGATTTTTACAACTGCACTTTTTCATCCCTTAGCGACGGAGCTCGTAAGTGTGTACTGCGTACAAAGCACATATAACAGAGGTGCTCGTTTGAAAAACAGCCGAGAGCGAGATTCGATCCCGGTTCCCCAAGCATACGAATCCAACGCTCCTACCGACTGTGCCACAGACCGGCTACTAAGATTATTAATTTAAAATCTACTAAATTATGCACACACGAAAAAAAAAATTTTCTTGACCCTTTAATATATATATATATATATATATATATATATATATATATATATATATAAATATATTTTAACTTTTATTTAATTGAATTTTATATTAAATGTGTCAAAAAAAGATTTTACTTTTTATTCTTATTGAGGTTAGGATCTTATTATATTAAAGGGCAGTTAATAACTAATCTAATTTCGACTTCCTCGACAGTTGAAATCACTTTTTATTTCTTGAACTCTGTGTCTAATAAACGTCGAAAATATTTGCGCGTTATCTAGAGAGAAAAAGAAAATTTTCGCTGGGACACGTGGATACGCGATTTTATTTTTAAAGAAAATTTTGTCCTATATTTCCGAAAAAATCACAAAAAGGAAAGAGAAACAAAAATTTTTCAATTTTAAATTCAATAAATTTTCTGTAATAATAATTTCGTTTTACGAAAAAAAAATTTTATTCAACACGTGTTGTAGTTAATTTTTGCTGTAGGCAAACGCCATCTTTAATACAAAAAATTTTAAAGCAACGCGAAGCCTGTTCACTTCGACGCCGGCTACTTGCTCGACGCCATTTGCAAATTTTGCTTTATTATATCACGCGCAAAGACCTGATCCCGTTGACACATCTATACATTGGGCGCCATTTTGTAACGGTAATTTACTACACGTTGCAAAAAAGAATAAGCTTTTATTTAAATTTTATTTTAGCTAAGATTATGAATTTTACTATATACGGAGTTGCAGAAAATTATACTAAATATTTTAAATATTATGCAACAAACTCCGATAGAGCTAGTTAGTATATTAGATTGATATGCGACGGAGTATTTTTCCGTCAGCTCGTTGCCGCGCGTCTCTCTCTCTCTCTCTCTCTTACCTGATCGAGAGACGCGATGC
This sequence comes from Anastatus disparis, assembly GCA_017163975.1. Taxonomy (NCBI): domain Eukaryota; kingdom Metazoa; phylum Arthropoda; class Insecta; order Hymenoptera; family Eupelmidae; genus Anastatus; species Anastatus disparis. The sequence goes on from JAFFSR010000355.1 coordinate 65,300, forward strand.
CGCTAGCACAGCTTTCCTTATTTTACACAAAAATATATATATATTATATGATATTAAAAATAAGGACCGCGGAGGCGTCGGGGTAAGCAATTTGATTCAGGTCTTTAACTTCACGTGACTTTATTAAGCTAGTAATGAAAGAAATACAATAAAATAGATTTAGATGACAAAGGTAAGAATAATAAATACTAAAGATAATTCTAAGGTGGGACGCGACGCGAACTAAATTATTGTAAGATATTACAATGAACGCGCGCGCTCTCTGCGCTAAGATTTCTTCGAGGAAAGCAATCTTAGCCAAGTATATAAAATAAGATAAACTTACAAGTACGCGTAGAAGCTTCTATGATAACGAAAATACGTACGCTTGAGATATAACGCCGTTGGCCAACTAAAGAAACGGGACGCCGCGACCCGGTCGCTGAGGCTCGTAAAGGACAGCCAAGCAAAAGATCGATTTCCTGATCGCTGTGACTCCTCGGAGGCAGCCAAGACCAGCACGTACAACCAGGAGATGATGACGATCTTCTAGCAACGATCTTCCTTTATCCTTTTATCCAAAACTATTTGCGGCACTACACCAACGTGTTTATTAAGTTGAGACTTAAATAAAAGCCGAAAGATATGGCGATGATGCGTGCTTGTAGGCCGCTAAACAATGTCTCTCGCACAGGGCAGGAATATATATAAGCCAACGTGTGCGCTTATGAACAGCCGGAAATGTTCTGTCTTGCCTCGTGGCTTTCTTGCTCCTCGCGCGCGCGCTGCTCATCGAGTTACGTGCTTCTTGACGTAACTTATACGAGGTATCTGACTGAGCGCACGTCGTTTGATTTTACCTAAGCGCGCAAGATTCGAACACGGTAGAATACCGTGACAGTGGATGAAATGATGAATAAAGTAAGACATAAAACTACCATGCATTCACGTTTCAAGCACCCTGCAGTATCAGGGCTCTACTCTACGAACATCAATAATATGTTAATTATCAGGAAATTCTCTTAGTTTTATGAAATTTTTTTTTCAGAATATGATAAATAACAAATAATAAAAATATAGTTTAAATATTATTCATTGGGCAGAGGAAGAAGAATGGATTTTCATCAATAATTCTTTTTATTGAATGTTTTATGTTTTATGATTATAACCATAAAAATTTTAAAAAATCTTTATTTCTGTATATTGGTGATTCTATTCTAACGGGTAATCACATGATTCAATCGTTTAATAAACTATCAATACAAGGTTCAAATATTATTAACCACAAATTTTTCATATACTTTCAGGTTGTAACTTTATGATCCGTTGACTTTTTAATCGCTAATTTCAACATAGCTTTTGTAGGGACCCTTAGAAAGTATAAAAAGTAATCTCCCCTGTCTGTAATCATATATAAAATTTTTTTTAAACGTTGTAGAGATACAGGATGGATGAATTAATACTTCTGAAAGATCAAAAAAATTTTTTTTTCATCCGTACATACATTTCAGCAGAATGGTTGAAAAAAAAATATTTTTTTTGACCCTCTGTTATTATGAAAAAATGTATATTTTTTCATAGATAAAAAGCAATGATAATAAAAAATGTTATATTTGAATCTTATGAAAATATAAGCTACTCCTATCACATGGAAATATTGTTATTATATGTTTATTTCGCTAAAAAATTGCTTTGTTGGTCATAGAATACATTTTTGTTTAAGTGTAAACATCATTTCACTTATGAAAGCTAAGTTTCCTTTTCTACGATAATTCCCCTGGCTCTAAACATTTAACTGTCACAGATGATATAAGCGCATATTCAAATACGTAACAGATGTTTAAGAAACTAATAATGTACAACTAAAAAAGTTTGTGTAGCAGTGAATGTTGGAGACCGTTTACTCGGTAAAAATTTCATTCAAATTATCAGGTAATCTCCTCTGACATATAATTTCCCTGCCTTTTTTGAGATGCACTCACAAAATTCTAATTAAATAATAAAGTCAACAATTTTATTCATGAATTTCATACCATGAAGTGTTGAATTATTTGTACACTTGAAATTTAATACATATTATACTGCTTATAATTTTTATATATTCAAAATTGAATATATATATATATATATATATATATATATATATATATATATATATATATTTGTGGAGAATTTCCGAGTAAGCACATTCTCAAATCTTTTTGTAAACAATCACTGTAGTCATATTTACATACTACGCTATTGGGTTTGGAAATTTGCTTGCCAGCGCCACCGCGTGGCCCTTCGGTAAGCTGTGAGAGAAGGATTACATTACGTAGCCTATTTAATCTTATGTATTAGTGAAATTTGTTTGTGAAGTAAATGAATAAAAATGTAATTATTCGATTATACTAAATATAACGTTATGAATTATCGTTTTAAAGTAAATATATGTCCAGTGCATAATTTATTCGAAATGATTCACAAAAGATGATTGTTTTGATGTTTATTTTTCGATAGGTTATAGCTTCAGATACTGCTTTAGAATGGTTAAAAATGTAAACATTGCCAGCTAGAAAGAGCCATCAAAATTCTTATAAACTTGACTATTTCATTTATGTACACTATAACATGCGCGATTTTTACTACAAAAATTCTCCATGTTTTTTTCTTTCTATACAAACTAATTTTCAAATCTTTTTTTATTCTATTTAATTAAAAAATTACAAAATATAACAATTTTCGTATCTAACCAATGTAATTCTCGAGCAGTATCCTTCTCTCACAGCTTATCAATTGGCCACGCGATGGCGCTGATAAGCAAATTTCCAAACCCAATATAATATGTATATACTACAAATAAATAAAGCGAAATCAAAGGTTACATCGTAATATTCAGAAAATAAAAATATCAGTTTGTCATTAGCCTTGATGAAGAGTTTTTCGTTAATATCAAAGTAAGTATATAATTATTTGAATTTAAATGAAAGTCTTTGAAAAATCTGAACTGGAAAATCTATAAATTGATAATATATTATTTTAGATTGTATTGGTAATAAAATGGTTTCTACACTTGGACGTGGTGAACTTCCTACTAATCCTTTATCATCAAGTACACTTAACTCCACTCCCAAACACAAAAATAATGTTATTATATATTTTGAAAAAGCAAACTTTCTCAAGTATGGATATATTTGTTCTTTAACTTTTTTCTAATAATGTTTAAAAATACATATTTTTGCTGTAACTCGTCGTTTTTTATTTTTAAAAATTCATCCATACATGGTAATAGCTAATTCTAAAGTATTTCAGATAGTTTAGAATCTTTGTTCGACATAAATATTATTAGAAAATAATATATCAAGTGATGATAATAAAAAAAGTAATTCCCCTGGAATAAAAGTAATTCTTCGGTATCAGTATATTTTTTATCCATCAGATTTTCTGGGAATAACCTATGGACAGCTTGGCTACTTTGGGATATTGTTCTATTAGATATAACCATAAAAAAACCTGAGTAAAATTTTTAAAATGATCACCTTTATTTTCTATTATTTCAAAATTTAAAATTGACCCGTTCGAATAGAATCACCCATATTCATTACACAGCGAATACAATTTTGCTCTAATGGTGCCATTTATCGGTATCAGACAGTGCTGATCTTGGATATTTTCTACTCTTCTATTTATTTTGAATCGTTTGGATAAAAATCTTTTGTTTGCATTGTAGTCTTTTTGTTCAGAACACTTAAATGATATATTGGGCATCCTTCCTGTAGTATTTAACCACTCGAAAAGATCTGAACACCTTAAATTTGATTCGTTTGCTGATATTTCAAGACTTGCTTTAGTAGCTCCTGCAAAAATTAAATAACTTACAGAAAATAATATTAGTTATTCTTAAATTAGAAGTTAGCTGAAATGATCGATTTCATAAATATATATTTTGTTTTTATCTAAAATTATTTCAAGAGGAGACATGAATGACTGGATGAACGAAGTGATTGACGACTAATAACTGAACATTACCTCGTTTATCAGATGCCCCAAGTCCATTGCAAGGTTCTACCATGAGCCGTGGGATAAAAATGCCACTCTGCTTCACATTGAAAATCGCTTTGATGGTATGCTAAGTTGATTACATTCTTATAATTCTTGTATTGCTGTGGAGCACCGTCTGAGAAGTAGTATATTTTTTCTAAATCTCCAAATTCATTCCTTAACGGCATGTCGGAGCTGCAGCAATCGAGTTTTGCTTTTTTTATTTTATCAATATCTTTTTAAATTCTTAAATTAAATAAATATAATGACTTGTCCGCACTAAAGCTATATTAATTCAATAATTTTTGTTAAAATGAAAAATCATTTGGACTTGTTATTTTTTTATGAGCTTAGATTGGAAATTAGACATCAAACTCAACAAACCTAACCTTAAAATACGATATATTGAAAGTTTTTATTATAACTTTGTATATATAATATTTTGATGGATTTCTTGAGTTGTCCGCACTAGAGTTTAATCTTACAAATTTTTTCTTTGTAGCAAAAAATCTCGATTAAACGCATCGTTTATTCATAAGTTAGGATTGGAAATATTATTAGAAGGCGGACAGCTTCGTCATGCTCTTAAGAAACTGATGACAATTTTGTTAAATGTATATACTGCTATTGCATCATGTGTTAAACAATCGGATATTATTACTAAACTCCGATGTTTCAAATCATTGCCCTCTTTGAAGTAAATTACAACGTTGTACACAATGGCTTGATTATTATTCCAATGGAATCCTGGAGCTGTATCCTGAAGAATGGATAAATTACAAAATTTAAATTTAATTATTAGATTTTTGATATGATATTAATATATTACCTGAACTATAAAAATCAACAATCACTTGAAATTCTTTATGTTTCAATTGATCATTTAACTCTCTAGAAAAAGAAGACTGTTTTATAGCTGTAAATGCATGGGGCAATAAATTCTTTACTTTTTCACAGAAATTCTGTACGAAATCATCTGTCTCTTTGACTAAAGTTTCAAGTGTCGTTTTCGGGTTATTAATCCATTGCTTGAAATTCAATGGATCAATTTTATTAGCTTGAAACACCTTAGATAAGATATTTTCAAGCTTTTGAATTCCAGGATATTCTCTACAGTTGTTATAATAGCAATCATCTGTCGGCATATCACACAAGATCAATTTGAAACAGTCTCTATACGTTTCTAGAATATTATCTTCATTTTCCGTGAGTTTAGCTAAGGATCAACCTGAAACATTGAATCAAAACTTATTTTTATGAAACTTATATATTCAAGTGTAAAATATACGTTTAGAAGCATGTAGCAAATAAAAATACCTAATATCATTAATTTTACATTCTGATGATATGAGCATATGCAAACAGAATGCATTCCACTGCTGCCAGCCAACACACAGTTCTTCGGACAAAGGATGGTAAATTTGGTGAACCCTATGTTTTTTTCAGGATATTCGGATTTAAAAAGTTGGTATAGTTCCTTAAGATTCAGTAAAATAAGGCGCTTTTGAACTTTACTTCTTTTACCATCATCATGTTTAACAATTACAAAATCCTTCATTCCTGGCATCACAGAACTGACATCATCTCTTTCATAGAAATTTGTAACTACAGAAATAACATTTTCTGACAGAGATCTCCCTGCAAAATTTTTTCGTTAATGTTTACATTCACAGCAATCATATTAATAAAAGAAATTTAATTTTCTGTCACCTGAGAAGTTAGTAAAAAATATGCACAAAATCTTATTAAAAATAATCAGGTAATTCAATTATATGATTCAATTACATTATGAAATCACATAACATAATTACATGATGAAGGTAATAATAAACTGGGACAATTTATCATGCAATAGATGATTAAGTTTTTAGAAATGAAAAAATTAAATAATGAAGCTTAAATCATCAGTTGATTTCATTTTTTTTAACCTCTTTGGACACTGTAAAAAATTCTTACGTGTGATTGTACGTAAGAAAGAATTTTCACTAGCAAATTCATAAGTTACATATTTTGTTAGAAGTTAATTAATTTGTTAGTAAATACATGTACACAACAAAAGTTCCTTGTTTATTTTTTAGATTAAAAATGAATAAAAAATATAGAAAACAAATTTATTATTCTTCTCTTCAAATTAATTATAAATTTTGATGTTTATAGTTTAAATAAATATTATATACTTATAACATGAAACAAAATATGTGTATATTTTACTTCTCAATAAAATAATTTATCGAAAAGTTTATCTAAATAAAGCATAAAAGTTATAATCCATACCAAGTCTGTAATCTAAATAATGCAAAATTTAAAACCATATGAAATATTTAGAATTATTGAATTTAAATAAAGTAATGATGATTATGTCACTACAACAAATCATGTTCTTTCGGCAATTAATTTAATAACAATTATGTTATCACAAGCAAGAAAAATTTTCAATGTTAAATGTTTGATTAAGGGAATGTGAAATAGACACTACACCTGCACTCGTAAATATTGACTATCTTTTCATTTCATTGCAAAATTTTCAGTAAAAAAATGCATTAGCTTGTAGTATGTACCATAAAGATTATTCAGTTAAAATTTCAAATTAATTAATTCATTAATTTTTAAGATATTTGAATTCCTGTACAAAATCGAAAAATTTTAATAAATCATTTTGGAACCCAAAATTCTTAATAACTAATGAATGAATTTATTTGAAAATTTAAGTAAATAATCATCATGGTACATATTACAAGCTAATGCATTTCTTTTCTGAAAATTTAGCAATAAAATGGAAAGGAAGTTAATATCTATAAGTACAGGTGTAGTGTCCGTTTTACATCTCCTTAAATGATTTTCGAAAAATGTTTGCCTCCATCAAATTACAAACCTCTATTAGGATTAGGTGTCGATAGTAAACCTTTATTTCTAAGAATACTATGAGCATTTTGAATCATTCGATGAGAAGCATGAAAATGTGTTTGAATAGTAGTATTATTCCACGTTTCTGGTAAGATTGTTAAAATCTTCTTTTTTTGATTTGATGTACATAATGAATTATTAAAATGTCTCTTTACATTATTTAATAATTCTACAGAATCAAGAATCAATTGATTTGGAATAGCTACAGAATTACTTTCATGCGACTCGTTCATAATATCACTAACAAGGAGAGTGTTTCACCTTCGGGTCACCGTTTTTGCTCAAATTTAGAGAATGTTTTCCGGATGCAGAAATATGAAGAAAACCAAAATTTTAGAGGCCAACGCTCAATATTTCCCTAGTTACAGGCCATTGAAGAAAATCACTAAAAAAGTCACTAGATTTTCAAAAGCTTATGGTATCTCAGCATTGTTAGCTAGAAGCTTATACCATTTTTTAAATGAAAGCTGAGCTCAAATCCTTTCAAAATAGCACCTATAGCATCTCAAAATATTATTTTTTCCCAAAGTTAGAGCGTAATAAAGATTGAATCTGATTTTTTTGTTTGAAACATTAATTAATAATAAAAGCTAAAATTGAGTTCAATCTTTATTACGCCATAACTTTGCGAAAAAATAATATTTTGATATGCTATAACTACGATTTCGAAAGGATTTGAGCTCAGCTTTCATTTAAAAAAAGGTTTAAGCTTCTAGCTAACAATGCTGAGATACCATAAGCTTTTGAAAATCTAGTGACTTTTTTAGTGATTTTCTTCAATGGCCTGTAACTAGGGAAATATTGAGCGTTGGCCTCTAAAATTTTGGTTTTCTTCATATTTCTGCATCCGGAAAACATTCTCTAAATTTGAGCAAAAACGGTGACCCGAAGGTGAAACACTCTCCTTGTAAGACTATCATTGAAAATATCACTAAAGTTAGATTCACACTCTTCAGAAGCACATATATTTTGAGAAGTATCTACTTCCATTACTGCAAGCAATTGTAGCAAACTTGTATAATATAAAAAAAATTTAGTGTGGAAGCAAAATGTAAAAAATAGTAAATTAATGTGAATAACTAATTAATTGATGAATATTTACGATTAATCATTATTGCTAACTATAATGAGTCAATAACAACTGAAAATAATATAAATTTATATCAAATATTATTTTATCACAATCATATTATTATTAAACTTCTAGGTGCCAAGCTCAAAAATAATTTTAATCATTTTATCTTAGATTTTTTCATAATTAATTACACATAAAATAATAATAATTAAATACTAAAATGCAAAATTTGATCAAATACAAAATATTATTTTCTTTTTTCAAATTTATTGTGTATTAAAATTGAAAAATACAAAAAACTTTATTCTTATGAACGCTCTGGTACGTGAAAGGTTAACAAATGTATATTACTTACAAATCAAATACACATTCAGAAATATTTCTCTATTCTAAAAACCAAGCATACATATGTATACAATAATGTTCTATTCATCTAACTTAAATTACATTTAATAGAAAATAATATGGATTTTTCTAACAAGAGCTGGTAATAGTAAAGAGAAATTATTTTTTACGATATTTTTTAAAAAATATTACCCGAGTAACTGATATTTATAATCAAATATCACTTAGTCATATCAAATAATCTACCAAAACCATCCTTATATGAAACATTCTTATCATTTATACTACTCTAAATGAACACATATCTAAAAATATGATGTAATAATTATATAATTTATTTATTACAGAAGAAAATATTAATGAAATGCATTTTTACAGAATAGCTTGTATTCCACACAAAATTAAATATTTCAAAGAAATATTCGAAATATTTTAGAAACGTTTCAAGGAAATATTTGCGAAATATTCATATCCCTACTGCAAAATCTCACGTGAGATCTCACGTGAGATCTCATGCCAAAATCTCATGTAACTTAAATACGTGTAAAAATGTCAAAATAATATAAACTTTTACTTTTACAGTCATTTGTATGCATTGTAGAGCATATTTCTTCTCAATAAAATATTTAAATTCAATTATAATATTGCATTTAAATATTGTATTGAGAAGAAATATGCTCTACAATGCATACAAATGACTGTAAAAGTAAAAGTTTATATTATTTTGACATTTTTATACGTTTTTAAGTTACATGAGATTTTGCAGTAGGGATGTCCACGAGTAAATCCTGTTAAAACATTTCAGAAATATTACATAAATATAACAAGAAATATGTTTTGAAAAAATTTTAGAAATATTACAGGAATATTTCGAGAAATATTTTATAAAAACATTTCCAAAACATTTCAGAAACGTTTCTACGGAATATTTTTTAATAATATTACAGATACATTTCAAAAATTTTATAAAGAAATATTTTTTAAAAATATTTTAAAAAGATTGAAAAAATTTTTTAAAAAATTTTCTCAATAATATTACATAATTCTTATTGAAATTTAATTTACCTCCATGAACTATATTGCTCTGCTGTCTCGGAAAGTAGAGCTTGTGATTTAATCCTACATCGTCCACATATTTGCTGCCCTTCTGCAATCTTGGGAAATAGATTTCTAATTTTTCTGATGCATATTGCAATGATTTTTTCTTATGATGTTTATCAATATTAAATGAATTGCAGCATCTATCGTAATGGATTTCTGTTGTTGGGAATAGTATTTCTAAAGACAAGATAATTGATAATTTATTAAAATAATTATTGAACAGTGTAGTCTAGGAGCCCAGAGGGTTTCGTATGAAGTTAGAGGTCCCACCAAGCAAGTAGGTGATTTGTATGTATTTTGAGCTGCTGAATCCGAATTTGCAACTTGCTTTTAGCGCAAGTGGTCGAGTAATTTGTTATAAACAAATTGATTGTTTAAATGGCTATAGTTTATGAACTACAATAGATGCAGTGATTTTCTCTGCGAAAACGTGTTCTTTAATAAAAAAAACAAAAAAAATCGTTTTTGTTGCATGTCAATTCGATGATTAGAACCAGAGATATGGCAAATATATTGCAAAAAAACATAGAGACGTAGCGCTAGCGCGGAACGCCCTGGTAAAAAACCTTATAACTCGACTACTAATTAATATTTTTTAAAGTTCAACATGTGTTTGAAAAATGTCAGAGTCTCAGCTTTAATGATAAATTGTTATATATTACTTTCAAGTGTTAATAAATATGCTAGAATGATTTAAAGCAGAAAAAATTTTCAATTTTTCAGAATCTTGTTTGTTTATGACGAAATGATTTAGGTTAGCGAACAAAATATTTCTATATTTTTTATAAAGAATGATAGGAAATTTGATCAAGTTTGAGAATCTGTCCAGTTTTTCAAATTTAAGTAAGTAGAACTTGAGATATCGCAAATTTAAGCTGTAACGCCAACTCCTTGCAATACGACATATGTGTGCAATATGGCGATCGCTTTCCTTATTAAAAATTCTTTTATTATAAGGTAAGTGATTTCATTTTTTTGTAATACAATTAATTTTAACTCTATCTTAGGAAATTAAATAAAAATTTAATAAAAAAGGATTCAGCTAAAAATAGATGACTCTAATAAATCGGAAGGTTAAAACAAATTTTTTGAATAAAATCGATTGTTGTTCTTTTTGCAATTGCAAAAAAAATAAACAAATGTAAAAATACTCCATAAGTTGAGTAAATTGTTTACTATTATAGTAGAAAAATCAATGATTATTTAAAACCCTAAATCTACTTCATTTAAATGTATTATACACTTCGAGCATATACTACTGGAGGAAGCCTCCAAATGGCAGAAAGCGTTACAAGGCGAAGAGAGAGAAAGCCTCTATTTTGGTACGTGCTGTTTCTCTCTCGCCTGATTTGATTGGCTGCTTCTGTTTCCCACTAAGAAAGCGAGAGAGAGATAGCACGTACCAAAATAGAAGCTTTTTCTCTCTTCGCCTTGTAACGTAGTTATTAGCTGGGAGGCTTTCTCCAGTAGTATATGCTCGAAGATTATACATCATTAATATTATGACAAAGTATATAAAATAAAGTCGAGTCAAAAGTGATTTTATTAGAAAAGGATGAGATTACTTACCTTTTAATGAAAGAATTTTTAATAAGGAAAGCGATCGCTATATTGCACACATATGTCGTACTGCAAGGAGTTGGCGCTACAACTTAAATTTGCGATATCTCAGGTTCTACTTACTTGAATTTTAAAAACCAGACAGATTCTTAAATTAGATCAAATTTCCTATCATTCTATATCAAAAATATAGAAATATTTTGTTCGCTAACCTATATTAGTTTGTTATAAACAAACACGATTCTGAAAAATTGAAAATTTTTTCTGCTTCAAATCATTCTAACTTATTTATTAACATTTTAAAGTAATAGATAACAATTTATCATTAAAGCTGAGACTCTGACATTTTTCAAACACATGTTCAACTTCAAAAAATATCAATTAGTAGTCGACTTATAAGGTTTTTTACCAGGGCGTTCCACGCTAGCGCTACGTCTCTATGTTTTTTTGCAATATATTTGCCATATCTCTGGTTCTAATTATCGAATCGAAACGCAACAGAAACGATTTTTTTTGTTTTTTTTATTAAAAAACAAGTTTTTGCAGAGAAAATTACTGCATCTATTGTAGTTCATAAACTATAGTCATTTAAACAATTAATTTGTTTATAACAATTTACTCGACTACTTGCGCGAAAAGCAAGTTGCAAATTCGGATTCAGCGGCTCAAAATACATATAAATCACCTGCTTGCTTGGTGGGACCTCTAACTTCATACGAAACCCTCTGGGCGCCTAGACTAGTGATTACGTTCTTCTTTTACGTACAAACTTCAAGTATACCCTATTAAAAAAATCCGATGATAAATCACCTGATTTATCATGCCAAAACATCATGTAACGATTTTGCTTGTTTTTACACGTTTTAAATCATGCTTATGTCAATTTAGAGAAGTTTTTAAAAATTTTTAAAAATTTTGAACTTATAAAATTTTTTAGATAATTTGGTCTTAGAAAAAATTTCGACTAATTTTACAAAAAAGTTTCTAAGTTCAAAAATTTTAAAATTTTTGAAAAATTGTTCTAAATTGACTAAACATGGTTTAAAACGTGTAAGAACCAACAGAATCGTTACATGATGATTTGGCATGATAAATCACCTGATAAATCAAATGATTTGTCACCTGATTTTTTTTATCAGGGTAGTTTATAGCTCTACAGAGATAGCAGCTATGAGATGAAAATGTCATAATTTATTATAACAATAATTGAATAATGCAAACAAAAATGTTACCGATAATTTATTATGCATTCTCTCACAGTTAAATAAACTCAAGTCAAGGTCTCAAATTCTGTCAATGTATTCTAAAGTTTTACAACTTTTTATATACACGATGAAAAATGAAAAAACTCAATAAAAATTATAAAAATAGATTTAAATAATCTACATATTAACTGCAGACTTACAAGGAGAGTGTCAGGGTATTAGGACGCCGATCCAGCTCAAATTTCGGGAGATGATTTTGGATGTAGAAATATGAAAAAAGCCAAGGTACTACTACTAGACTCTAACGCTCAATATTTCTCTAGTTACAGGTAAATAAAGAAAATCACTATAAAAGTTAATAGATTTTCAAACGCTTGTAATTCATTAGCATTGATAGCTAGAAGCCTAAACCTTTTTTTAAACGAAAGTTGAGCTCAAATCCTTTCGAATTATTACCTATAGCATCCCGAAATATTATTTTTTTCTAAAGTTATAGAGAGATAAAAATTGGACCTGAAATTCGTCTTCATGACATTAATTTTAATTAATTAATAATAAATGCTAACATTTGTTTCAATTTTTATCCCTCTATAACTTTAGAAAAAAATAATATTTCGGGATGCTATAGGTGATAATTCGAAAGGATTTGAGCTCAACTTTCGTTTAAAAAAAGGTTTAGGCTTCTAGCTATCAATGCTAATGAATTATAAGCGTTTGAAAATCTATCAACTTTTATAGTGATTTTCTTTATTTACCTGTAACTAGAGAAATATTGAGCGTTAGAGTCTAGTACCTTGGCTTTTTTCATATTTCTATATCCAAAATCATCTCCCAAAATTTGAGCAGGATCAGCGTCCCAATACCCTGACACTTTCCTTGTTAGTCTGTTTTCTGCTGGTACTGTCAATTACAATAAAATCATAAAGAATAGTTGAAAAACATTGATTTCATTGGTTATATTTCAAGCATGTTCAGAAAGATGGAATTTATCTATGAATAATATGTAGTTATAAAATTTAAAACAATAATAATTCAATATTTTCACTGACATAAAAATGAGAAAAATAATGTACGGGTTGCAGATTTTATGATCTATTGATTAATAGAAATTAGTGTATGAGCATTTCAACGTCGATAGAGTTATGGCTATTTTAGTTAAATAATATGAATTATTATAAATTAATTATTGTGATTGAATTTTTATATAAAAAATATAGGTATATTGACTTATGGTTGTTTCTATAAGAAAGAAACCACGACTGCAAAGATTGCAAAATAAATTATTAAATATTGAAATTATAAGTTAACATTATGTTAGAATTAGCAATTACTTAATTTTTACCTACAGAGTGATTTCAAATGTTAAAGATTGTGAAGAATCATTGAAATAATACCGCTTTAATATACGTGTATGAATACAAAGACTTTAAAAGTAAAGGCAATAAATTTAAAAGAATACTATGAAAAAAAATTCACAAATACTAGATATTATCAAAACTGTAACAAAAATAACGCAATAATAATGAAACTATATAATTATTGACTCGCAACCATCAGTAGATAGGCTATAGGCATACTGGTTCACTCGGATTCTAGCACAGCCCAAGGTGTGTTAGAACCCGTACATATCCTAGCACACCCTCCAAGTGTTTTAGAATCCGAATGTGAACTAGTATGCCTATAGCGTTTTCTACTTTTTCTACTTTTTTTTTTCTTACGAATGGTTTTGTGAGAGATAGAATAATTTCATGAGTTTGACATTGTGTAGTGCACAGACAGTCTTATGAATTGGATTATGGTTTGTACACACAGTAAGGCATTTGAAAGATGGGTTTAATGGGTATCCGTATTCATTGATGTTATAAACGGGAAATTTGAATCTTAGCAACCATTTTCGTTTGAATTCATTAATAACAAAAATTTTTGTAGCATCATGTAAATGTTCACGGAGTGAGTTTGCAATTTGAGAGTAATCTAGTCCATCAGTGTTCCAAGCTATTCCATGATTATGTTTGAGTCGAATGTTTTCTTCTTGCAATTCGTCAGAGAGCCTTTTCCATGAAAAAGGTTTTTTGAATAGATGAACAATGGAGTCACCACTGTCGTTGAGAGGAATGATTGCTTTTTCCTTTAGAACATATTCACCACCCATTTGCTTAAAACCAATCATGTCTACCATGCGGTATCATATTTCGAAATATTAATTTTTTTACGTAAAAGTGAAGATAATTCAGACAAGCTTCCGAACATCTCCACTAATAGGATTGTACTAAACGATGCGATCGTGTAAGATCATGCAATAAGCTGAAGTATTAGCTGGAAAGTCAGTTTGAGACTCAAATTCTAGACGTACATCGACAGGAGCGCTCTTTAGAGATTCGTTTTGTCGTAAACAGTCAATAACTATGAGTGGTTCAAAGTTGATAAACTGAGACTTTGTCAACAATGGTTGTGAATCTCTTCCGTAATAGCTTTTCTGAAAATTAGCATACATATCATATAGAATAGCAAATTGATTCTTTGATATGTCAAGATTGAGATTGTTGTACGGATAATATTGCGAATTCAAGAAAAGTCTCACATTACTAATATTACAGTGGTCAAAGCGACTGGCATTTTTAGGTCTTGAACCTTTTTTTCCCGATTGTAATCCAAGAATCACGAAACGTGGTTTCTCCAATTGATTTGAAGTTTTTACCGTCCAGACGTGTTTATTTGTTGTTGGAAGAAGAGGATATTCAAATAACTCCAATGACCGAAAACTCATAGAAATAGGATTATCTTTGCCAATGAAATTTAACAGCTGGATTTTTTGTTTATCTGATGCAATAACATATGGCATTAACCACTCTATCTTTGATATTTTTATTTGATAAGGTTCATATGTGGTTGCATTGTTGGCTACAGTACCTTCCTGTACTATAGCATTCAGGTCATTTCTTGATCTTGTAAGAATAAGTTCATGCTTCATATTAACAACAATTTTCTTGTAATCTTCTGCAAAGCCTAAAATCATACTTAGAGGGATAGAAACATCAAAATTTCCATGATCATCTACAATTGTTTTGTTTCCTTCTTCAACACCAAGCCAGCCTGCATTTTCTAATGTTAGAGTCTGATTTGGATTAAATGAAGTGCATCCCTTCATGAGACTACTCAGACCAACATTTTTACTTTTATCTATCTCTACAGCATTAAGTTCATATCGAATTTCATCAAACAGATGACAAATGCCATTGTTAACGAAATTAGTTTTAGTTAGTGCTTGTCCATCTGGTTTTTGTAATTTTCCACATACATGGATGTACATGATGGTAAGAGGCATAAATCTTGATGCTGAATAGAAATACGGATTTCATCACTGTTATTGAAACTTAATGTGGAGTATGGTTGATGTGCGTGAACCTCATAATGAGCAATAGACTCATCGAATGCGACACCTGATTGAATGCTTAGAATTTCGTCCATTTTTCTGAAAGCAGCAGAGAATGATACAATTTATCTTTTTCCACGTACTTTGAGACCTATGCTTTTGAGAAACTGAATGCTCTTCCGTGTTAACGGTTTGAGTACCTTTGGACCACTGATGGTGGGTTGACATGATGGCTGACTTATATGCACACTTGGATTGTAAACGATTCCCATTATACAGATCTTATGTGAAGTCTAATAGTAATTTCCTCTCCTCGGAAATTCACTAAACTTCCGTCTTGATCAACGATTCGGATTTAAAGTTGATCTATACTCTTAACATTGAGTGGTAAATATATGACATGCGATGGAACTTCTATGATTTTATATCTTGGAGGAACTTTTGGGAAAAACTCATGGATCGTGTGAACTTTTTTGTCGTTGATGTAAGCACCTGTAGTAATATTACACTCTACCCTAAGTGCGTTTATTTTCAATATCTTCACAGGTAAATCAGAGCTGTGATGAGTGTGTTCATGAAAAACGCGACGAGTGAAACCAAAAAGACTGCCTATTGAATCCTGAGGTCTAAGATCTATCTGATGGCTGCAATAAATTTCACTTCTGAGAGTATTGTTGTTAGCTTTTAAGGAAAACTCGATTCCTTTAGATTTCAGATCTTTTTGCAAAAATTGATTAAGAGCATCAATTTCATAACTGCCAGTAGGAATAGTAATAATTTTCTCTCCGTTTATATGAAGTTTATTATTCGAATCGTCAACATTGGGAATCGAGTTGAATGTTGAAAGTTCAACTAAACCCAAAACAAAATTCTTATGCTGTGGTAGTTCTATTGAAGGAGAATATTAAGCTTCTAAGATAGAAGATTTGCCTGAAAGACTCAAAGTGAAACTATCTTTCATGACTGTTTGAAAAAGAATGATCCTGCTTGTCTGATAACTCTTCTTTTATAGTCTTTCACACAAGAATTGAAGACAAAGATGACCACAAATAAATGAGTCAAAATTCTGATATCTTTTATAGTTGTATTTCACTTCTTTCACGTTAAAATGTAACATGAGATCTATAGGGGGTTTAAGATCACCAAAACTATCAAAATAAATCACTTCAGAACCTCGTTTTCGATAACATACCCAGTGAGTGCCTTTGTTTTGAAAATCATCTAAGTTAACTATAGCAGATTCGTTATGCCATGGGCCATCAGAAGGTAGATTATTTCTCATGAAAACACCTCGAAAATATGGGATTTGTATCATACGAGCATACTTTATAAGATCATAGTCAGTCAGTGCACGATTTGGCAAAGTTAAATCAAAGTTTTTTTTTTTAACTTGACCATGACCGATATGAGGTTTCATAAATAATCCCATTCCAGTTTTATATGGTTTAAGATAGAGACCTTTTCCTAGAGCAATAGCTTCCATAGTTTTATTATGTCTCTTACTTTCTTCATAATTTTTCTGTGCAGCTTTAGCCTCATTTACTGCTTTAGCTATTCCAGCAGCTCCTCCAGCCAGAGCACCAGTTGCACTTAGTGCTGCGAACAATGGTATAAGAAAAGGCAGAGCGCCACCTATTTTTGATGGAACAGGTAGAATACGTGGAATGATAATTTTTTTCTTACCGCCAACGATCTTGAGAGCTTCACGTGCACCTTTTAAAGCAGACTGAATAACTTCGCGAGAATGTTTACTTGGTTTTAATGATTTTTTACTTGCAATTACTAATTTACTCAATTTTACACCCATTCCTGTCTTTCCTTTTAATTTCATAGCATTTGCAACAACAAAAGCAGTTGTTTTTTCGCTAAGACTTGCATCTTTGGCTCTAACACGCTGCCAAGCTTTATCAGCGAGCTTCATGTCAGCTACTTTTCGATCAGCATTTTTATCAGAATAAGATATGTCATGTTCTTTGCATGCTTGATCAAGTGGATTGATACCTGCATCACCTCTTTTTAGACGCTTTTTCAGTTTTGTTCCGGGACCACAATATTGATATCCAGGAATATGCATTTCAATAGGTAAGTTATTGATTACTTTATCAAGGAACCCTTCACCCTTAGGGTGCTTCTGTGATTTGTGTACGAGCATCTCTCTTCGAGTGCTGATTTACAACTGATGATCAAAATATAAAACAAGCGTTTATATATTGAAAAGGTCAATCTTAGATTTGACTTTGTTACGTAAACATGGATTTTACTGAGCAGAACGTCAAACTTCCCGTCGCCAACTTTGATTTTGAGAAAATGAAAAGAAAAAAGCGACATGGGGAGTTACTTCCAGATAATATACGAGCAGTATTCTGTGGCCCATCGAACTGTGGAAAAACTAATAGTTTATTGGCTCTAATTACACACCCTAATGGTCTTGTATTTGAAAATTTGTATGTATACTCTAAATCCTTGAATTAACCGAAATACCAATTTCTTCAAAAAGTTTTAGAGCCAATTGAAGGTATATCATATCTACCGTTCAGTGAACATGCATCTGTAGTGTCTCCAGATGAAGCCCTACCTAATTCAATTATGATTTTTGACGATGTGGCTTGTGAGAAGCAGGATAACGTCAGAGCTTTTTTCTGTATGGGGAGACACAAAAGTGTAGATAGCTTTTATTTATGCCAGTCATATGCTCATATACCGAAACATCTCATCAGGGACAATATAAATTTGATGGTTATTTATCGTCAAGATGATGTTAATCTTAAACATATCTATGAAGACCATGTGAATACTGACTTAACTTTAAATGAATTCCGAAATCTTTGTACTGAATGCTGGAAGAATGACAAGTATGGGTTTGTTGTTATTGACAAAGATAGAGCAATGAATGATGGTAGATATAGAAAAGGATTTGACTGTTTTGTCATTAAAAAGGAAGTATAAATCTTAATCTTTGCAGTTCGATTGTAGACAGCATCTTGTCAGCATGCCTGCCTTTAAGAAAGAAAAAAATGTTCTTAGCGAACTCTTACGAGCACGTGAGGCTATTAAAAAAAAAATACTCTTTATTAAAAAAGGAGAGAGATGATTTTGAAAAGGTTATTGGTGATACTTTAAAACCAGTTATTACACCACTTGAAAAGCTTGTCGATTCGACAACTGAAAGTGTGTCAGGTTCTAATCACATTTCGGCTATAGACAGTAACAGAAAATCGGCAAAAAAAAGCTTGAGATTCGACAAATCAAGTTATATTGTAAACGATATTAATGACTCGGGTTCTGCGTTTGATAATGATGCTTCTAATGGTGATGATTTTTCTCCGATAAATAGCACAATGATGAATTCATCATTTAATTCTGCAAATTCATCATTCAAATCTATATATTCACCATTTGTACCTGCGCATAAAGAAACTGAACCGACAGACTTTTTATCAATGCTAAATGGAAGCCGCAGCAAAATCGATAACATATACGGAGTGAGAAAAGTTAGTGGGGTATACATGATGGGTGATTCACAAATTCAATTTGATGATAAACTAATAAAAGTGAAAGATTTAAGTTTTCCTAAAAGCAGTGGTCTAATGGAATTGCTTTTCAAAAAAGAACCAGATGATAATCTTTTAAGTACAACAGATCGCAAGAACTATCGCATTATCCTGGAAGCAACAAATGCCCATAGAAAAAGACATAGCAAAAGTGAGAATATACGCTCTTTGAAGAGTAGAAAATATTCAAAAATCATAGCACCAATGTTCCGCAGTGATCGCAGTAGAATGTCTACCAGCGGAGGGGGTCTCATACCTAAATATAAAATAGCAAAAAAGAATACTTCCATAGATCTAGTCTACTGGGATGATCCAAATGAGCTTGTCGAAAGACTGCGATTATTAATAGCCGAACGATCTGCTGGAAATAATAATCACAACAATGAAATCCAATCAATCATAGAGGAACTACGTGAAGCTGGGCATATATATTGACGTACACAATTTTCAAATCAATAGTAGTAACATGAGTCTCGATGTGTTTGGAAGAAAACTTGAGGGCTTGCAAGTGAGTCGTGGTCCTCGAGGTATTGGATTCAATGTTACATCAGATGGTCATTTTGATTTAGAAAATAAGCGGCTTTGCAATATTGGAGAGGCTAATGATCCAAATGATGCCATTAGTTTGAATTCACTTAAGAATATCCTACAGAAAGAAGTTGATTACTTATCTTCTAAAATTATAGAAGTTGCTAAAGCTATACAAGAATATGAGAACAAAGTTGAAATATATAAAGCAGAAATAGACGAAAAATTAACTTATGTCTATGACATGACTCAACGAAATTTTGCAAATATTGAATATATAATTAAAGAAATGAATAGACGATCGGATATTGCTAAAGTTGAAGTTTAAGATGGAACGTCAAAGAGTAGTTGAAGAGCTACACAAGCCAGCACGTCAAAGGTACAAGCGAAGAAAATATGACATACGTGGATTAGATGAGACTTGGCAAGCTGACCTTGTAGAAATGATACCTTATTTCAAGGAAAACAAAGGTTTTCGCTACTTACTAACTGTCATAGATATATTTTCAAAGTATGCATGGGCTGTACCAGTCAAATCGAAGAGTGGCAATGATGTTACTCTAGCTATGAAGTCAATATTAAAACAAGGACGGGTGCCATCGAATTTACAAACTGACCAAGGAAAAGAATTCTACAATTCAAACTTTCAGAATCTTATGAAAAAGTACAAGATAAATCACTACTCTTCACATAGTAATCTTCATGCAAGCATATGTGAGCGCTTTAATAGAACTTTAAAAAATGCAATGTAGTTAGAATTCAGCAAACAAGGAAGTTATAAATGGTTGGATATTCTGCCTGAGTTAGTGAAAGCATACAATTCAAGAAAACATCGGACAATAGGAATCGAGCCTGAAAACGTTACGAAGATAAATGAAAAAGAAATCAAGAAAAATTACCCAACTGAAAAATGACCTGTAAAAAAACCAAAATTCAAAGTAGGAGATAAAGTGCGAATAAGTAAGATAAAACAAGTTTTTGAAAAAGGTTATACACCAAATTGGTCAACTGAAATTTTCACAATAACAAGAGTTGTAAAAACCAATCCTATAACTTACCACGTCAAAGATTATTATGATGAACCAGTCTCCGGCGGCTTTTATGAAACGGAAATCCAAAAGACTATGTATCCAGAAATTTATTTAGTAGAAAAAGTTTTAAAGAAAAGTGGCAAACGTGTATATGTTAAGTGGTTAGGTCTAAGTAACAAGCATAATAGTTGGATAAATAAAAATGAGATTGATTGAAAAAATAAAAATGTATTTTTAAATATAATAATGTAATAAATAAAAAAAAAATTTAATTGTATTTTGTTATATTATTTAGATATATTTAAATAGAATAATGTAATATAATTATAACTATAGGTGGTGATGATAAATAAAAAAACAAATGTATAATGTTAATATATTTTTATTTATTTATGTATTATTATGTACAAGTTACAATAAATAGTTTTAAAAATCATTTCGTAGATATATTTTTTTATACCCGATCGAATTTGAAAGAAGTTCCTCCCAAATACATTGCAACCAAACGTAGTTTGTTTGCTTCATAGCAGAGTTTGTAAAAAAATTCTTCATCTTTTAGAATTGCTGATGAAATCTTCTCTGGTAGAAATACTTGAAAACTTTGTTCGAATTCTGCTACAATCTTGACACCATATCGTGTCTTCACCTCTTTAAGTGCTGTCACCATGCACTGGTGATCTTTTTCCAAGTCTGTAACTTTTTTCCTTGGCAAGAAGTCGCTTCCAGCAATCTTATTAAGTGTTGATAAATCCATTCTGAAATCAAAAAGAAAAAAGTAAAAATTAAAATTTCTGTTAAAGATGATATTTTTTTAGGAAAAAAAATTATACTGTAAACTTACATGATTAGTTAGTTGACTCTTGGTTTCTTTGTAGGAGGTTGATCGTTCTCAAGCTCTTCGATTACTTGAATGTGCTCCATATCGTGCTCCGTTCCTTGATATAGCCCATCTCCCACCTCGATTTCTGCCCTTTCCATCGCCACTTGTAATAAATCCCTTCTCTCACCTTCTTCAGAACTTATCCATTCTATTGATGGGTCCCAGTCATGCATGAACTCCTCTAATACGTCATATTCAATAATGATTTGCTCACCTTGGTTGCCATGAAGTGCCACCCCCACTCGCGCTGCACTATTTTCATTGGATGGTTCATCCCCTCTCTCAATTTTCCCCTCTCTCTGATGCTCTGTTTTATTTATCTCCACTTGCATTACTCCATTTTCATTGGATTTATCCCCCCTCTCAATTTCCCCCTCTCTGCTATTCTCTGTAACATCCATCCCCACTCGCGTTACTTTATTTTTATTTGATACTTCGTGTCCCTTCTTCTTTTCCACCTCCTGCTCTTTTTCAGCAGCCATTTTTCTTGCATATTCCCTCTCCACTTCAAGTGCAGCTTGCGCCATCTGTATCTCTTCAATTCTAAAATGACCCCATGGCAAAGTGTCTGTACTATCAGGCAATAAAAATCTCTCATCATCATGTGGACTTAGTGCAATTTTTCTTTGCTTTTCAGTATGCACTGTGTGTAATTTTGATCGAATATTGCACTGTTCACGATGTATAATGACAAGATACTGAAGACAACTTCGGTAATCCTCGAAAGATTTTCTTCACGACGTTGGATTTGATACCTTTAGCTTTTTTCACTGTGTCTCCTCCATCAACCAAAATACTGTACATTTTACTCCGCAAACCTATGAATTCGGACATAATCTTGCCACAGCATTCATCTTTCATTAATCCAGGAACTTTCTTATTGACACGTGGAATATTAAACTGATTATTTTCAGCATAATCAGAAGTATCAAATCTGTGAATGTCTTCCTTCATTGTTTGATACATATCAATGTCTTCAACTTTATATATTAAACTATCCGTATCTGTATATAGAAGTTTACATTTTTGTTCTAGTCGCTGTTTCATATATGAGTAATGAAACTCATATAGCAGTGTTTTTGATAAATCAAGGATGGAAAAACCAACGTATATAGGTTTTTTTATTGTGATACTTGTTCTCTTTAGTTAAATAGCTACCAAATTTTTATCAAAAATTGCACAACTGTGAAAATTTGGTTGAGCTATGCGTGCTTCTGCTCCATATCTGCCTGTAAATTTATTTATTAATCGCACATCAACACGTGACCGCTCTCGTTAGATGCACTTTCCATATACAGAGTTAATAAGCAATTTATAGAAGAGTTTTTCAAACTCATTCTTCGCTTGCTTCCTCTTCTCAGTATTTAATTCAACATAAGGTTTGAGCCAAGCCTTTTGTTCAAAACTTAAAATTCTATGTACTTTTTTTAATCCAAGTCTATTATCTAACGCTTGTTTAAGCGTCCGATAATGTATGACATACCTTTCCTTGTTGTCCAAAGTAGTAAGCAGTTTTTTTTGCTTCGAGCCTGGTGGTGGACGATGTTCTGCGCAAAAAGATAAATCCCGTTGTTCATCATGGATTTCCACAGGATATTCTAAATCCACTTCAGCAATATATCCTATATCCGAATCTGGCGGTGTATTGAAGAAATCTGGAATTGTTTCATAATCAATCCATTCAAATTTTCCTATCGGTAAATGTTGTATCATCGCCCAACCATAAAGATTATTAATATCAAAATATAGAAGGGTCTTCTTTTTCTGATTTTCGTCATATGAAGGACCCATGTATGGATTGTTTGCCTTTGCATACCGGTTACAGCACTGGCTTATTCCTCCACGGATACCTGCTTCGATAAACATTAGCATGTCAATGTCTGTCAAAAGTTCCAATTCTACCTTCGTCATTTTAAGAGCTGCTGAAAACGTTAAGCCTGGAGTTGTGTAGAAATGAGCAGGACATAAATCGTAGGCTTTAAGAGAGGTCTCTTGGAAACTTTCGAAGACGTCAGCCAATAGCAAAACATCGGTTTTTAAGTATAAATCCGAGTACTCTCCTAAAGTTTTTATATTGAAATCATTCCAAACTTGAACAGCGTGCTCATAATCTTCTTCAGCTATATGAGAATCCGTTAGTTTATTGTAGAAGTCCTTTTTTTCTGGCAGCTTTGTAGACATCAATTTATCTAATCCATCCACAAAATCGTACGGGAATACACCTTTCCGTCTAAGAAGATTTATCTTAGCATCTGTAAATCCATCTGTTTGAAATTCTCTCACTGCTATTGGCACGTTTTCGAGGTACGATGCAAGCTTCTCCAATGATGATGGTAGAAAACGCCAAGAATCTATAAATCTAAAATTGATGTCACTATTATCCATATATATTTTGTGAAAGAAATGTATTTCTCTTTATTATGAGGTATTAGAGTCATTCGTCCCTTCATCAATGTAGAAGTCCAAATTTCTTTCAGATTAAATGAGTGTCATAATTGAGATTATGAAAAATAACAGGAATGAATCGCGAAATCTTATAATTCAAATTACATGAATTATGAGCTGCACCTCTGCAACTAAAAAGAAATAAACGTAAAATAACCAGATTAATTTTCTTTATTTAATTATAACCAATTGGACAACTTACCGTCCTGTGAGATGACAATGGTCTCGTACTGCAAGTTCTTCGGCACGGATTGGTTAGTTGACCTCTGGAAAATCAATTCTTCTAGATCTGTAAGTTTCATTGGTTTTGGATTTTTGTAGAGTTCATCAATTTTCTCACCCATTGATTTTAATTCTCTAACAAACCATTCTGCAGGTGTCTCTTCACATTCGTTAATCCTTCTGTATGATTTATAATAAGATAATTTATCATTAAAACTGCATTTCATGTAGTATCCAATACTGTATGCTTCATGAAGTTGAAAAGCCTTCTCACTGTCTGTAGGTTTCAATAAACATTCAAAATCTGCATAAATAACAAAAGGAACTTTTTCACTCTTGCTGTAATCTTCGAATTTGAGAATATTATTTTTTGAGTCGGGCAAATTAATTCGACATTTATTTAAATTTTTACAATTATTTTCATGAATTACGAATCTTTCTTCACTATAAAAAATTTGTAAACACCTCTCACAATGGTAAGATTTTATATGGCTTTTAGACACTTGAGAAGCCAGAAGTCGAGACAAGTTTTTAATCCAAACATAATGATATTGAGGCATGTCTCCATCATCAGCATCATTATTTTCTTCATACTCATTTATGTAGAAATCTTGGATAATGAGCAAATTGACATGTTGTACCTTTTTTTCTGATGTAATATGACACGGCGATGCTTCAAACTTCGGACCATACTTTTTCAACATGTATAAGTTTATTGAAATATTATTATTTAATTTTTCGAATTTCGTAATATTTTTAATTTTTACTGGAAATTCAATATTATCAAACCTCAGCTTATTATTATGCGGTAGATAATGATCCACTCTTTGAGGATTACGGTTACTAGGATATAATGCGGAAAGTACAGCATATTTGAAACACTGATTGTCATTATTGCGAACATTAATACACGCTTTCTTATTTTCTATAAACTTCGGAAGAGGTATGTAAGAACTACCCTTCAAAGGAGAATATTTTTTCATATTTATACACAAACTTATTATACTCTTTAAAGTCCACCCTGAATCCTTTTCTTGAAATTCCTCTATTTGCGTAAGAATAGGCTCTTTGATATTATCTTTGAACCATTCCTCTAAATCAGTTGACATGTATACTGTATTACTTTCACTTGTAAAATATTAAGTATCATTTAATTTCTCAGTATTTTTCTGCACAGAAAATTCAGAGATGAAATCAGAATTTATTTTTAACGCATTATATTCTTCTAAGCACGCCTGAACCTTAACTTTAAAAAGTTTTTGTGCATCACTCAAAAAACTCAGAATGTCCATATGTTTAATATTTACCACTACACCAGTTCTGATTCGATTTTGGAAAGCTGACTCTACGTCTCGCCACTCGACTCTAGCTTCAGTTTCTTCAGATTGTAGATTGCCTCCTTGATGAAGATTTTGTTCCAACTGCACTTGCATGCACGAAAGATGTGTCAAACAAGTTTGACATTTCTGTTTCTCCCCTCTTGTGAGGTTAGGTCGAACCATTTTTTTGTTTAATTTAATGACAGCAGAATTACACATATCTAACTAATAATGAATATCATCATTGCTCAATTCGTTTATACTTCGTAAAGTATCACGAAGTAATTGGACAAGACGTTCAAAAAAATCGATTGAAGTCATTTTTACTTTTTTTAACTAAAAGATGACTAGAGCAACAGTTTCAACTCACACGATATTCAAGAATAAATCTCACTGATTGTTATATACGAAGTGTAGTCATCCAAGAAATAGCTTCGCTTTTTATAAGTAAAAACAATGTAAGAAGGGATACAAATTTTAAGGTTCGTCCAATAGTAAAAGGAAAAGTTAGTGAAAATTTAAGAAGGGTTACGAATTTGAAAATTCGTCCAATAGTAAAAAAGAAAATTTAAGAAGGAATACAAATCGTGATATTCGACCAATAGTAAAAAAAAAATTTAAGAAGGGATACAAATTTCAAGATTCTACCAATAGTAAAAAGAAAATTTAAGAAGGGATACAAATTTCGAGATTTGACCAATGGTAAAAAGAAAATTTAAGAAGGGATACAAATTACAAGATTTTACCAATAGTAAAAAGAAAATTTAATAAGGGATACAAATTACAAGATTCTACCAATAGTAAAAAGAAAATTTAATAAGGGATACAAATTTCGAGATTTGACCAATAGTGAAAAGAAAAATTTGGAAAATAAAGAAGGAAAAAGTTTTTAGGAAGGGATAAATTTTTCTTTTTAAACTATCCAAAAACTAAGAATTTTCTTATTCAGTCTCTCAAATCACTTCTCGCTGAAAGAAATTCAGAGTTGTAAGATGGCTAGAACCTGTGACTATGGTGCAATGATTAAAAATGCAATATTAGAATTTTCTGAAGAGAACGTTTATATTTGTAACATACAAGGATTTCAAGGCATGTCTGGGGATTCTTTTATTTTTAAGGAAGTCAGTTTTCTGAATTTTAGGAAAACTGCTTTTCCAACTGCGTATCTCTTTAAAGCTCCGATGACATGGAGAGAATTGAGTCAAGAAGAAAAAAGTACAACGCAATGGTTGGAAAAGTATCACCATGGAATACAATGGAACTCTGGAGATATACCTTACCATCGTCTTCAAAAATTTTTTGAAATTTGTTCGTAAGGAGTCAAAAAGTATTTGTCAAGGGTGAGCAGAAAGCGCAATAGCTAGCTGATCTTTTACCAAATGTGTAAGTAATACATTTATGTTTCAACTTTCATACTTTTCTTGCTGTTTTAATACTTTTCCAAACTTTTTCAAACTTGTTTGATACTTTTTCATACTTTTCCATACTTATTTGATACTTTTTTATACTTTTTCATACTTGTTTCATACTTTTTTATACTTTTCCATACTTGTTTGATACTTTTTTATAATTTTCCATACTTATTTGATACTTTTTTATACTTTTTTAATTATTTTGATACTTTAACATACTGTATTTAACCTTATTAATACTTTATAATACTTTATTTTTCATGTTGTATATACTTTAAGTTACATTACCTTCTCCTCTTTATTTTCAGAACAATCAGCAACATTTAAGACTTCGGATGCCCATCATTAGAAAGAATAATGAATTGTACACGATATACATGTTTCAACCACGACCTCTGTTTAAGGCGAAAACCTATGTGCGCTGTTATTAATGCTATTTCGATGCGCAAATGGTTACATGATTACCTAGATGCTAAATTTTCCAAAGATGAAGTCGATAAAATTTCTAATAATGATGAATGTATAAAGTTATATTGGAAATAAATTAAATTGAATAAAAAATAGAATTCTGGTTTTTTCTCAACCCTTCTTATGATCCTCATTAAAAAAAAAAAAAATTATAAGTTTAATGTTTGAGAATTAAAAAAACTTTAGAAAAAAAATTAATTAATATTAAATACGAACAAGA
Organism: Anastatus disparis; assembly: GCA_017163975.1. Classification (NCBI taxonomy): domain Eukaryota; kingdom Metazoa; phylum Arthropoda; class Insecta; order Hymenoptera; family Eupelmidae; genus Anastatus; species Anastatus disparis. Next base: position 92,938 of record JAFFSR010000355.1, read on the forward strand.
TAATTTACATGATCTTTGTAAAGTAATGTTAGTAATCCTAAAGATATAAATATTCAAATCAATAATAATAATAAATTTTTCGTTGCATAATTTTAATGTACTAACTAAATTTGTATGTATTATTTACACTTTATTTTATTTTATTAACTTGACTGTTTAATTTTCATATTATTGATATTATTGTATTTAATTATCTATAAAATTAAGAGTTATTAAGTTTAATATTAAGTTATTTATTGTAAAGGAATTGGAAAGGAGGAATATGAGTATAAGGAAAAAAAGAAGAATCAAATTATTTCTATTTATTTTATTTTTTTTTAAATCCTATAAGATATTCATTAAAAATATATAAATATAAGTATGTATTACAACAGAATACTAAAATATAAAGTTTTAAATATAACTATTCTATTATAGTTGTATCCTCGCGTATAATTATATCCTCGCGCATACGAGGTCGGACTGTTGCTGATGGTGTGCACGCTGTAGCTGAATGTAGGTCGGCTGCTGCTGATGGTGTGCACGCTGTAGCTGAATGTCGGTCTGCTGCTGATGGTGTGCACGCTGTAGCCGAATGTCGGCCTGCTGCTGATGGCATGCACGCTGTAGCCGAATGTCGGTCTGCTGCTGATGGTGTGCACGCTGTAGCCGAATGTCGGCCTGCTGCTGATGGCGTGCACGCTGTAACCAAATGTCGGTCTGCTGCTGATGGTGTGCACGCTGTAGCCGAATGTCGGCCTGCTGCTGATGGCGTGCACGCTGTAGCCGAATGTCGGTCTGCTGATGATGACGCGCTGGTAGTAGCCGAACTCTTATTTTTTTCAGCAAGCTGTCGGCCAACTTTTTTCATCTACTCCCGTGCTGAAGTTGGTTTTTTTTTTTGCTGAACTTTTCCTTCTTTTTTGCTTCCTATAAAGTAAAATTGAAAAATGAAATAATATGATTATTTTATTTATTTATTTATTTATTTATTTTGAATAATTTACCTTTTGAAGTAGACGGTGTTTGTTGCTTAAATTCTTGGCCCGCCGAGGAGGTTGATGGTATTGGTTCCGTTGCTCTATATCCTGAAGAGGTAGAGGGAACCGATTTCTCTTCATGGCGATGTCTGTTTTCAGAATCATCTGTAAACAAAAATAAGAAAATAATATTAGAAATAAAATTATATGTAAAATTTAAAAAAAAATCATTAAAAAAAATAAACTTACTTAGCGTCTTTTTCTTCATGGGGATCGGTCCAAGATCATTAATTGATCTTTTTTGTCCCTTGTTGCTCTGTTTTGCTCCTCTGTTTGATGAGGATGAACTCGAGCTTGAGCTGCGATTCCTCGACCGCCGATTTATCTGTAATGTCGACTGCTGTGTCGATTGCTGATTATTTTCAGCGGAACTCTCTGATTTTTTCTCAAAAAAGATTTTCTTTTACAAAAAGTAACTTAAGACAATATCTTAGAAGTTAAAAAAGAATACAAGTAACCCTTTCAATAAATAACTCTTCATCTTAAAAAACTTTCACACGTGAAATCTTTGACCCTCCTGCAAGATACTTTTTCTCAAGAAAGCAGACATGCACCTGTGAAAATAAAAGAAACATTTTCAAAAAAGCATTTTCCTTTTTTAACAGAGTAAAGCCTCATATATTTTCTTCAAATAAGGATTCTCTATTTTAAAACAAGAAGAGAAAAGGTAGCTGACCCTTTCAATAAATCTTTTTTTCTCAAAAAAGATTTTCTTTAACAAAAAGTGATATAAGACAATATCTTAGAAGTTAAAAAATGAATACAAGTAACCCTTTCAATAAATGTCTCTTCATATTAAAAAACTTTTGCACGTGAAATCTTTGAACCCCCTGCAAGATACTTTTTCTCAAGAAAGCCGACATGCGCCTGTGAGTATAAAAGAAACATTTTCAAAACAGCATTTTCCTTTTTTAACAGAGTAAAACCTCGTATATTTTCTTCAAATAAGGATTCTCTATTTTAAAACAAGAAAAGAAAAGGTAGCTGACGCTTTCAATGAATCTTTTTTTTCTCAAAAAAGAACAAAAGATAATCTTTCAAAAACAGTGACTTAAAAATATAATAGAAAGCAAATTTATAGCTTTGCTTATGTACTATATCCTAAAAAAAGGCGCAATTCATTATTTTCATGCACCTGTGACTTAAAAAGAACACACACAGTGTACTGCATTTAGAGACAGGTCGCCCCTTTCCCTCTCTTCTAAAAGCAGATAAATTTTCATGCAATGTCAAAGAAAACGCATAGTAGACCAGCACTGCCTAAAAGGTCTGCCCTTTCCCTCTCTTCTAAGAGTAGGTCAATTTTTCTGCGTCCCCAAAATAGAACATACAGTGGGCGGCGCTCTATCCTTTCCTTAAAAATAAGAAGAGAGAAGGGCTAGCCCTTTCCTAAAAGAAAATACATTTTTTTAAGGAAGCGAAGACTTATACGTATTTTAAATAGACCGGATTGTAACACATTTAGTGGAGGGAGACAAGTGTTTTATCCTTTTTCATTTTTTAAACAGGGGGTGGAGTTCACATGTATTTTAAATGACACGGATTCTAACACACTTGGGGGAGGAGAGGGGGTGTGCTACAATCCGGGTGTGCCAGTATGCCTATAGCCTATCTACTACCATCTTCAATCATTGCAATACAGTAGAAAAATAATAAAAAATAAACTATAAACTTTAATTTGATTAAATGTATAAATGATATTATTAGTATTCAATAAACATATCAGAATCATCAATTTATAAAATGGAAATATGTTTATTATTAACAAAATAATTTAAAAAATATTTTCATTATATAAGTTGTAGTTGGTTACTTTAATTTAAGAATGAATTTATATATTGAATTTGAAATTTGTTAAATGTTGCAAACTATTGTCGTTATTTAAGAATTATAAGAATAATTTTTATAATATTGTTATCAAACAAAATTTAATCATGTGAAAAATAAATGTAACTAACCTACAATTGTTGCCTTTAACATTAGTAATCCAAATCTGCTATTTTCACTATAAATAATTCTTAAGAGCAGGCTGGATTCGCTGTCCTTGTCTAATTGGCATTTTTGTTATTTACTCAAGTATTAATCGGTGTATCTGCCAATTGAAGGTTAAGCGCAATAGATATTATTATTACAAATATGTATGCACAAGAAAAAAAAAATCTATTGCTTTGTTTTTGAGGAAAGTAAGGAACGCGAAAATATTATAAACATAATCTTTTACTTCGGCGTTCCTTACTTTTCTTAAAAACAAATCGGTAGATTTTTTTTTTCTTGTGCATAGATATTCATAATAATAATATCTATTGCGATCAACCTTTATTTTGAAGATACACCGATTAATACTTGAGTAAATAACAAACAACTCAATTGTTACTCGGTCGGTATCAGGTTCTACTCCGGCCTGCCGTTAAGCAGTAATTGCTCAAGTGTAGTCTGTCTAGACTCTATGGAGATAGCAATTACATTTATTAATATAAATCTGCTATTTTCAATATAAATAAGAATAATTATGGTCTTCTGCTTAAAACTTAAGTATAGTGTAGCGTTTGCCACCGGTATGGGGTTTATCACCAGTTGTGGTGTTTGTATTACAAATCGTGTTCCAACGCTATCCCAATTAATAATTATTTTAATTAAATGATATCTGGCTCCATAAGATACAATAGGATACCCGGGAAGGAGGTTGAGAGGAAATCTAAAACAAACTGTTTAATTTATAAGTATTTATTAATACTCAATTCGCCAGCAACCGTTAACACGCTGTGTATCGTACGAGGGACGGTACACCACTGTTCGTGGCTGTACATATTCGGCGGCTCGCAAGTGACCGACAGTTGGCGCTTGCGCAGAGTCTAACGGTTTTACATAAAACCATCGATGTTATACCTATAATAGTATGTTTATACTCCATGAAGATAGCGACTAGGAGTATCTATAGACATCTTGTATGTACTTGATATTTGATTTTCCGATTCTTTGTGATCCTTTGTGATATATATTATTATACCAAACGAATGCTTGTTATTTGCGTGTCAAATGAATAATTCGTTTTTTTAATTGCCTTGTCAACCTGGTTGTTTCGAAGAAGAAAGTATTAAAACCATGATTTTGAAGGAACTTTCAGTTATTCGTGACCATGCTGGCAAAGTCTGTTTGAAAGAACTTCATCCTAGTAATAGTCTCTTAGTTATGGCATTATCAGGATCCAAGGAAAGTTTTATTAATATTTCACAAATGATTGTTTGTGTAAGACAACAAGCTTATAGTGGTCATCGTGTGTTCAAATTGCTGAAACTGAATATATGCAAAGAAGATTGGTAAGAGTTTAGAAGATCTTTGTTTACATTATGATATGACAGTTAAAAATTTTGTTGGTGATATTGTTCAAATTCTTTATGGTGTAGATTCTATGGACCCAACGTACATGGGAGGCGAAGACTGTCTTGTACATTATACAAGAGTTCTTGATGATATTAAATGTATATCAGCGTATAAAATAGAAAATCCATTAGATGGCCATAGTGTTATAAAAGTAACCTCTGAACTTTTCATGCCCCTCTGTATAATAATAATAATCTATAATATTCTTGTGTAAGTGAAGAATTTAATCAAGAATAAGCTCAATTTTCAAAAACAGATGTAATTATAATTGCTACGATTAGACAGCGTATTAAACCAGATGACCCAGTTTACAGGTATATTGTATGTTTAACTGCATCACAACTTGTTGAATTTATTCATACAAGTGAGGAAAAATATACGGAATCAAAAATTGAATAAGGCACTGCAGTTGGTGCTTTAGCTGATCAAAGTATTTGAGAACCTGGTACATGAATAAGCTTGAAAACTTTCCATTTTGCGAATGTAGCATCTATGAACATTACTCAAGGTGTACCACGTATTAATGAAATTATTAATGCTAACATAAAAATCAGTACTCCAATTGTAACAGCTCATTTAGAAGATAAAACAGATCCTGAATCTAGATGTAATGGAAGTTACTATCATTTCCTTTAACAGTGTGTGTTTCAAAATTATATCATCATTTTCCATTTAACAGATACTTTTTATAGAAAGTTAAGCCGAGTAAAATAGTGAATATTTAATTATTCTTCTTTATTGATCAAACAATTCTTTAAAATAAGTAAATTTTTATTAAAAATAATTATTTGAGCTTGCAATAACTCAGAGTCTTATTTGCCTTTCGAAAGTAATTGTAATTATAATAATAACGAGTGTTGTTTAATGAATAATTAAGCTTCTAATTGATAAATAAGATTGTATCATATGATTTTTAAACTTATTTCAATAGTTTTTAAGTATTAAAACCAGATGCCTATGTTTAATTTAATATACGACAGGCTATTTTCAATAAGAAAAATAAATAATACATGAAAATTTATATTTTAAACTGTCATAACTCCTTATTGGTAGTTCTGACTTACACAATACAAAATCTATTTCAAAGTTAATAGAAAATACAAGAAAAAAGCCCTCAAAAGCCAATTTCTTGAGTGGCGAACAGTAAATATCTTCAATTTACATGTTATACAAATAAGAACCAATCAGAAAACTGCAAAATTCAGGTCTGTAAAAATCATGCTAACTCTTCCCTTCATTAACAAGAAGTGTTCTCATGGATTTTTCTCTAAAACATCAGGATTTTTAGATAAAAATGATAAATTTGGGACTTTTCCAATAAAATTTGGAAAATTTTAAAATTCCAAGGTCCTGTAGCTCTTGATCCTTTCAATCTAGATCCTTGAAAGTTTTTTCACATATTTTGAGTAACAGAAAGAATAATTTTCTAGAGTTTCAGCGATTTTTATTTGTTTGCTCTCTTAGTTGGTGTGAAATGTCCCATATATATATAAGAGATATTGGTGCATCTTTAAAAGTTTAAACTCTAAATATCATTTTTTTAAAACAATTTTTAAATAGTTACTATCTATCTTTGGGGTTTAACCACCTACAGCCTATTTGGCCTAGTAAGTGACACCTCGACCACCTTTGTGTTCCGGTGTTTTCGCGTTCGAAACCATACCTCAATTTTTCCCTAACTTCGGTAGGTGGTGCTCGATCGTGCAGGCCTATTTAGGCGGGGAGCCTCGCTCAACCCATCCCTTTTAGCGCATCGGAAGCTCAACACCTACCCGGCAGAACGGTCCGGCTCAACTATAATAGTGGAACAGTCGCGTTCTGCCTTACCGACCCTCGAGTGACTTTCGTCGGTTTTTTTTAAAACCGAAAAAAGTCCCTTGGGGGTGGTCCACCGCGGTGTCAGTGAGCTCGGGACATCCCCCACTTTCAATATTTAAATTAAAAAATGGAGAAAAAATCCCGACCTCACTGGGATTCGATTCCCGGCCCCCGGCGTGAGAGTCGGATGCTCTAGCCCCTGATCCATCGCGGCTCTTAAATAGTAATTATTCTAATACATTAAAAAATACACAACTATTTGCGAATAAATTATCCTTTTTTGAAACTAATAAACAAAATTCATGTTTTCAAAAGCTATATTGACCGGTACTAATTATGAAAATATTTATGAAAAATGATATGAATGGTTTCTGCATAAATGGTATGAGAAATAGCTCTTTTATCAAATATAATTTAAGCCTCGCAAATAATTTTTAAGAAAACTGAAAAAAAAATTTAAGAGCAGGTTAAGTATATTTATCCTATTCTAATCAAAGAATTTTTTTCACATAAACTAATATAATCATGATGACTTAAAGAAAGACTTAGAACATATTTATTTTTTATTTCCTTATTTCTTATATTTCATTCATATAGTGAATGTTTAAACTTAAATAAATAAAAATGTTTTAACATTATGATTTTATCTGTTAAGACGTGCGAATTTCACAGTATCCAAGTCATCTCCATCCAAGAATCTCCATCACTGTAAGTCATTTATTCTCTCATTGTATAACATTGTGTAAAAATTCTTTCTCTTTTTCAAACAAATATTTCATTAAAACTTTATTTTATAAATGTAATTACATTTATATATAAAAATTTAAGATTAGATTTTTTAATTAAGGGGATGTAAAATACCGACATTACAGTTTTCCAAATTTTTTATTCTTATCAAAATTTTTTTTAAATGTCTCTATACACTGAGAGAAAAGTTTAATAACTGTTAAAATATCTGTATATTTGATTTTAGTTTTGAAATTTCTTAATATTTATTTTATTATATATTAGTAATTAATACATATTTTTGAAGAATAAAATATCGAAATTCAATTTAAATATTGTGGTATGTTAAGATGTCGATTCTACATTTTAATAGTTAATATGTAACGATTAGATGTGAACATATATTTATTAGATGGCATTACTGTAAGCGCTTATTCTAATGGCGGCTTTTTAAAAAAGCATTAGTCTCATCTTTTTTTTTTAAATGGAAAATTTATTTTAAAAATATCATCTTGGAAGCTGCCATTTGACTTTAGTAGGTAAGTGCTATTAAAAAAATATTAATTTATATATAATTGAGTGAGTGGAATCTATTTATTTATAGATATCAAAAAACCTAACCTAAAAATTTCAGAAATCTGAAGCACTTCACAAAAAATCTAAGAAGCACGCTAATGCTGTTTCATCAGGAATCAATATAATTTATACATTTTCTGTCAAACTTTAATTGAAATATTCTTTCAGATTGTTAACTTAAAAAGGCTAAGAAGATGAGATAGAGCATGGATATTTTATCGGTACAGTTGTGAAATCTAAAATACAAATTTAAAAAAAAAATAAAAGTTACTGAAATATTGCATGTTAATGTTAATGGAAATTTGCACAAAAAAGATTCAGTTTTATATTTTTCGAATTTTGAAGATGATCCAGTATTTGTGATAATTGAATGTATACTTGTAGATGATTCGAAAAATATTTATTTTATGCATAATACGTGTATAAAATTAGGTTTTAATGTCTACATTAAATCTTATAAAATAATCCTTCCAAAAAAGAATGATTTTCAATATTATAAGTATGATTCAAATATCTTACAAATTAGATATTAATAATTATAATTCATCTATACACATTATATATTTTCGATAATCTTATTATATTTAAGCTAATAACTTCATATATTCACTATAAAACTATACGTATCTTTAGAAAAAATATAATATTTTAATTATTAATATTTGTATATTTAATCAGAATCTACAATATATACTTTAATTGTTAATATATTAAGTTGACAGTTATGAAATCTTTCTCTCACAGCCTTTTATTTTAATTGATAAAAAGCATAAATGAAGATATTTCAAAAATTTTTCAATAAAGATTAAATGTTTTAGAAACTGCAATGTCGGTAACTATGTATTGTACATGCACCTTATAACATCACCTTGAAACCTATGCCTTATAATTATTTACATTATTTGTTCAAACGACATTAATATTTAGTGCTGTACAACAACATATATTTTTTGCTTTATATAATTGATTTAGCAAAACATAAATTGAGAGGCTGCGTGAAAAAAGGCATCAAGGAAATAAAATCAACAGATAATTATTTAATCTATGTTGATATCATACAAAATTATAACATTAGTATTTTTTTTTCTTATAAAAAAAAGGAAACAGAATGTCTGTAGTTGATACTCTTTCTAAGGTCCGTCAATTCATACATACGCATTAACCGTAACAATGATCAATTGAAGGATTTCAAGTGAACAAACACGATGAATTCGAGTGGCAAAGGACTGACAATACTCAAATACCTCAAAGGAAGCAGAATTTACAACGTCTACATTGTTATTACTGGGGAAGGCTAAAAATACAATGAAGAATGGAAATGAAGTGGGTTTTTTTATATAAGAAACTTTGACCTGAGAATAACCTTCAAAGTTTATCTCAAGGTCAAAATGACAAAGATCATTGACCTTCATACCTAATCAAATATTTGTTCAACCATAAATCATTTAAGTTCGAAGAAAACACCTTTTAAAAAGTTTTTCAAGATTTTATTTCTCCTGAAAGTCACCCTAATAAATCAAAAAATACTAGTTCACATCTGAAATTTTCCGCTCTTTCTAAATCCGGTGTCAAAAATAGAAGTCTTCATTAAAAAAAACACTTTGACTTTTAATTGACCTTGAAGATTGATCTCAAGGTTCAAGTTATTAGTATAGTCAAATGATCTCCACTGTACTAAGCCACTTAAAGTCCAGTCATTGGAGGCAAAAATAGGGTATAACCTGGAAATTCTTTCAGTTAGCCCCGATTTTCATAAAACTTTAGAATTAAGCTTATATTACCCTACAGATCAAAAGCTATATATCGGCAAGGTGCGCTTTTTGCTTTAAAGGGGTAAAAACTACCCTTAAAGTTGAAAAATAGTAAAAATGCCGATTTACGCTTATAAATAATTAAAATAATCTTGAAATGTTTAAAATAAGTATTGTTTAATATTGTGGAACATAATTAATGATATTAAGCATTTTTACAACCCTTAAAAACCACCCCTTTGACTTAATAAAAAAAGCAGATATAGTTTTTAACATTAAAAACTATTTTTATGATACAATTATGGAAAAATATTAACGTTTTAAGTTTATGATATAATTTTTAATTTATTACATTATTTAACCCTTAAAAACTACCCCCTTATGATGAAAAATAGAAAAAAAATAATTTTGAACATGTAAATTATTTTGTAATGACATATTTATATTAAATTAGACATTTTCTCACAGTTTATAATGATTTTTATTTTATTGTAACATTTCAACCCTTAAAAACAACCCTTGATGATAAAATGCCAAAAAAACGAGTCTTTAGTACTTTTAATAATTTAATAACTTTTATTCTATTAATAATATATTTTTTATGTCTTATTATAGAATTTAGAATATATTTAGGTATTTTACATTTAAAACTGACTATTTTAGGTTAAAATTATAATACTATCATAACTTAAAAATTATTATTATTATTATAAGAACAAAATAATAAAATACAAATATTTCACTTAAATTTTAAACAAATTTTTTTAAATTCTATTCATGATCAATTTCGACTTCTTCTTCTTCTCCTGGATCTGTAATCGAGTTACAAAATAATCCTAATTTTCTGCAACTGTAATTAGCACCGCAAGAAGTCTTACAGTTGCAAAAAAATCATTCTTAAAAGCTGTTCTGGTGCAGGATGGTTTAGCATTCTTGTAGGCTGTAAAAAACCATCTTTATGGATCCATCCCCAATTTGTCGGAAGAATATTTTTATTTCCCAACCATATTGGCGTTTGCAAATATTCTCTTTTAAAATGTAAAAACAATCAATGTCAAAAAATTATCTGTTACATTTTGAATGAACTAACACTTTAAAAAAAATCAGAAACATTACAATATTAACTATTTTATTAATACTATCAAAACAGAATGTGTTTACACTTTCAATTTTGGAAAGATACTGACGCTCGGCAAAATAGATCTACGTTACATGTACAATACATTCAAATATAAAAACATACACACACACACACACACACACGCGCGCACACGCACACACACACGCACACACGCAAACACACAAAAGACTCATGATAAAATTTACGCACTTATCGTAATTCAGATAATCATCAACTTTTACGCAATTTACCAACATAAACTTCTTCACTGCAATGAACATACACACACACACACACACGCGCGCGCGCACACGCACGCACGCGCACACACACACACACTCAAATGGAAATGCGTGCATTTACAGACACGCCCTATTAAAAATAATGACGTTATTTAGTATGTCATTATTTCGGACAAAAAATGACGTCATGTAATAACGTCATTTTATGACGTGATTTTATGACGTTATGAAATGACGTCATGATTGAGAAAATTACGTCTTCGAAAAGAAAATTTTTGTTGAAAAAAGTACTTTTTGGCATGACTACCATTGTTTTCCGCTGCTGGGTATAGTGCCTGCATTCGCCAGCTTATTATCATTGAGTGCTTAGGCTAAGAAACATCCTCTTCTAAGTATTAGATGTTCGATTCATCTAAGGTACCCAAATATCTTGCCCTATTAAAAAATAATTACGTAATTTCATAACGTCATAAAATGACGTTATTTAATGACTTAATTTTATAACGTCATTAAATGACGTCATTTTGTTAACTTTAACCTTCTGACAGCTGACATTTTTTCCACTAAAAAAGTGTAACTTTCTCGAAATTTTCCGTATAAATGTTTCTTAAGTAATAGTATATGTGGGCCGATCATGGGATGACGCCATATGGCGTCATCCCGGCTGTCAGAAGGTTAATAAAGATTATCACATTTTATTTCTCACTGCGAAAACTAGCACATCTGAGAAAGCTCTAACAAAAAGTAACACATTTTAAAAGCTTATATTCCACAAAAACTAGCACATTTTGCCGTGTTGTCATCGTAAGCCGTTGCTACACTGAGAGAAAATGCATGCTAATAGAGCATGCAAACTGCCATGTACGCGAGTATATGAAACATTGATACAAATATGACAGGCGTGAGAAGCTATATTAGTATTGGATTACCTCATACTAAAAAGATGGTATGAAGAGTATCTAAAGCATGAACGGCATTCACTGATGACTCGCGTGATATACTTCGATGACTCCCCACTCTCATATCTTTTGTTTGCTTGAGTCGCCTCCTCTTTTGGGTGGCGACGCGAGCAAACACGGCTGGTCTATATCCAAAATCATGTCGCAAATTTCGTTAACGTATTTTCGTTGTATGAATCTTTTTTTTCTTTTCTTTTCTTTTTTCATGAGGGAAGAGACATTATAAATATAATCTGTTAAACTTTGTAACTATCAATAATTAATTTTTAACTAAAAATTTAATTATTTTAAACAGTTGGGAGGCAGATGAGCATGTACGATTTTACGCCAGAGATGTTATGAAGTAGCGTTGGTCTAGTGCGTAACCTTCTCGCTTTTCCTTTTGAGTACGCGTGTTCAACTCTCGGCTAGGGTCACTTTTTTTTAATTTTTTTTTATTGTTTTAATATTTTTTATTCCTTTTTATATTTATTTTTTTTTTAGATTTTGTATTTTTTTAATAATTTTAAAATTTAATTTTTCACAAGTACGCTCGTTTTTTTCAGTGAAAATTTTTTAAAAATAAATTATTCTTTATAGGTAGTAATTACAAATATTGATAAATAAATAACAGTGATGTTTATTTTATAATAGTGATGTTTATTTTATAATAATATAGTTTAATTTATTCATAATTTAGTTTATAAAATTTACAATAAATTACAATAAATAAATAAAACTGAGGTATTATTCTTTATGTCATAATATATATTATATATTGAAATATGTTTATAAAGACAAAATTGAACTATAGTATTGTAAACATCACTATTATTTATTTATTAATATCTTAAATTATTTTCTATATGAAATAATTTATTTAAAAATATTAATAAAAAAAAACGAGCATACTTTAAGTAACTTGTGAAAAAATAGATTTTAAAATTAATAAAAAAATAGAAAATAAAAAAAATATAAATAAAAAAAAGTAATAAAAACTATTAAAATAATAAAAAACAAGTTTAAAAAAAGTTGTTCTAACCAAGAGTTAAACTCGCGTACTCAAAAGAAAAAGCGCGAACGTTATGCACTAGACCAACGCTACTTCGAAATATCTCTGGCGTAAAATCGTACATGCTCAACTGCCCCCCAGCGGTTCAAAATAATTGAATTTTAAGTTGAAAATTAATTATTGATGGTTACAAAGTTTAACAGATTATATTTATAACGTATTTCCCTTCATAAAAAAGAAAAGAAAAGAAATAAAATATTCACGCTACGAAAATATTCACGTTAACAAAATTTGCGACATGATTTTGGGTATAGACCAGCCGTGTTTGCTCGCGTCGCCACCCAAAAGAGGAGGCGACTTGTGCAATACAAGCTTGTCATAGTTAGCAGCAATGAAAGAATAGTGGACAAGCCACGTTTACTCCCTTCACGTCCCATTAGAGGATACAGTGCCAGCTATCGAAGGATATCAGAGTGGGAAATTACTAAATCATGTGAACAAACAGTTTTTCGATCGATAATGCACACAAACTCAAATTAGCAACAGCATAGATTGATCCTTGGACGAAAAGTATAGGACAGGTCGTCCGAAGAGACACACCAAGAGTCGTAACCATTCTCGGAGATGCCCAAAGAGACAGAAGACCTAAAAACAACACAAGATTATGAGTATGCAGCACCAGCACTCAAGAGTAGAATATAGGTTAGGGCGTTGTGATAGCCTCAACCTCACGCACACGGACGACGCACACATTACAGCGGCTAATCTCGGAGTGGTTAGCAACACGAATGCCAACTACCACATGTAAAAGAAGCAAAGACACTGTTCTTAATCATAAATCACGAGGAGTTAAAGATGAACGGTGACGAGAAGTACACAACGACGCGGCGTAGCAGAAACTATCATGGCGACGGCATAAGAGCAAGAAGGATAGATAGAACGAACGACTTCAGGCTAGACACGTAGTCACATAAGTGCTGTGCCGTGCTGTGCCATGCCGTACCTTAAATTTTAAAATAATTCACCGTTTCTAAATTGAGATAGGAAACTTTATAAATTGCAATTAGGACGTAAATTTGTTCAAAATTGTAATTTCATAAGTCTGTATCTCAATTTAGAAGCAGTGAATAGTTTTGAAATTGAAGGTTCATGGCCCTAACCATCTCACTGGTGAGAAGTGAAACAGTAAGATGGATTCAAAAATGGGTTTTTACGCATGCGCAAACTCGATGTTTTCAGATTATTTAGTATTTTCCAAACTAATTTATATGAAATGAACCGCGTGAGTTGGTGAGATGATGAAAAAATCCTTCTCCATATGTTGTTTTCTATTTCACATCATAGAGCTCTATCTCCCCTGTTGAAAATAAGTACGTACTTCAAATATGTATTTCGAGTATGTACTTCAAGTATGTACTTCAAGTATATACTTTACTTTAGAACGTACTATTTTGGAACATTTTAGTAGGTACTGCTTTGAAAAGTATATACTTTTATTGAAAATATGTACTTTTAAAGTATATTTTGATAAATAATATTTTTTAAAGTATGTACTTTATTAGAAAATACGTATTTTTTTAAAGTATGTACTAATTAAAAACATTTAAGTAGGTACTTTTTTCAAAAGTATATATTTTTAAAAAAGTACATACTAAAATGACCAAAAAAAAATTACTTACTTTAGCTACAGTACATACTTGAGTATGAAGGTTCATACTTTGTATAAAAAAAATATGTATGAAAATGTTCTAAAAAGTATTTACTTCTATATAAGTACGTACTTTTCTTAAAACAGATTATATACTTTTAAAGATAACAAATGAAATTTTACAGAAAAGTCAGTAAAAGTTGTAGATTATTTTTATTTTTAATAATTCCTCAAGTTAGTAACTTGGTAAGTATTTTCTTCCAAAAGGAAGAAAATACTTAAAAATAAGGTAAGCATCGACTCTTCGCAGATCGAAAAGCTTGAGCGAACAAACTCGAAATGTTATAACTTTATATATATTCTCACGTCACTGAAATTCGGGTAGAGGATCGCAAAATTAACAAAAACGCCACCAATCAGTCAAAGACAGAATTAATAATTGATTCAAATTATTTTTTCAGCACTTACGTTTTTAGCTGTAAGGTGGCATTTTTCTTAACTTTGCGATCCTGTATCCGAATTTCAGAGATGCAGGTATATAAGGCTATAATATTCCGTATTTGTTTACAGTTGAAAATCAGTACATACTTTAATCACATACTTCGAGTATCAAGTATATACACTTTAGATCAAGTACGTACTTTTTTGAAACATTTTAGTGGGTACTTTTTTGGAACATTGTAGTACGTACTCTTTTAGAAAAGTATGCACTTTTCAAAAAGTACATACTAAAGTAAATAAAAATCTCTAAAAAAAGTCTTTAACATTATAGATAATAAAAAAGTGGGAATTTAATTATAACAAAAATACACTTGAAAAAATACTGAAATCAATAATGTGTGGTCAAGTTTTAATATGATTTAAAATAATACTTACAAATGATATTGTACCTATATTTTGATGATAATGATGAATCAATAAAAAATTCCTTTGTTAAAAATAAAGTTTAAAAAAAGTCATATAAAATGTTATTGAAAATATAAAACTATCTTCAACAAAATTTAAAAAAATAATAAGTAATTAACGTAAAAGTAAGAATAAAAGTAATATTACAGCTATAAACTTGCCAGGCCCACTCTACAAAAGTTAAATATATCATTAATGTTATAAAATTAGATTATTTGTTCATTCAATACTAAAATGTGAAAATTGATATATATTTTGAATTTCCTTACCAGATTCTAAAAAGTCAATCCTAAAAAATTTTTTAAATGGATGTGTGTTTACCAAGAAATAGAAGTTTTTAAGGGTGGGCCTGGCAAGTTTATAGCTGTAATATTACTTTTATTCTTACTTTTACGTTAATTACTTATTATTTTTTTAAATTTTGTTGAAGATAGTTTTATATTTTCAATAACATTTTATATGGCTTTTTTCACACTTTATTTTTAACAAAGGAATTTTTTATTTATTCATTATTATCATCGAAATATAGGTACAATATCATTTGTAAGTATTATTTTAAATCATATTAAAACTTGACCACACATTATTGATTTCAGTATTTTTTCAAGTGTATTTTTGTTATAATTAAATTCCCACTTTTTTATTATCTATAATGTTAAAGACTTTTTTTAGAGATATAATAGATTTTTTCATAGTTGATTGTATTAAATTAGTTTAAATTTTTGGCAAAATATTTTTTATTTTTGAGATAGTGAAAAAGATTTTTTTTAAAGCTAACTTGCCGTAATTTTACCTTTTTAAAGGTTTTTTGGAGAGATATCACATCTATTTCAAAGTCGAAAATTTTTATCTCAATAAATTTATTAACTTTACCGATAATCTGATAGTTTAATATAATGACACTAATTTTATAGCTAATTGTATCAACCTAATTTTTATATATTTATTATTATTATAAAATATTTGTTTTCGAAAAAATGTTAATCTTATTTTCTTCCCCACTTTCAAATTAATCAACTATTATAAAACTTATTTTGTCTAAATATTGTATGAAAAACTAATTAATTAATTAAGAATGTTTTAAAATATGCAAATATTACTTTTCCATTTGTTGTTGTTTTCATTTTTAAATACCTAATCGGTATTACCGACTTTTGAATTTCGCCGCTTTCAACTGTTGAATTTTATGTACGGGACGTTTTACTGCGCACGCGCGAACTGATCACATGAACGCCCGTGATTTTGCGGCAGTTCGTCAGCTATATAGAACGAGACAATAAATTCTTATATTGCTTATTTACGCGATGTCTTTATGCATTTATCATGTTCTAAAAGCATTCGCCTAAATACATGCGTTCATTATTAAAAGATATAACTTGTATTCTCTTTCCTTTTCTCACTCTCTATACTCTCTTTCTCTCTCTCACTTATTAGCAATCGCACAACTCGTATTCTGTCTCTTTCTCTCACATCAGACGAAAAACTCTCCGTCGTTCTCTAACATCCGCCGGAAATCTGAAGCAACCCGATATAGAAAAGAAATCGACAGACTAACCTGTAATAATATAAAAAAATCATGAAAACTTGACTTTTTGCCATGTGTTTTTGTTCTCAGATAAAACATTAGATCATTTTATGTATACTTCTAATCAAACAATATGTAAATATTGAAACATAATCATTTACTCAAAGTTTTCATCTTTGAACATCACAAATTTAAAGTAAATAGGGGAAGCCGTAGCGCTAACATACCGTAAGGAGCGCTACCGCACTCCCTGATTAGTCACGTAGCTACAGTATATACTTTTATATGAAGGTACACACATCGTATAAAAAAGTAGGTATGAAAATGTTTTAAAAAGTATATACTTCTATATAAGTAAGTACTTATATTAAAATAGGGTACATACTTTTCAAGAAAGTACTCATTTTTAAAATAAAAGTACAATTTGAAATATTTTTAAAAAGTACATACTTTCAAAATAGTAGGTATTGTCTAATAAAGTACATATTTAAAAAAATATTATTTATCAAAATATACTTAAAAAGTACATACTTTCAATAAAAGTATATACTTTTCAAAAAAAGTATCTATTAAAATGTTCCAAAATAGTACGTACTTAAGTAAAATATATACTTTTAGTACATACTTGAAGTACATACTCAAAGTATGTACTTCAAGTACATACTTTGAGTATACTTTCAACAGGGTCACTATTTCACTTCTCACCAGTGAGATGGTTAGGGCCCGGAACCTTCAATTTCAAAACTATTCACTGCTTCTAAATTGAGATACAGACTTATGAAATTACAATTTTGAACAAATTTACGTCCTAATTGCAATTTATAAAGTTTCCTATCTCAATTTAGAAACGGTGAATTATTTTAAAATTTAAGGTACGACATGGCACAGCACGGCACAGCACTTATGTGGCTACGTGTCTAGCCTGAAGTCGTCCGTTCTATCTATCCTTCTTGCTCTTATGCCGTCGGCATGACAGTTTCTGCTACGCCGCATCGTTGTGTACTTCTCGTCACCGTTCATCTTTAACTCCTCGTGATTTATTATCGAAAACAGTGTCTTTGCTTTTTTTACATGTTGTAGTTAGCATCCGTGTTGCTAACTACTCCGAGATTATTCGCTGTAATGTGTGCGTCGTCCGTGTGCGCGAGGTTGAGGCTATCACAACGCCCTAACCTATATTCTACTCTTGAGTGTTGGTGCTGCATACTCATAATCTTGTGTTGTTTTTAGGTCTTCTGTCTCTCTGGGCTTCTCCGAGGATGGTTACGACTCTTGGTGTGTCTCTTCAGACGACCTATCCTATACTTTTCGTCCAAGGATCAATCTATGCTGTTGCTGATTTGAGTTTGTGTGCATTGTCGATGCAGGCTACTGAGCTCTACTTCTTGTTGTCCTTGGTTTCCTTATGCTAGCTTGCTTTAATTTCTTCCTTTTTGTAAGTGGTCCTCTTTTTAATTTTTTTTTTAAATATCTCAACACACCTAACTTTTATTCTATCAATAAATCAGTTACTTTTTCAATCACTAATGCCTTATCCTTTCTTTCAGGTTTTTCCCCTCGGCTTTCTCAACCCTTCTTTTACATTATAATACAATCTTCTTAAATTAATTCTAAATAATCTCTTGTAAGGGTTTGTTAAAGAAAACAACATAATACTAGTGCACGCGTCATTTTAAAAAATATAATAAAAAGTGAAGTGTTGGTTAATTAATAGTAACCTTAAAACTTTTTAAAAGAAAGATTTCAGTTAATAAATGTTTAATTAATAGCTTAAAAAAAAGAGGATTTTAAAAGTAAAGAGTGTAGTGTTAATAAAAAAAAATAATAATCTTAACTTAAAACACTTAACATTGCTTTTTATATTTAAACTTAACACGCGTAAACCAAGTTTTCTTTAATTCTTATAATAATTCAAGTTAAGGCGACTACGGAAGTTTGGTTCGATTTCATTTTGTAGTTTACAAATTACTCTTTCAGTTTCTAAAATTTTTTGAATTTTTTAATTTTCTACCATTTATTATAATCCGTAGAATGGTGGAAAATTAAAAAATCTGAAAAATTTTACATATTGAAAGAGTAATTTGTAAACTTAAAAATAAAACCTAACCTAAAATCCGAAGTCGCCTTAAGCCTCTTGTAAACATAAAACAATTCTTAATTTCTTCCTTTTCATAAAAAAAAGTAACAAAACTTAATCTTAAAGTTCTGCTTAACTTTAATCATTTAAAATTTTATAAAACACGCATACTTGTGATGTTTTATACATCACACAATAATGTGTGGTCAAGTACTAATACGATTTAAAATATGAATGCTTAAAAATCATTTCGTACATATATTTTGATAATAATTAGAATTAATAAAAAATTTCTTTGTTACAAGAAGAATATAAAATAAAAGCCATGTCAAATGTTATTGAAAACTATCTTAAACAAATTTAAAAATGATACAACTCAGATTTAAAAAATTAGCATAAAATTAAGAATAAAAGTAATATTATAGCTATAAACTTGCCAGGCCCACTCCTCGAAAGTTATATCTTCTAAAATATATAGAATCCATGTTTTAATAATATGGTAAATACTTTCGAAACATCCATTTAAAACATTTTTTAGGATTGACTTTTTAGAATGCTTGTAAAGGAATTAAAAATTTATATTAATTTTCACAATTTTTTATTAGATGAATTAATAATCTAATTTGAAACCATTCATTTATTTAACTTTTATAGGGTTGGCCTGGCAATTTTATAGCTATAATATTACTTTTATTCTTAGTCTTATGTTAATTCTTTTAATTTAAGTTTTATCATCATTCTCAATTTTGTTAAAAATAATTTTATATTTTTAATAACATTTTACATGGTTCTTATTTAAAACTCTTTTTTTAACAAAGGAATTTTTAACAAAATATATGTACAAAATGGTTCGTAAGTTATCTTTACTGTGCAATTTCACAATTATAAAAGTATAAAATAATCATTAAAATATTATGTTTCGTTGTCCAAATTGTAATAATTGTTATTGCGGGCCACCAAATTTACGTAAGAAATAAATGACCCATCAAATAACGTTATTCAATGACGTCTTTTAAGAGGAGGTCACGTATCTCTGTACTTTTCTAATCAAAGCATTGAGTTTTTTACAAAAACTAATAACTTTAGCAAAAAATGAAGAGAAAGCCGCATCTCGTATCAAAAAAAGCAATATTTTCTTTGATGAGAAAGAATTAATTTTATTGCTTTGTTTTTAAGAAAACCTTGAAAAACTTAAACTATCGAGGTTAGGTTGAGTGATTTGGTTTTTCAAGGTTTTCTTGAGAATGAAGCAATAAAATTAATTTTTTCTTATCAAAGAAAATATTGCTTTTTTTGATACAAGATGCGGCTTTCTCTTCATTTTTTGATAAAGTTATTAGTTTTTGTAAAAAAATAATCTCTTCGATTAGAAAAGGACAGAGATACGTGACCTCCTGTTAATAACGTTATTTCATTAATGTGATTTGATGTAGTACAAATTTGAATGAAAACATTGTGATACATTAAATCACGTCATTATGTCATTTAATAACGTCATTCAATGACGTCTTTTTATAACGTCATGTAATAACGTCATTTGATGACGTCTTTTAAAACCGTCATTTAATGATGTCATTTAATGATGTCATTTAATGACGTCATTAAATAAAGTCATTTTTTAGCAGAGATATTTATGTATCTAAGTCGAACATTCTATTGAAAATAATAACGTATTTTTATAACGTCAACAACAGACACACGGAAAAAGGTAAATACCATTAAAATCAATACTACACGTAGTATGTATTATTTCTGTGATAAAGTATTGAAAAAAAATGTAATAGTATAATTTTAATCAATACTATACTTCAAATTTTAACTACTAATGCTGGCATAACTATATTACGAACTGAGTGCATGAATTTCCGCTACGTAGTACCTATTTTTTCGGTACTAGGACTGATATTTCACCTATCCGATCCAGGGGTAAAATTTTGCAGAGAATATAATTGCTATATATAGAACTGATTTTCCCATACTAGAATTAAAAATTGATGATTCTAAAATCATTTTTATAATATACAATCCTTTTAAATTACTAATAATTAATTTTCAACTTAACAGGATGTCAGAGCTGTTAGAATCGATTTTTGCTTTTTTTATTTTGTTGACATCTTTTTAAATTCATTAATCAAACAAATATTCTAACTTATCCGCACTATAGCTATGTTAGTACAATCATTTTTGTTAAAATAAAAAGTCATTTGAATTTATTTCTTTTATAAACTTAGATTGAAAGTTAGATCAAGCTTGACAAACCTAACCTCGAAATACTATACATCGTAAGTTTGTATATAAC
Organism: Anastatus disparis; assembly: GCA_017163975.1. Taxonomy (NCBI): domain Eukaryota; kingdom Metazoa; phylum Arthropoda; class Insecta; order Hymenoptera; family Eupelmidae; genus Anastatus; species Anastatus disparis. Next base: position 113,976 of record JAFFSR010000355.1, read on the forward strand.
TTTTTATGTATAGCATCTCGGTGGATTTCATGAGTTGTCCGCACTCAAGCTTAATCTTACAAATTTCTTTATTGTAGCAAAAAAATTCATCTGCTTTTTCCCGTTTATAATAATCAATTCAAGTTTAAAATTAATAATTAGTAGTTTGAAATTTTTACATATTATATGATCGATATTATATTTATTGATTGCTAAAAATTTATATACAATTTAATGGTTTTTACATTATGATAAATTAGCTGTATTGAAGTTTCATATTCGACAGCGCCGCAGTAAATATTGTATAGGTACTATGTTAGTAAAAGATAATGTAGTCCCGTAGTACGGAAAAATTCGGTACTATAACACACAATTCTTGGGACGAGTCGCGTTAAAGAATGTACTTATATAGGTCGTTTTAAAATATATACTGAGTATCAATTAAAAAACGACTAGTAATATTCTTTCTAGTACTGACTCAAATTAGTACATTCTTTTCAGGTATTTTCCTTTTTCCGTGCATAAGTAAATGATGTTATTGAATGATCTTATAAAGTGTCGTTTTTGTTTTCATTCAAATTTGTGATACATCAAATCACGTTTTTTATCAACGACATTTAATGACGTTATTAAATTGTCGTCTTTAACAAAGAGTGACACCCCTTTTGTAAAATACTTTGATATCTAACTGAATGACTTCAACCTGATTTCGTTGGATATCCAGGAGAATTATCCAGTTGCGCATTAGCCACATGGATTTCTAGTAAGATATCTAGTAAGACATCCAACTGGAAATGTCACAGAGAAAAAAAAACAATTGCGCTTACTGAAGACTTCAGTAAACTTAACCTGAGTACATCAGTAAGAAGGAGTTCAGTAAATTTAACTGAAGTTGATTATACGTTGTTCCAACCGAGCTGACAGTGCAGTAGAATCTTCAGTAGCTGTAGCTGAGGAAGCGCCCTTTTAAGGTTACTGAGCTGAGTACAGCAAATGCAACGGTTTTTTTCTCTGTAAACTAGATATCCAACTGGATATCCTACTAGAAATCCATCTGGATAATTCTTCTGGGTATCCAACGAAATTGAAGTCAGATCCAAGTCATCTAGTTAAATATCCAGTTAGATATTCGACTATTTTTCTACAACAGGGACATTTCAATTTTCAGTTGAAAATTAGCATGATTAACTTTTGCGGTGAAAAGTAGCACATTTGCCATACTTCGCCGAAAAAAAAGCATATTCAAATTGTCCTGCAAAAGATAGCACATCTCAATGCTGTCTTTCGAACAATAATAAATGTTCGCGACGACTTACGATGACAAAACAGCCAAATGTGCTAGTTTTTGTGGAATATCCCACACAGTATGTAAGGTTGCAATGCAAGGTTGCTGTAACCTTTTTATGTCCCTTGCACATATCTCGCAGCAATGTTTCATGAAATCTTGCTGTGAAGTTTAAACAATACATTGTGACAAACTTCCGATGAAAGATTCCTGCAAGGTTGCTATGAAAGGTTCCAGCAAGATTATATTAAACCTTGCAGCAAGGTTTCATATAATCTTGCAAGAACCTCTCATAGAAACCTTGGAAAAATCTTTCATTGGAAGTTTGCCACAATGTATTGTTTAAACTTCACAGCAAGATTTCATAAAACATTTCTGCAAGGTATGTACAAGGGACATAAAAAGGTTGCAGCAACCTTTTATTGAAACCTTGCTGCAAGGTTGCTGCAAGGTTGCAAAGATTGTTGCAAGGTTTAAATGAAAAGTTGCTGTAGCAACCTTGCATTGAAATCTTGCAGCAAACTTGCAGCATGGTTTTATATAATCTTTCAAGAACCTTTTATAGCAACCTCGCAGGAATCTTTCATTGGAAGTTTGCCACAATGTATCGTTTAAACTTCACAGCAAGATTTCATAAAACATTTCTGCAAGGTATGTACAAGAGACATAAAAAGGTTACAGCAACTTTTCATTGAAACCTTGCAATAATCTTTGCAACCTTGCAGCAAGGTTTCATGCTGTGTGGGTAAGCTTTTAAAGTGTGTTACTTTTTGTTAGAGCTTTCTCAGATGTGCTAGTTTTCGCAGTGAGAAATAAAATGTGATAATCTTTATTAATCTTCGGACAGCCAGGATGATGCCATATGGCGTCATCCCATGATCGGCCCACATATACTATTACTTAAGAAACATTTATACGGAAAATTTCGAGAAAGTTACACTTTTTTAGTGGAAAAAATGCCGGCTGTCCGAAGCTTAAAATTAACAAAATGACGTCATTTAATGATGTCATTTTATGACGTTGTAAAATTACGTAATTATTTTTTAATAGGGCGAGATATTTGGGTACCTTAGATGAATCGAACATTTAATACTTAGAAGAGGATGTTTCTCAGCCTAAGCACTCAATGATAATAAGCTGGCGAATGCAGGCACTATACCCAGCAGCGGAAAACAATGGTAGTCATGCCAAAAAGTACTTTTTTCAACAAAAATTTTCTTTTCGAAGACGTAATTTTCTCAATCATGACGTCATTTCATAACGTCATAAAATCACGTCATAAAATGACGTTATTGCATGACGTCATTTTTCGTCCGAAATAATGACATACCAAATAACGTCATAAAATGACGTCATTTTATGACGTTATAAAAAGACGTCATTATTTTCAATAGGGCGTATATAAACATACACACATAAGTACATAAATATACATACACCGACAATTACCCTAAAAATCTAGAAATATACTGATACGCACACACACACACATACGCAAAAGACTTATAATAAAATTTACACACCTATCGTCATTCACATACTTATCGACACACATAGATACCGATATATGCGCTACCACCAAAACCTAAATGAACACACATGCATACTAACTCATAAGCAGGCACTTAAAAAACATAAATTTTAACTCGGCTACGAACACATATTAACTGACATAAACAAACGACACGTAAATGACCATATGCGTGCACAGCATACATACATAAATACACAAATTTATACCCATACACAAAAACACCATAACATACACGTACACCGATTAGTATGAATACGCATATTAACCAACAAAACACTACACACACATCATAATCGTTCACTAACACCAACACACACACACACACACACACACACACACACATACACACACACACACACATACACACACACACACACACATACACACACACACACACACACACACACACACACACAAAGACAGGTAAGAAAAAGAAGAGAAAAGGTATAGAACTCTTATTTGTATAGACGTATATATCGCACACGGCAGCTGTTTCAAATCGGCAAGCTACATAGTCTCATTTCTTTCCTTCTACCTGAGTTTATACTTATATGATATATATATATATATATATATATATATATATATATATATATATGTATATGTGTGTGTCCACTTACAAAATATACATATTGGAACTGAAAAGAATAGAAGCTATCTACCGCACAGACTTAAGAGGAGGTCACGTATCTCTGTCCTTTTCTAATCAAAGAATTGAGTTTTTTACTGAAACTAATAACTTTAGCAAAAAATGAAGAGAAAGCCGCATCTCGTAATAAAAAAAACAATATTTTCTTTGATAAGAAAGAATTAATTTTATGGCTTCGTTTTCAAGAAAACCTTGAAAAACTTAAATCATAGAGGTTAGGGTGAACAATTTAGTTTTTCAAGGTTTTCTTGAGAACGAAGCAATAAAATTAATTTTTTCTTATCAAAGAAAATATTGCTTTTTTGATACAAGATGCGGCTTTCTCTTCATTTTTTGATAAAGTTATTAGTTTTTGTAAAAAATCATTTCTTTGATTAGAAAAGGACAGAGATACGTGACCTCCTCTTGAAGAAGCTGTGAAATATTTATATGTATGTATCTAAAATACTCGAAAGTAAACGAATTTATGCGCTCCGAAAATTTTACCGAAAAAGTACAACTGGTTTTTTTATGATAACTCCGCTAATTTCTAAGCTTTTTAATTGCTCCAAAATGGATTTCGTAGGTAATTGTATCATCTTTAAGTCATGTAAATATCAATTTTTGTTTTTTTAGTTTGAAGGGCCAAAAATGGGTGGTACTTGGCTCTGATTACAGAATTCTAACACTAATATCTCAGTTGATTTTTATCGGACAAAAATAAAAAAAAACAGCACAATATTCATGAAAAAAAAAGCTATATTTTTTAACTATGGTACTTTTTACGTACATCTGTTAATTATTGAGATATTTTAAAAAAAGGATAAATTTTTGAAAAATAAAAAAAATTTTTTTTTTATATAAACTTGATTTTTTTGAAAAATAAGTATTCTAAATTGCTGAAACTTCTAGAACACATAGTTGGTACCTAAATAAGGTAAACCCTAAAAAAATTTCTTTATATTTCAAAACCTGTCTTAATGACAGTGGTTTTAATATTGAAATTTTATTGTCAAACTATATAAAATAATTTTATTTTTCTTGTAACTCCTTTAATTTTTATACTTTTGAGTTGAAACGAAATTAATTTAAAAGGTAATCTCAATACCTTCAAAAAATATTTTATACATTTTCCTTAAAAAGTATGCCATTTTTCTGTTATTTAACGTTGAATATTGCTCTTATAGTTTCAAGCGTAACAGTATTAATATTCAATAATTTATAATTCGTTATGTATTGTATATGAAATAATGATTAGAAATGGAATCGTTTTGTTTTTTTACAAGCTTTATTTTTGTTTTTAATGAGTTTTTTGATAAAATTAAAACTTTTCAAGTTATTTCATGAAAAACCGTCAAAAAGCATGCTTTTTACACTAAAAATCTATGTTTTCAATCACCTATAGCTCGAAAAGTATTCATTTAACACAAAAACTCATAAGAAACTTTTTGCTTTAAATTGATTTTTACATCGAATTATATGGTTTTTTTTTTCTCACCGTCCCCGAGAAGGGGCGGCTTTCGCCCCCTGGGCAAAAGCGCACATCGGCATTATATAACTTTTGTTTTTTGGACTATTCTTTACCTACTGACAAATTTTCATGTTAATCCATTCTAACCGACAAAATTTCAAGCTGAAATGCTTCAATGACTGGACTATTATGTTTGAAAAAATTTTGTATTTGGCTTACCAACAGAGATATTCGGGTGCGTCAATTAAAATGGCTCATCCTGTATATATCTTTGAGATTTACATATACAATCAGCTAAAATAGTGCTTATACAAAAAATATTACATAGCAATTATTGGATCCCATCATAATTTTATTCAATTATTTTTATTTATAAATGTAAAACAGATGATTATGAATACGTACACCCAACGTTAATTGATTCTTTCCGAATTTTTAAAATGTTCCAATAGAAACAATGAAAACAACAGAATGGTCCAATGAAAGTTCAGGATTTCAAAACATTCGGAAAGAATCGATTAACGGTAGGTGTACATGATATAAGATAACTTAAGGGGATGTAAGATGGATACTACACCTATACTCATAAATATTCACTATCTTTACATTTTATTGCAAAATTTTCAATAAAAAAATGCATTAGCTTATAGTTTGTACCATAAAGATTATTCGGTTAAAGAGTACCCCCCGTTAAGATAGGTAAAATGCCCTCCCTCATATATTTTAAAACTAATATTTTTTCTTGTTTTTATAGTAATTAAGATTAGGTTTTGTTATATTTATAGTTTCCTAACACATACCCTAACCTCAACATAACCTAAAAATCACTTTTTTTATAAAATTTTTTTTTTATCTGGAAGGATGAATGATATTAATCCCGCGAAAAACATATGACTAGGTCTTAGCACTCTCTTCAACTGTGATTTTTTGCGAGTCCTAGAAAGCAGTTTTTCTAACCTAAAAATAACATTTAAATCATAAAATCTCCGTAACTTTGCTCTGGGAGGGGCTACAAGCAATTTTCTGGGCTTAAAATTTGTATTTTTAAAAAACAAATAAAGTTTATGATGACCAAAAATTCGATTCTGGCATGGCGCCATGGCGAAAAACTCGAAAAACCATTTTTTCATAGGTTTTCTGTCGGTTATTGGTCTCTAGCAACTCACAAATCATTTTTAAAGGAAAAAAAATAGCTTCATTGGATTCTACGTGAAAAAATACATTGAAAATATGCATAATAACTTTAGGAATACTTGGATGCTGTTACAAAACAATTAAAAAAATAAAATAATTCTAAAATTATTACATAGCTACTTTGCGTCGTTGCTGCATTTTATGTTTTTATGACCTTGGCCATCTCTTTAGAGTCTCAAAGCTACTATTCAATGTATCCATAGGCAAATTATGTCCACTGTACGCGAAAAACAGAGACAAATACTAGACAGATAACTATAACTCCTATATATACATACATATATATATATATATATATATATATATATATATATATATATATATATATATATGGAATAACTTGCTATCCCTCGTATATACATAAGGAATGGCGAGTTGTTCTTAGGGAACGCAAAATTATTTTTCTTATACATAGATAAAAAACCAATGTTTATCTATTCCTGTAACTATTCTTTTTAGTGTTCTTTTTTAGCTTGTAAGAGACCTAACATGTTTTCTGTCCTCCATAAATCACGAACTCGATAGATTTGAACAATTAAATGATTCCAATTAAGTCCAAATTCAAAAATTAAAAGATCATCATCTCTTTAGAGTCATAAAGCTACTATTTGATGTATTTACAGCTAAATTACGCCTATTGCACGCCAAAATAAGATTTTTAAACATAACTGAAGTAACTGTCGTATCATCTGTCTTTTTGTATTACAGTAGACTCTGGATACAAGAGAATCAACGGGCCTTCAGGAGAGGAATTTTCTTGAAAATTCTCTCATACAAAGAGTCCCCAACACGCTTGAGTCAAAAGTGATATCCACACCTACTGTTTTGTTGTGTGAGTTGTATATAGCATGCGTGTATATTCTGTCTCTCTCACTCTCATAGTGGTGGGATAACGCAAATACTTAGGCTCACGCCCATATTTAGGAGAAAGAGCTCTAAATCTCTTATATCGCAATCTCTTGTATCGAGAGATCACTGAATCATTAGAGAGACAAAGACGGAATAAGGTTTTAGTAACAATATATATATATATATATATATATATATACAAAGAATAGTGAGCTATTGCTAGGAACTCTAGGAGCTATTGCTTCTCATATATATATATATATATATATATATATATATATATATATATATATATATACAAAGAATAGTGAGCTGTTGCTAGAAACAACGCGCTTGATTCTCATATATGTAGAAGCAATGTATTTCTTATATCGGTTGCTACTCTATTTTTTGCGTATAATGGCCTGAAGACAAATCATAATTGTGGCAGTTCTAACAAAGAATATAAATGCTTACATAGAAGTGTACTTTCAGGCTCGAATTTATAGACCCAACACGATTGTTACTAAAACCTTATTCCGTCTTTGTCTCTCTAATGATTCAGTGATCTCTCGATACAAGAGATTGCGATATAAGAGATTTCGAGCTCTTTCTTCTAAATATGGGCGTGAGCCTAAGTATTTGCGTTATCCCACCACTATGAAAGTGAGAGAGACAGAATATACACGCATGTTGGATGCAACTCACACAACAAAACAGTAGGTGTGGGTATCACTCTTGACTCAAGCGTGTTGGGGACTTTTTGTATGAAAGAATTTTCAAAAAAATTCCTCTTTTGAAGGCCCGTTGATTTTCTTGTATCCAGAGTCTACTGTAATACAGAAAGACAGATGATACGACCGTTACTTCAGTTATGTTTAAAAATCTTATTTTAGCGTGCAATAGGCGTAATTTGGCTGTAAATACATCGAATAGTAGCTTTATGACTCTAAAGAGATGATGATCTTTTAATTTTTGAATTTGGAACCTAATTAGAATCATTTAATTGTTCAAATCTACCGAGTTCGTGATTTATGGAGGACAGAAAACATGTTAGGTCTCTTACAAGCTAAAAAAGAACACTAAAAAGAATAGTTACAGGAATAGATAAACATTGGTTTTTTATCTATGTATAAGAAAAATAATTTGCGTTTCCTAAGAACAACTCACTATTCCTTATGTATATACGAGGGATAGCAAGTTATTCCACATATATATATGTACATATAGGAGTTAACGTTATCCGTCTAGTATTTGTCTCTGTTTTTCGGGTGTAGTGGACATAATTTGCCTATGGATACATTGAATAGTAGCTTTGAGACTCTAAAGAGATGACCAAGGTCATAAAAACATAAAATGCAGCAACGACGCAAAGTAGCTATGTAATAATTTTAGAATTATTTTATTTTTTTAATTGTTTTGTAACAGCATCCAAGTATTCCTAAAGTTATTATGCATATTTTCAATGTATTTTTTCACGTAGAATCCAATGAAGCTATTTTTTTTCCTTTAAAAATGATTTGTGAGTTGCTAGAGACCAATAACCGACAGAAAACCTATGAAAAAATGGTTTTTCGAGTTTTTCGCCATGGCGCCATGCCAGAATCGAATTTTTGGTCATCATAAACTTTATTTGTTTTTTAAAAATACAAATTTTAAGCCCAGAAAATTGCTTGTAGCCCCTCCCAGAGCAAAGTTACGGAGATTTTATGATTTAAATGTTATTTTTAGGTTAGAAAAACTGCTTTCTAGGACTCGCAAAAAATCACAGTTGAAGAGAGTGCTAAGACCTAGTCATATGTTTTTCGCGGGATTAATATCATTCATCCTTCCAGATAAAAAAAAATTTTATAAAAAAAGTGATTTTTAGGTTATGTTGAGGTTAGGGTATGTGTTAGGAAACTATAAATATAACAAAACCTAATCTTAATTACTATAAAAACAAGAAAAAATATTAGTTTTAAAATATATGAGGGAGGGCATTTTACCTATCTTAACGGGGGGTACTCTTTTAAATAAATTCATCCATTAGTTATTGAGAATTTTGGGTTCCAAAATTATTTATTAACATTTTTCAATTTTGTACGGGAATCCAAATATCTTGAAAACTAATTAATGAATTTATTTGAAAATTTATCTAAATAATCATCATGGTACATACTACAAGCTAATGCATTTCTTTTCTGGGAATTCAGCAATAAAATGGAAAGGAAGCTAATATCTATAAGTACAGGTGTAGTGTCCGTTTTACATTTCCTTAAATGGATGCCATTTACATATCATGAAGTTTATAATTTAAAATGTTTGTGTTTTTAGTAGCAATATAAATTGCATCAAAAATAACATTTGGCATCGAAATTTTTAACCCGATTAGAAAAAAAAAACAATCTCTAGCTGAAAAAAAAATTTATTTCAGATAGGGATGTCAAAATCAGATACTAAAAATAAACTAGCTGAAGTTATTATCAAAATTATAAAATCCTTTTTTTCATAACACTTTCAAAATATAGATAAGTAGTGTTGGTGATTTATAGTATTGTTCTTTATCTAAATCGATCCAAATTGATTAGAAAAATAGCTTTGAATTTCTCCTACTAGACAAAAATTAACTATTCAACATAAGAATCGAGTGGTCATTGATATAAGAGAATTGCAAATTATATATTGACTATTGCATTTTGCTATCTAATATAATCTTAAACTTTTTTAGTTAATAAAAGATTTAAATACAACACAGAGATTTCAGACTTTTAAAATATAATTGTTTCAAATTTAAATCTTTTAAAAATTAAAAAGATATGCGCATCAAGTTATATGGTAGTCAAGAAACTATGAAGCGAAACTCGATACATAATTTAAAATTATCTTACACTTGTAAAAAATATAAGAAGTTACGATCATGAGTAAAATAGTATTTTCTTTTTTTAAAGAATATGAAAAAAAAAATTATGAATTGAACTCAAAACGATTCTAAAATGTCAACATAAAAATGTTATTATGTTTAAAAAAATGGAACATTTGTTTCTATATATATATATATATATATATATATATATATATATATATATATATATATATATATATATATATATATATATATATACACACACACATATATATATACACACACATATATATATATATATACATATATTAATTTTTCACTTGATTCGATATTTGCTTTTGGTCATAATATGAAAGTATACAATACAAAGATAATTTTCGACAGATTTAAGTTTTTATTAAGAAAACTGTAACTGGTGATTTCCTTGAAAAAACTTTGCAAAAAATGAAGTTTCCAAGTATATTTTCAATAGAAGTGATGGAAATACTGCTTAATTTCTTTGTTTCTTAGTTACATCCTTGGTCTGTTCAGTATCATCAAACTTCTTGGGCGAAATCAAACTCCTATTTACTTCATGTTCGAGATGTAATTGATCGTAATTGTGCCGTTCATGATTTGTATAACAAAGCAAAGAATCTTCACCCTCTGTATTATTTACGTCGTCCTCGTTGTTGATAGTGGTTATTATTTCTTCTAAAATAAAATAACAAATTGAAAAATTTATGATTGAAATTATTCATGTATTTAAGGAATAATACAATAAACTTATGAATATACAGAAGACGTTAAAAAAAGTATTATACAGCTTTTTCTGTATGTAGTTAAAATACTATCCAATAGTATACAAAAACTTTTCTGTACTCTGTATAAGAATCAATTCATGATTATAACATAGGGAAAGATTCGGTCATAATAAGTTTGGTATTTCATATCAACTTACACGGTTAACGGCATGTCGGAGCTGCAGCAATCGAGTTTTGCTTTTTTTATTTTATCGATATCTTTTTAAATTCTTAAATTAAACAAATATAATGACTTGTCCGCACTAAAGTTATATTAGTACAATAATTTTTGTTAAAATAAAAAATCATTTGGACTTGTTATTTTTTTATGAGCTTGGATTGGAAATTAGATATCAAACTCGACAAACCTAACCTTAAAATACGATATATTGAAAGTTTTTATTATAACTTTGTATGTATAATATTTTGGTGGTTTTCTTGAGTTGTCCGCACTAGAGTTTAATCTTACAAATTTTTTCTTTTTAGCAAAAAAACTCAATTAAACGCATCGTTTATTCATAAGTTAAGATTGGAAATATTATTAGAAGGCGGACAGCTTCGTCATGCTCTTAAATAATAAAAATTGCTAAAAAACAAATTCAGTTTTCAAAAAATTTTTAAAATAGACATTTTTTACTTAATCATGGGATATAATTTTTTTCTCGAAAAGTTTCTTTTCTTGGTAAAAACATGCGGAAATAATGTTTTTTTTAAATAATACGTGGAATTTATTTCAATGATAGCAGATTGTAACTTAAAAGTACCCTATTCTTTTAAAAAAATTTAATTTTGCTTCCAATATATTCTTAAAATTTAAATTTTTAGTTTAAATTATATAAAATTTTGTATACTAAAATTATCATAAAAATATTTATTTTCATACAATTTTATAGTGAAATTACTGTAAAATTATCAATTTTAATTCACAGTTTGGAAGTAACTTTTATATTTTACTTTAAATTTCATATTTTTTTTAACAGTGTAGCAGAAAAAAATAAATGCAGACAACAGTTGATATCTGAAGAAATACGGATAAAACAGTATAAAAGATAATAGAAAATGTTGAAGAAAAGTAGCTAAATTGAAGCTTAAAAAAATTATTCACAGATTTATTCAATTATAAACAATTTCTTTTAGTTATCGACAGTTGTATACATCGAATGTATTTTAAAAACATAAAATAATTATTTTTTCCATAGAGAAACCTTGAATTTGAAAGAAGAGCCTGCCAGTCTCAGTGCTTATAAAAGGCAATACTAGATCCCTCGTACCCTCCTTAGTAGCAAGCCTAGATGCAAATCTACCTAAGAGACTCACTAGATGCTCCGGAGTATTCATGTACACGATTTTGTACATAAATATAGCCAAAAAAGTCTCCTTGAATCAGTACGCAGCCAATGCAATGCAGCACTATGAGGAGAGATATGATTGCCCATTTTTAATCCCGCCACATCTCTCACATGTATTTTGCAATCTTTAAATCCGTTTTTTTAATTCCTGAGAAGTGCTGAACAGAACCACTGAACAGTAATCGAGATGTGGAAATAACAGGACGGTTATGGGTTAATAAATTTCTTTCCAATCATATCAATGTGCAGTCCCCAACAAAGTTTAGTGTTAAGCACAACACCAAGGTTTATTACGGAGTCAAAGAAAGGTAGGCTGAAATCCCCCTCCAGGCCCATCAGCATAAAAAGAGTTAACAAAGCGACTACTACCAAAAACGATCACTTTTGTTTTATTAGAATTTGAAGTAAGAGAAATACTAGCCGCCCACTTCAATACCACTTTAGCCACCCTCAGTAACATAAAAATGCTCTTATCCACATTTTTGCGAAAAATTTGCGTATAAATGAGTAGGTTATCTACATGTAGTGAGTGCTTGATGCAGCCAGAATCAAGAACATTACGTACGTCATTGATAAAAAGGCCCTAGTACCAAAACCTGTAGTGGAAATCATTTATTTTCGACCTGGAATATGAGAGTTGATCTACTTGAGAGCAGCACCGAAAAACTTCACCAATTCAAGCTTTATGAGTAATTAAGAGAGATAAATTGTGTCAAATGCTTTACTAAAATCAAAAGTAAAAGTAATGTAACCAATTTTTGTCAAAACCTGCTCTTATGTCATCTGTTCGTTTAAGTACAGTTTCTAAATTAAGTGATGTTTTTGAAGATTCGTCTGCCTGGGGTCAAGCATCTTATTGCTCGTAATATACTGTTGAAATTGGTCATGGGCAATCTTCTTGAGTACTTTTGATAGAAAACGTAGAATTGCAATAAGTCTAGATTCTTTAGGTGATTTAAGTGCAGAGCACTCTTTTATTGGCGTAATGTGTGTCTGTTTCCAAAAGCAAGAAAAGACCTCCCATGCAGAAGAAGAATTGAACAGAGTCACAAGATGTTTGCCAATAGAAGGTGATGTTTCAAGTATGATGCTTTGCGGAATGCCATTCCTACCACGAGCCTGCAATGAAAAGTGAAATGTAGTAAGAGTAACCTCCTTAATATTAATTACTTTGAAGGCGAAACGGCTTTCCCTTCATAAGAAAAATTTTTTTTGCATTTTTCAGCATTATCTTGTGGCAAAACTAATACTTCAGCAAGTATCCGAAGCTTAATTAGAGTGAATCTATTTAAGTTCACTTGAGTTCTGAATAGGTATCTTAGGTCTCCTTTTAGATATTGCTATTTGCAAGAGCCTTGAACAGTCTATTGTTTTATTTTAACGGCAATCCGGAGTAGAACCTGATACCGACCGAGTAACAATTGAGTTGTTTGTTATTTACTCAAGTATAAATCGGTGTATCTTCAAATTAAAGGTTGAGCGCAATAGATATTATTATGAACATCTATGCACAAAAAAAAAATCTGCCGCTTTGTTTTTGAGAAAAGTAAGTAACGCCAAAGTAAAAGTTTATGTCTATAATATTTTCGCGTTACTTACTTTTTTAAAAAACAAAGCAATAGATTTTTTTTCTTGTGCATAAATATTTGTAATAATAATATCTATTGCGCTTAGCCTTCAATTTGCAGATACACCAATTAATACTTGAGTAAATAACAAAAATATCAATTGGACAAGGACAGCGAATCCGGCCTGCTCTTAAGAGAAGGTAACTTATTTCCATCCTTTTCTAACCAAAGAATTTTTTGTAAAAACTAATAACTTTAGCAAAAAATGAAGAGAAAACCACCTCTCGTATCGAAAAAAGCAAAGTTTTCTTTGATAAGAAAGAATTAATTTTATTGCATCATTTTCAAGAAAACCTTAAAAAACCAAATTGTTTACCCTAACTTCTATGTTTTAAGTTTTTAAATGTTTTCTTAAAAACGAAGCGATAAAATTAATTCTTTCATATTAATAAAAATATTGCTTTTTTGAAACGAGATGCGGCTTTCTCTTTATTTTTTGCTAAAATTATTAGTTTTTGTAAAAAAATCAATTCTTTGATTAGAAAAGGACAAATAGACCTGATCTTAATGTCTATTATGTAACAGTCTATTGTTTCATTATATTATTTTAGTTTTATTTGATAATAAACAGTTTTCTTTAGTTATGAGCAGTTGTATTCATTACATATACTTTGTTGAAAATTATAATTTATTAAAATGACAACAGTTATTTACAGTTTTTTCCTGTTTTAAACTATTATAAGCGAAAAAGAATTATTTCATCAGTTTCTTTTAGCTTTTTTTCCAATAAAATAATCTGTTAGCTTATTCCAGTGACACGCCTGTCTAGTTATTTTAGCGACAGTAAAAAATTATTTTATCAGTTTGTAACATGGCAGATTGGCTATATAACTTACATGTATATTTATAGCGCATATACACGACAGAAGGGAGCATCTAACTACGGGCAAGGCGGAAAGCAGACCACGCGAGTCAAATAGTTAAAACTATAATCCAAAATCGTTGGCGCACACGCGCTAATGTATAAAGCACATATACTGTGCACTGATATAGCTAGCGAGCAGCTTGACTCGAGTAGCTGAGCTTGGGTCCGTTTAGGATCGTTTGTCTCTCTCTTGCGGCGCGCACAGCGTACAGCAAGAGAAACGAAGCCGAGCAGAGGCAAGAAGAAATACCATTATTATTCCTTCTGTCGCCGGCGTCCGCTAAAGAGCGTTTCGACTTGCGATATCGCGTAGTATTAATTTTGTGTGTGCGAATATCGTGAGCTTGAGTGAGTGAAAATAGATCGATTTACTATTCTATTTCTTTTATTGTGAATTAAAATAATATCACAATTGCTAATTAAAATAATATAATTTCTTTCTGTCTTTTACGACGTGTGTGCCGGGCGATCGCGTGCGCGTTTTATTGCATATATTCCATTCGTGCTTTCCTAATTCTTTATTTTTTGTGTGTTTATTGCTCGTGTCCCTTCAAGCTTACGTTTTTGTTAATATTTGCTTTTCGTCGTGCCAATAGTTATTTAATTGGTGCAAGTGGCGTCGCGTACGCTATACGCGGCAGGCGTCCATTTTGAGCGAGCGTACGATTACTGTACAAATTTCTGAAATAAAGCTTCTCTTTTTTTTTGTTACTTAATTAATTATCGCTTATATATTTTAATAAATTTAGTGCAACCTCCTGATTTCCAAGGTTGTCACAAGCTTTTATCGGCGACTATAAAATAATATGTCACTGTCACGTCCCTTTAAATTTCTTGATTTTCTTTTTTAAAATTTTTGTTTTAATAAATTAGACCTTGAAAATTAATTCTAATTTCTTTTACGCCTTTATGCCCTTCCACATCCGAAGGTATTAAAAGGTTACAATTTTAAATTAGGTTAAAAATTTATAATTACAGGAATATATTTAGAAAAAGAAATTTAAAATATTGTTATTTTCTGCAACCGTAATTTTAAGATATAAGTCGTTTACAATAGATGTACCTGACGCATGATTCACACCAAACATTGTATACAAACGATGCTGTATATATATATAAAATGGACCTTTGCGCGTATCAACTACTTTATAAATATTTCAAATACAATAGATCCTTCTGTACCAAAAAAATTTTTTCTCTACTTAAACTTTCTACACAGAATATTGTTTGTACAATGTTTGGTATGGACGACTGTAAAAAATATTTTTTTATGATAAAAAAAAATTATTTTCTTTTCCACGCTCGACAAATCTTAGGGCAAACAAACTTTTCTTTGTACATATTTTTAACACATGCGTATTGGAAAATAGCCTAAGGGACCGACAATTATCTTTCAGCCAGACGGATATCATAAAAATTGTCTCGACAGGCTATACAAATTGTCGCCACTAATCTGGGAAAAACCCAAACCGTGAAAAGAAATATTATTTTAAAATTTTATACGTGAACATTTTCTTTTTCTTTCAATTATTTAAAATAAATAATTAATTTATAGAAACATTGAAAACATTTATCTTTTTATATATAAAAGAATATATATATTTATTTTTAAACAAAATTCATTATGAAATTAATAAAACAGTTTTTTTTTAAATAAAAATGTAGACATTATATAAAAAGGAAAATATTTGTTATACTATCGAAATTTCGATTTAGATTATTATAAAAAAATTAATAACTATATGTCTCTCTTTTCTTATGTAAATGTAATACTTTCTTTGCAAATATATTCCTGATTGGTTTTGAATTAGCTAGTATAATCTTAATAATAATTCATATTAATGATTCATAATGCGAATCTAAAAGGGTACAAAGAAGAACTTTATCTTTTCTTTACTCTTATTAATATTTTAATTAATATTATACATTTTTCATCCTTTTAGAAGAATCATTGTGAATGTTCTCGAAAGAATAGTTATAAGTTAAAATTTATAGATTAAATTTATTTCATAGATTGAAATTCATAGATAGAAGTTGAGATTTATTACTTTTTATAATTATAAATTTAAGTATTTACTTTAAGACATGTATGTGCATATGTATATGTATATATATATATATATATATATATGCACAAAGAAATAATTTAATTATTATGAATAGCATATATATATATATATATATATGCACAAAGAAATAATTTAATTATTATGAATAGCATATATATATATTTATGTCCTCGTAGGCCGTATTCGTGTCAGTATGTAAAGAGCATGCTAAATTTGTATTGGCATCCCATATGTCTCAGACGCGCTCCACGACTTATTGCAAGAATTATATGTCTTCCTGAGACATATTGAGACTCAATATGTCTCAGGAGAAATCAATATGGCATCACCGATCCTACTATGTTTCGTTCAATATGTCAAAGAGCAATCATATTGAACGTAGGTTAGTGAAAAAAAAAATGACTCGCGCTTCGACAGCAGCTATACTCATTACAAAATGTCAATCTAAGAAACAAAAGAAAAAATCAATAGAACTAAAATTTAATTTTAAAAGTATTGAAAAAAAAATTAATATTTTGAACTAATAAGTTATATTTTCTCATACGGCCTACTTCGGACATAAAATCATCTATGTCCTTTGGCCGTTTATTCAGGTGGAATCTGAATCTCGAACAATGTTTGCCGCTTGAGCAGAAATCTACCTCGGGCGCGCTTCGCGCGCCCTCGGCAATTTCAGCTCAAGCGACAAACATTGTCCTCGATTCATATTCCACCTGAATACGGCCAAAGGACATATATAACTAATATATATTAGGGTGGCGCTTATTTCCCAAAATGCTTGAATATTGTCTCCCGTCCCGGGGATCGGTTGTTACTATCCAAAAACTATAAATGAATCCAAAAAATCCGGTATAGCAAGTTTTAAACACCTTTCAATTTTAAAAAAAACGCTTTTTTCTCATTTTTTCCAAATCATTCGTAATTTGATGCTCTAATTCTTTTCTAAATTATTTTTGGGACTTCGTGCGCATATAAATCATTTCTGTCAGTAAAAAAAATATCCCCCATAGTGCTTTAGAAGCAAAATAATTTGTTTTCACCGAGATGTAGCTTGTTAATTCAGTAAAAAATTTTTAAAAAAGTACTTTTTTTTCGTGTTTTCAATTTTATAGATGGGTTAAAAATGCAAATGAGTTTTACTATGCAAAAGTAGAGTTGAAAACCTTTAATTTAATTTTTTATACAATTTTCCAAGTGCTTTCATTACCGAGATATGATCATTTAAAGTTGGTACGAAAATCAAAGTATGAAATCTGTGAACTAACTACTTTATTTCGTTTGTGAAAAGATCTAACAAGGAGAGTGTTTCACCTTCGGGTCACCGATTGGGCTCAAATTTGGGAAATGTTTTCTGGATGCAGAAACATGGAGAAAGCCAAAATTTTAGAGGCCAACGCTCAAAATTTCTCTAGTTATAGGCCATTGAAGAAAATCACGAAAAAAGTTACTAGATTTTCAAATGCTTATAGTTCCTCAGCATTGTCAGCTAAAAGCTTATACCTTTTTTAAATGAAAGCTGAGCTCAAATCCTTCCGAAATAGCACCTAAGGCATCCCAAAATATTATTTTTTTCCAAAGTTAGAGCGCAATGAAGATTTGACCTTAATTTTCTGTTTAAAACATTAATGAATAATAAAAGCTGAAATTAGGTCTAATCTTCATTGCGCTCTAACTTTGGGAAAAAATAATATTTTGGGATGCCTTAGGTGCTATTTCGGAAGGATTTGAGCTCAGCTTTCATTTAAAAAAGGTACAAGCTTCTAGCTAACAATGCTGTGGAACTATAAGCGTTTGAAAATCTAGTAACTTGTTTCGTGATTTTCTTCAATGGCCTGTAACTAGAGAAATTTTGAGCGTTGGCCTCTAAAATTTTGGCTTTTTTCATATTTCTGCATCTAGAAAACATTCCCCAAATTTGAGCCCAATCGGTGACCCGAAGGTGAAACACTCTCCTTGTAAGTTAATATTACACAATTAAAATTTCTAATAAAAGCAAACAATATATTTTAAAAAATGTAGTAAACAAAAATATATAATATGTTATAAATACATTTTATTAATTTCTTACATCACTCTGTTCTCAGTTTCTTAATCAATTTTTTTTTTATCAGCACTGGCTAATAAATTTTTTCTACTTTCATCAATAAACTGGAGTAAATACTGTTTTTGATCTTCATCACGAGATCGAGTACTGATATATTCTTCAGCTAAGTGAATCGCTCTTTCGGCGCAGTCATTCACTACAACAAGATGTTTTAATTTTTCACGGCACTCTAAGTAAGAAGGATTCTTTTCCCATAAAGTACAATCCTGTTTTAAAAATTTTTTATCTAAATTAAACCTACTAAAAAAATTCAAACTTTGACTATTTGTGAAATAATCAAGTGTTTTGTCGTACAATGATCGAATGCCCTTATCAGATGGATCAAATTTTTTCAAAATATCGTCATCTAAAGGTTTGTTTTTGAGTGATTTAATTATTCTTCGTTTGGTACTGATATCAACATCATTATCGAAAAGTGAAAGAATAGTGAGTTCTGGTGACAAGTACCATAAATGGATTCTAAATTTATGTAAAGTAGCATCTAATATGCTTTTGTCGATATCTTTGAAATCAATTAATGATTTTATTAATTTCAAATCTTTGTTTGGAGCGGAAATAGCTAAAGGAGCGGTGTACCATGGATCGAGATATTTGAATACAATGAATTTACATACAGCATATAATTTAGCTTCGTCGCCCTTACTCATTTTGAAAGATTTTCTGAATAAATACATTTTTATTGTGTAGATAGCTTTAGCCATCCAGCAAGCATGGTGAATTGCTCCTGGCTTTTTAAAAGTTATGATTTCGTCAACGCCCAAGAAAATTAAACAGAGCTCTAATAATTCTTTGTAATCATTTCTAGGCTGCTCTTCTGCTAAAAATTCTTCTATATTTTGAATCGCATCAGGAACTTTATCCTTCAAAGATATTTCTAGTCCGGGTAGCCCATTTTCAAAAGAATTCAAATCAAAATTAGACCATTGCTCTCTAAATCTTTGAAACATTGGCATATCTGGACCACTAGTGCCAGAAAATTTCACTTCAAATGCTGCTCTTAATAAAAGCTCAAAAACATGATGACGACAAGCTAAATAAAGCAAATCTTTTTCCATTAAATCTTCTAAAAGCATCGCTGTTCCACTTTTGCATCCTAAATTCACATTTGTTGTGTCACAGCAGATTGCATTTGTTAATTCTATTAATCCCCAATCTTTCAAAGATGCATAAACTGCTGAAGCTAACGTACTTGCTTTTTGATCTTGCAATGCTGGCACATTGATGAGTTTTGTAAATTTATCGCTGGATACTAAAATTGGCAATCTATCAACCTTCTTGCAAGTTATATCATCTGGAATAAGTTTACCATCCCAGTGAACTATTAAAAAATCCATACGAGTATTTTCAATCAATTGCTTCATTTTTTCATATTCGTGCTTTCTTATTTCAGCTCTTGCAATATTGATAGATTTACGATTGAGGATTAAAGTATCAAGATTAATGTTCAATTCATTAGCAATAAGACCGGTTATGAAAACAGCATCTCTGTCAGAAACTTTAACTTTGTCAAAAGCTGCCACGACTGCTGAAGACATCACATTAATAGAACCTCTTTCATTTTTTTTTTCATAGTTCCTTCCTTTTGCAGTATAAACTATATTAGATCTTTGCGAGCTTGAAGAGGTTTCTTCACTAGATGATTGCTCTGTTTGAAGCAATAACAGAGCTTTTGATCCTAAAAACAAATATATTCAAATGTGTAACTAAAATGAATGAAGACATTCTTGAATGACGAAAGTAAAAGTAAGAATAGTTTTCGACATATTAATCACCTTACTGAAAAATCTCAAATGAGACCTCAAATGAGATTTCAAATGAAATCTCATGCCAACATCTTATTTGACAATATTTCTTATTTTAGTAGGTTTGAAATCATCGATTAGAGACTATTTTTGACAAATTAGTACTTGGGAATTTTTTTTTTTAATTTGAATTTATAAAATTTTTTCCAAGTCCCAATTTAATAGTCACCAATCGATGATTTTAAAAAAACCAAAATAAAAATTATTGCTTAATGAGATTCCGGCATGAGATCTAATTCCAGATTTAAATTAAGAGTTTTTAGTAAGGCATGGTTTAACGGTGACTAAAAATATATTTACTTGACATAATATCTGTCTCTGAGACGAAATGTTCACTCTTAATAGATCCAGCTTCACTAATTGATGAATTTTGGCTGAATGTTTGACAGAGTTCTATTTCCGGATCCACGATTTTCGAAGTTGAAGGTTGTAGCAATCGTTCAATATTTTCTGGGGTCAAAATGTTTTTATCTGTAATTAAATGTAATCATAGAAAAACCAACTACAATTGTTACAAATCAAATTTGTACATATTATAAATGCATTATTACCTGAAATGTTTTCAGATTCAATTAAAGGTAATTTGATTTTTATGATATCAATTGGTTTCGACAGAAAAACTTTTTTTACTGATTCGTCCATTGAACCCAATAGTGTCATTGAAATATCTTGGGAAATATCAAATACATCAGCCATTTTTTCAAGAAATTCAGTGACTTTTGCACTCGGCTCATTCTGAAATTTTCTTACTTGTGTATAAGACTGGTATAGATTTTTTAATTTTTCGATGCAATGATCGATTCTTTTTACTTTTATGGATGATTCTTCCCATATACCTAAAATTTCCTTGATTACAATCCGAACAGCATCAGCTAATTTGGATTTTTCAATTTGAGTCTTGTACAGTAGTCTTTTAAGAACAACTAAATTAGATGGTAAATATCTGTCATCGAATTCAGAAATCAAGTTTTTTGTTATATCAGATAACTCTAAATTCTGTTGATCAGACGCCATTTTTCTCTCTAATGAAAACTGTCAAAATCTTATAAGTTTACAATTGGTTGATGTCACCTATAATGGACAGCCTGTGAAACAAATAATCACGTCGTTAAAATAATTAAGCATTAAAAGAAAATTGTTATAAAAAAACTCGTGTGGCTAGAAATTTAGTTCTAAATTTAGCAGATACAATAAATATTTTTCAAAAAAAATTTGGTCAAGTTTGTTTTAAGACAAAATAATAAAATTTAAGTTTTGTTTTTGATGATTGTCTTGTGCAATTATATTGTATCCTTTATATCCATGAGAATATTAGATTTTTCATAAAAAATGCTACTTGATTGATAATAAACACGATCTCAAGTCAAAACGTAATTTGAATTAAATATTTATGAAATATCCGTACATAAGATAATATTCAAGAAATAAATTTTCTCATTCTGAGTTTTTAAATTTATAAGTTAGACCATAAACATTGATTAAGAAAACATTTATTAAAATTAGTAGATAGATAGCTTCGAATATCAGATTTTAATGAAATTTCGTGGTTAGTTTCTGTTCGATATATCTAAGAAAAATCCAGAACCTTAAGAGGAGGTCACGTATCTCTGTCCTTTTCTAATCAAAGAAATGATTTTTTTACAAAAACTACTAACTTTAGCAAAAAATGAAGAGAAAGCCGCATCTTGTATCAAAAAAAGCAATATTTTCTTTGATGAGAAAGAATTAATTTTATTGCTTCGTTTTCAAGAAAACCTTGAAAAATGAAATTGTCCACCCTAACCTCTATGATTTAAGTTTTTCAAGGTTTTCTTGAAAACGAAACAATAAAATTAATTCTTTCTTATCAAAGAAAATATTGCTTTTTTTGATATGAGATGCGGCTTTCTCTTCATTTTTTGCTAAAGCTATTAGTTTCTGTGAAAAACTCAATTCTTTAATTAGAAAAGGACAGAGATACGTGACCTCCTCTTAAGGCCTAATGCTGACTTGTTTTTGAAATATAACATGTCTTCTGAAATTTTCTCCTTTCGTTGTACTGCAACATCAAACTTTTTATTTTAAATATTTTATATTTATTCAAAGCAAATGATTTTGCTTTAATTTACTTGAAATCAGCTAAAATCGTTGATATATAATTATAAAATAAAATATTTTATTAAATAAAATACCATTAAAGGTAAAAATTTAATTAAATTTTTAACTTACATCGAAGTCGATGGTTTCATTATCAATAAAATTATCTAAGAATTTGAATAATATTTTTGTATAATTAAATATTATCATTCACTTTTTTTCCATAATTTTTTAATGATTTATTCCACTATAAATCAGGCTTATAAGATTTATAGTGTAATAAATCATTGAAAAATTGTAGGAAAAAAGTGAGCAATAACATTTAATCATACAAAAATATCATTCAAGTCCCTAGATAATTTCATTAATAATCAAACCATCAACTTCGATTTAAGTTGAAAATTTAATTAAATTTTCACTTTTAATGGTATTTTATTTGATAAAATATTGTATTTTATAATTATATATTAACAATTTCAGATGATTTCAAGTAAATCAAAGCAAAATTATTTGCTTTGAATCAATATAAAACATTTAAAATAAAAAGTTTGATGTTGCAGTACAACAAAAGGAGAAAATTTCAGAAAACATGTATGTTATAATTTAAAAACAAGTCAACATTAGACCTTAAGGTCTTAGAGTCTAACGATAAGTTCTTCATGAAATATAAGGCATCATATATTTTTTTAGTTTTATTGATTTTAAAGCACTAACACCAAAATCTTTATATGTTGCATATATTATATTTACTCAAAGCACTTTAATTAGCTTTGATTTTAATATAATTTAATACAAATAGTTTCTTATACGTATGAAATAGAATATTTAATATTATTAAGCACTTTGAGAAATAAAAATTCAATAAAATTGTGAACTTACCCAAGCGTCGACAATGCAATTGCTAATAAAATTATCTAATAATTTGATTAATGTTTTAATATTATTGAATAAAATCATTCAAATTATAATTTGAATGATTTTATTCAATAATATTAAAACATTAATCAAATTATTAGATAATTTTATTAGCAATTGCATTGTCGACGCTTGGGTAAGTTCACAATTTTATTGAATTTTTATTTCTCAAAGTGCTTAATAATATTAAATATTATATTCCATACGTATAAGAAACTACTTTTATTAAATTATATTAAAATCTCTGCTGGTTAGATAAATACTATATTAAGTACCGCCAAACATATCATTTTATTCTTTTCTAGAGAACAGACAAGATTGCTGATATATATTATAATCAAGAAATTTTTTTGCTTGGAGCTATAAAAATCTATCTTATAAAGTGACACTAAGTTTGATATGACAAAGTTAAATTAATTTATAAATGTAAATACAGTAGTACATGGATTGAAATCATGTCTATCTAAATTACATTATCAAAATATAATATAAATAAAAAGCGAACTAATAATTATAGTCTTTTTGTACTTTTAAAATAAAGCAATAAAATACTGGAGCGCATATGACACAAAAGATTATCAAACTTATATCTAACACATAGGCAATTACTTGAAACTTATTTCTGAACATATATAAACTTAAAAAATCATTAATTCATAAAAAAATAGATTTACTTTTATGTAATAATGAAATGTTTAGTGAAGTATTTCTATTTTTCTATTCTCTGATAAAACAAACTACTGTATTTCAAATTATAAAGACAGTTAATTTTACATGTTTACTTTATGGTTCAACCATACACACTAAACACTGCTTCTGGTAGAGAGAGAGTCTAGGGTCTTAAGTTGGAATTCATAGACCCAACACAAGCAACTATGTTATTTGAGTATCAATGTTACTCGAGTTACATTTATGAATTGTAGTTTAGTTACAAGTATCAATATTACTTGAGTAACATTGATACTCAAGTAGCACCATCGCTTGAGTTGGGTCTGTGAATGCTAACTTTAGTTATAACAGGAACAGGCAACCTAGACTTTTAAAAGTGACCGCAAGGCCAGCGTTGCGATCGAGTAAGAAATAGTTCTTATACATATAGTGGGAAATACATGGAGGGCCACGTCCGTGAAATGTCCAGGAGAAGGAAGATATGAAATCTCTTTCTGTCTCTGTTTAGGCACGTTTTTCTCAAATTATATTATAGAGGATTAGAAGTAAACAGCTAAATATTATGTCTTAAAAGGTAGAATGTAAGAATGAAGCGTTTGAATATACTTTTTACTGCAACAATCGGAATAATATAATTATTTACATTCGTTTATCGCTGTTTGTAATCCAGTAAAGTTTATGCGCATGCGCAAGCAAACGAAGACAGCGAGAGATCATGTATCTTCTATTTTTTTCTGTAAACATTATCTATTAACATGACTCTCATTACCTATGAATCCTCTGTTTTCTATAAATATCTCTACGATTCTCACTCGATTCATAGATTTTATATTTCGATTTTCGTACCAACTTTGAATGATCATATCTCGGTAATGAAAGCACTTGGAAAATTGTATAAAAAATTAAATTAAAGGTTTTCAACTTTACTTTTGCATAGTAAAACTCATTTGCACTTCTAGTGACGAGAACCCATCTATAAAATTGAAAACGCGAAAAAAAGTACTTTTTTGAAAATTTTTTACTGAATTAACAAGCTACATCTCGGTGAAAACAAATTATTTTGCTTCTAAAGCACTATGGGGGATATTTTTTTTACTGACAGAAATGATTTATATGCGCACGAAGTCCCAAAAATAATTTAGAAAAGAATTAGAGCATCAAAGTACGAAAAATTTGGAAAAAATGAGAAAAAAGCGTTTTTTTAAAATCGGAAGGTGTTTAAAACTTTCTATACCGGATTTTTTGGATTCATTTATAGTTTTTGGATAGTAACAACCGATCCCCGGGACGGGAGACAATATTCAAGCATTTTGGGAAATAAGCGCCACCCTAATATATATATATATATATATGCTATTCATAATAATTAAATTATTTCTTTTTTATTTTTAATGAAATAGAATACCACAAAATATATATATATATATATATATATATATATATATATATATATATATATATATATATATATATTGTAACGTTTTTATTTCCCGCGGGTGGGAAATATTACGTCTTTACCTCCT
Source organism: Anastatus disparis (assembly GCA_017163975.1). NCBI lineage: Eukaryota > Metazoa > Arthropoda > Insecta > Hymenoptera > Eupelmidae > Anastatus > Anastatus disparis. Next base: position 139,522 of record JAFFSR010000355.1, read on the forward strand.
GTTACCAGACGCTTCAGTGAGTGACCAGGGTTCGAGGCAGGAGGTCGGTTAGGACGGACGGTGGAAAGATAAGGGATAGTAAACGGGTTGACACGTTTGTTTATGCTAGGGAGTACCAGGGCTTTATTGTACTCTGAACTCATATTTTACAACGACGTATAACAATAATAATGAAAAGTAATAAACTAACCTAAATTATATAAATCAATAACTAACCTAATATATGTACGCGAGATACAAAGAAATAAAGATTGAATTTAATATAAGCCTCTTGACGGCTTTTATGCGCCTCTTGTTGGCAATAAAAATAAATGAAATTAAAAGTAATAGAAATAAACTTTATCTTTAATAATAAGTCAAATTAGACTAACGACGGTTAACGGCCTGGATAATTCTAATAAACAAACAAAGTTATAATGATTATAATATTAATAAACTATTCTATATAACGGTGGGTGGACTGCACCCTTAATGCGGTGACACGGAATATGGCTGAAGGCCTGTGATTCTCTAACACGCGACAACCACACGTGGTTAGAGAAATCTTAGCTTGCCTCTTTCCGGCGGCGGCAATAGGTGGGAAGCACCCTTAATACTAACTTAATGCTACGGTTATAATAGGTGGAGAAACACCTTAAAGTTACTATGAACTAATCTTATACAAAATGTCTTATATACGGATCGGCGCGGCGGCTCGGCGGTATATAACGGTTCGGTGTAAATCACCCTTAATATCAAATATTAATTAATAATGAATTAATAAAAATTACTATTTACAAAGATGGCCGGTACGGCAGTTCGGCAGTATAGACTAATACAATCTTATGTTACATTAAACTAATCTGATATGTACAGCGCGGGCGGTACGGCGGTACAATGGTACGGCGGTACGGAAGTGCATTGGCGGTTCTCTCGATCGCATTCCATCTAAGCCAGCGAGCACACTCGGCAAAGATTAATTGCGTCTCGACTTGCTTCTAATGGTTTGATACATTAGAGCGAGCGAGAGAGAGTGGCTTTTCTTATAAGGCATAGAAGCCTCATATAAGAAAGCCAGTACTGTATACTGCTTTCTCTCTCTAGGCCAGCGAGCGCACTCGGCTAAGAGAGAGGGAGAGCACAGTACCCAATGCCTCGACTCTTCGTTGAGCCTTGGCTCTTATATCTCCTCAAGCTCGCTGCTCCTCTTGCGGAAACAGCAAAAACTGACGGCACCTGGCGGTTGAGCCTGTTACTATCGTGCCTCGCGGGAGATTTGAATATCCTGTCTGCACGATTATGAATAATCGTTGCAATATATATATATATATATGTATATACATGCAATGCGTTTAATAATTTTATAATTTTTTTTTTCCTAATGTTCTTATATAATTTTAACAATTCAATATACATAATACATTATTAATCATTTCTTTTGTGTTCATTCATTAATGTTTTTTTATATATAATTTTAATAATTCTTTTAGAATAAGATAGTATATTAATTATTTCTTTTGCGCTAATTCATTATTTTGTTCATATTAAGTCTAACATTTTTTGTAACCTATCCTAAAGGAGGGATATCTTAGAGAGAGAGAGAGAAAATCCACTACTAGAGACTTATCGCAGAAATATCTGTAAGTTTCGCATTATGGGCACTTTTCAAATGCGAAAAACTTTAGTCCAGCCAATTAGCCCGCCCACTATTTTAAAGAAAACTCAACTTTTCCGATTGAGCACCCTTACGCGCTCCACCCAGCTTGCCACTTCTCCAATTTTCTTGACCTTAATCTCAAAAGGGATGTTCCTAAATACTCTCACTTCAAGGTCCTTCAACTTCAAAAATCCAGCTCATTAATTGCAGCTGAAAAACAAAATCAGTTTGCCTAAGGAAGCGACTCGGGCTAGTGCACAGGCCCTAAGCACTTCCAAACACAATTCAGTTCTCACCAGAGCCACATCAAGCTCTTTACAAAATTCTAAAGTTCTATTAGCATTCAAGTACAAAGAAAACATAATTTCTCCAAGGATCTCCAAGATTTCTTTCACTGATTTTTTTTCAAGGACTCTCTCTCTCTCTCTCTCTCTCTCTCTACGAACATTTCCAACCTTTTTAAGGATAGTAAGTATAAGTTTTATTTTAATAAACATTAAAATTTTAAATCAAATTGTTTTATTTAAAATTGTAACAAACTAGTTACCTATTTTCAATTATTTTTTGTTTTTGCATACTTAATCAATTTTAAAATCATTAATAATTTTTAAAAAGTTTTCATTTTCATATCTTTTCTTGAAATTTATTATTATAACTCCTTCACCTTTCCGCCGAGATCCACCAAATTGGATAGGATCTCGACAGTATAAGTAACTTGGATTCTCACGCTTACGGATCCGCTTATACTAAAACATTTTCCTTACTTCCTACCAATCTTATACCGGAATAGTTCGCGTTATTCATTTTTCTTCATAAAAAGAGATGGTTAGTGGTCGAGTAACCAGGCCGTTGAGAAACCTTTGATACATCGGCGCTAATGAATGTACGTCCCTCAGACGTCACATCAGCATTATTGAGCAACAATGAAATAATAATCCATATAACCTGTCTGTCCATTTTTAGCGACAGTAGAGTAATAGCCTATCTGCTTATTTCTTTGATAATGAGAAATTATTTCTTCAGTTTCACTCATCGATAGCAAAATAATAACCTTTCAGCTTGTTTTAGCGACAAAAAAAGTATAAATAATCTGGCAGATTATTTTATCGACATTAAAAAAATCACCTATTTGCTTATTTCAGCGACAGTAAAAAATTCTTTAGTTAGCTTCTTTTAGCGATAATAGATCATAAATTATATAATAAAAACACTTTCATTGCAGCCATATTATATGCTGGCCTTAAGCTCAGAAACACTGAAATCAATTGAAATATAAAAGTTTGTGAACAAAAGTGTATTAAAGCATTGCTGTTGGACCTGGAAATTTTAGAAAATTCAAATACTCCATTGGAAATTTTAATTCAATATCTGTTTTTGTTTGATCAAGACCTTTATGTTTAGCATAATCTATACTGTAATATTCTTTTTGTATACTATTTAATTTTTTTTAATAGTATCATTTAATTTAGAAATATTTTCATTATGAGAAGATAAAATAATTTTATCGGATAAATCTTTATTATGAGCAATGGAGTCACCATAAATCTTTGTACGGATATCGTTTTTTTTCCAATGTTCTAGTATTTTGAAACTTTGTATAATACCATTGCCAAGATTTAATAAAAATGATCCGAAATCTGGATTATTTCTAATATTTTTTGTTTATTTGTGCTACGTTTTTACGTATATGTATATTTATATTTAATTATAAGGTAGTGGGTATCTTTTGTATCACGACTAATCTTGGTAAATCCAAGCAGTCAGTTTGCGTGGAGAATTAAATAAATACTCAGTAATTATGATATGAATATAAGTTTATTAATACTTTCGTCGAGAAAAATATGTCCTATTATTATTGCATCGCCTAATACCTTCCTTACTGCTTGCTTCGATCGGGCGTACTCCCGTCGTTCGTGGCTGAAGGTTTGTTGCTTACTCTCTTTTCTCTCTGTCGATTGGTCTCTATTGACTGCCTCCTCGTGGGATGTCCAGCTGTATTTATACTCGCCAAATTCGTTGTTCCCACGTGCCTATCCTTCTGGAATATTCGTTATTAATTGGAATTTGCTGATCAGTCTGTCAGCGATTTTTCGTTCTAGTCTTAACCTGTCATTGGGTGGTCAGCTCTTTTTCTATGATGCTTGACGTTTTTCATCGTTTCCAGGCAGGTTATAACTTGTTAGCATGACAGTCAGCGTTTTCTGTCTTTACTTGTTGGAACGTGTATTCGTTGTATTCTTTGTATATTGCTGATATTCATCCTTATTTATTTTATAGGATATAGAATCCGTAACACGTCTGAGGCCGTGGTATCAGCATCCTCGACGATTAATAGCTTTAAAATTTTTGTTTTGTTTTACCTAAGGCTCTATATAATTCAATGAAATTTATTTAAGCTTGCCTAATTGTATGTGTTACATTGGTTTATGTAGGGTAGTGTTGTGTACCTATCAAATACATTTCTATTCTGGCTATATATCTCTCTCTTTGTGTACATTAATATTTACATAAGATTATGTTTTTAAAATAAAAACTATTTATTTATATTTTCCTTGTATTCATCGTTGGATTAATTGATATCAACGCTGTTAAATGTATGTTTTAGTCTTGACTTCTCTGGATAAGATTTTCATTCTTTTTGATTATATATACTTCTTAGGAACTGGATTGGTATCTGAAAATATTCTTAACGATTATTTAAAAAGGAGCCCCCTCAACAGCTGGAGACTTCCAATTTTTAATACAAATTTTAAGTCAGTTATTATTATTATAATCTTAATTTTTCTTGGTTTATTAATCCCTGTATATCTGCAACATGTACTGCGAGTAATTCTTATTTCTTTAATTATTGTTTATTAAGTCTATTCGTTTGATTTTATGTCGTTAATTGTTTACGTTGGCTTTATATTATTAAATCCTTTGTCAAGTTAGGGAAAGTTTTGTAAACAATCTGATTTTTTATCGATTTTTATAACTAAAACCATTTTATTAATTATTATAAGGTTTTGCAGTAGATATTTAGTGGCAAAGTTACATAAGGTTAATTATTAACCCTTTTTAATATTCGCTGAGATGATTGATTAATATTAATTATTTAATTTTTCGTTATTGGACCTGAAAGACTGTCTTTAATTAACAATTCATAGTCAAGTTTTTATAATAATAATTTCGCGAGATATTTGCATTCAATTAAGGAGGTTGGTCACCAGTTACATCATAAGAAATTCATTATGTTAAGAATGCTTTAAAATTTTTATCACAATTTAAAAACACCATCATAAATAAGTGGTCAAAATTTCAAAACGATTCACTGTTTCTAAATTGAGATGGACAACTTCAAAATTGCAATTATGACGTAAATTTCTTCAAAATTGTAATTTTATAGTTCTGTATCTCAATTTAGAAACAGTGAATCGTTTTGAAATTTTTACCACTTATTTATGATTATTATTTTTAAATTGTGATAAAAATTTTTAAGCATTCTTAACATAATGAATTTCTTATGATGTAACTGGTGACCGACCTCCTTAATATAATTTTATTATTTGCCTTAAAGGGTTGTCTATATTTATAATTATGTTAGTGTACTTTTAATGTATTTATTTATTAATTTTTTTTTTCTTTAGTTATTTAATCTTTTGGCTCATATTTATATGCATTCAATATTCTTGGTTGAGTTGTTCATCTATATCTATTTCTTGATGTTAATGTTTATGGCTCATTACGCGATCTTCTATGCCTCTTTGTGCGATAATTCGTTGCTTGCGCACACTGTTATACAGTTCGTATATGTATTACGGCTGTATGCGTCTATGTGCTTGATCGCAAGCGGTGGGGACTCTTACTGCTTGAAGCCTTTAGGCTGTGTAGGTGCATATGTGATGACGTACGTGTAAATTTGACAACAAAGTGTTTGTATTCTTTTCACTGTGAATCGTGTATGATTACGTGCGTGTGAATTTAACAACAAAGAGTTTGTATTCTTTTCACTGTGAATCGTATATGATTACGTACGTGTGAATTTGACAACAAAGTGTTGGTGCTATAGAAGCGTGGCGCGCGTATTAGTGTGTGCATGAGTATCGTGGCACGTGTATTAGTATGTACGTGAGCCCTCTAATAGCTTGATACTTATTTTCGTTTTTATATATTCTCTCTCTTTACATATTTTTATTTTATAAGTTTAAACATTTCTATTTTGTTGTCGTTGTTGTTATTAGTTATTTGTTTAATTAATTACTGTATATTTTTATTAAGCTTTGGATATAATTATTTTGTAGACTCTAAATAATTTATTTAAATTATTACCGTTAAATATTAGTTATAATATATAGATATATTTTTGATAATTTCGTGCATATCTATATTTATATGCATTTAATCAGCATTTTTAGATAATTTTGTGTTTTAATATTTTTTTGTTAATATTTATTGCGCTTGTTTTAAGACTTCTTTACGTTTATGCAAGTTTTCACTTAACTTCCTTTTTTCTGTGATTATATAATTGTTTGTTCCTTCTTCTTGTATTAAGTGTTGTTTTTATCTATATATATTCGTTTTTTTTTCATCTTTTTCTTGTATTATTTGTCCATATTTCTTTTCTTTTACTTTTATTTCTTAGACGCATGCATATACATATATACTTTGTCATCACTATAATTATTGTTACTTTCGTCAATGTTATTATTAATGTTATTCCCGTAACCAATTTTCATAAGGTTTTTATTACAATTTCGTTTATAATTTATAATGATCCGTCCCTTGATTAATTAAAATTTTATTCTCGTTCTTTTTTGTTTGGTAGCAGGTAATAATTTTTTTTTTTACGCATATTTTTTTTTGCGTTTCTAGTCCAAAAATTTCTTAAGTTTTCATTGTGAATTATTGCGGACATATCATACACTCTTAGTGTGTGGTGCCATTTCTTAGAAAAATTTGGAGATTCCACTTGTGGATCCTCTTTGCCATAGGCATTCATCAGATAGCACGTATGCAACCTGAGAATTATTTCTCGAATACTTGTATCAGGAATTTTCCTGACAACAGTTAAGCATTAGTGTGCTTATAATTTTCTTTTTGCTTTTTTTTTTTTATTTATTTCAATACTTTTGAGAAAGGAATTATTTTATATTTGCTATTTTAATAATTTAAGTCTTAGTTCTTTATTTACTTATGTAATAATCTATCTATTATTTAATTAATCGCGGGAATATTCTTCATTTAATAAAATTATTTTCTTTACTTCCAGGGCTGCTCTCTCGTGGATTAATTCCTATATTTCAGGAAGGAAACAAATGGTTTCCACGCATTTAAACGAGGAATCGAGTTGACTGACAACCAACCTTGGAGTTCCACAGGGTTCGGTACTGGGGCCTCTGTTGTTTTGTCTTTACATTAATGACGTACGTGACGCTCTTGACTCTGGTTGCGTCGGGCACCTACTCTATGCAGACGACCTGCAAATTTACACGCAGGCGCCTCGCGAGAATGTGGAAGAAGGTATTCTCACTCTAGAGAGGGCGGCCAAAGCGGTGTCAAAGTGGGCTGCTGGTGTCTCTCTCACTTTGAATTCTAATAAAACCAAGGCAATCGTCTTTGGCAATAGTCGTTTTGTAAATTCTTTTTATGCTGATGGATCACGTACGATTGATCTTGAGGGAGGCATTAGTATACCTCTCTCTGACTCCGTGACGAGTCTTGGTGTTGTGCTTGACCCTAAACTTTCATGGGTACCGCACGTTGATATGATCACAAAAAAGTTTAATAGAGTTTTGTATGCCTTGCGATTTTTCCGTCGGTACACCACGGAGACTCTGCGTAAACAGCTCGCAACCGCCCTGGTGTTTCCACATCTTGACTATTGTTCGGTAGTTCTGCTCGATGCTTCTCAGGAGTTGAGAAGACGAATACAGAGATTACAAAATTCATGTGTGAGATATGTAATGGGTTTGAGAATGGGTGATCATGTCTCTCCTTATAGAACCGCGTTGGGTTGGCTGCGCACTGATTCGAGGAGACAGTATTTTTTGGCTGTGCTTATGTACAAAATCGTGCGCATGAATACTCCGGAGCATCTAGTGAGTCTCTTCACTAGATGTGTACCTAGGGCGGCTACTAGGGGAGAGACTAAGGATCTTGCGGTGCCCTTTATGCGCACTGAGACTGGAAGAAATTCCTTCCAAGTTCAAGGTGTGCATTTTTGGAATTCCCTACCTGCTGAAATTAAGTATCTTCCATCTATCAGCAGGTTCAAGACGGCAGTGAGGGGGTACCTACTTGACCTTGAGTAACGGATATTCTTTTTATGTTATATTTGTAGTCCCTTTATGTTAATTTATTATCATGTGTAGTCCCGTATATAGATTTAAGGTGTGCTTGTATTTATAGTATGGATGATGAGCGCATGGTTGAGAGTGAATGCATTATTTTTTTAATTATCTTTGACTATTTGACTCGTTTGATTTTATTATATTTTATTTTTGGTTTTGTTTTTACTAGTTTGACTGATAGATATTAATTCGACATATTTGTTTATTGTTATTTTATTGATGATTGTGTGTGTATTTTATTATTGTAATGATCTGTGATATTACTCTGAATAGTAACTTACTTTTGTAGTATTATTAGTTTTAGGAAATCGACTGTGATATCATAAGTGCAATAATAACATTATCTCATTTCTGTACCTTATTATGTATTAAATATTATATTTTTGTTTTGTTACACACTTTTTGTAAACTATTACAAATAAATAAAATATCTATCTATAACTTCTTCTCGACATATATATGTATATTTTGCGAATATTGTTCAGTCTATATAAAACTTTTTTGTTTAGGTTTGTTTTATTTTAAGATTTGATTTCTGCTCCATCGATTATTGTGAGATTTGCGCTTTGGAATTGAGTTTTCTTCTTAATTATATGTGTGCGCTCTTTATTCCTTTTGTTCCTTTTTTCTTAAATTCTTTATCCTTCTCTTTTATTATCTCTTGATGATTTTATTATTTTTCTTATTTTCTTCTGCTACTGTTTTCTGTAAGTTGACTAGGAATATTTCTGTTTCCCTAATGTATGGTTTATCTTATACTATTCCGTGTATTACTTTTTTTTTTTTTTTTTTATTAATAATGCAAGGAGAAGGATATATAATAGTTAAGTATAGCCATATTAGATGTCTTTATATAATCATAATTTGTATGTTATATTAACTCTAATATAAGTGAATTCTTGAATAAACGAAATAATTTTATATCTCATTTCTTTTATTCTCTTTATTTCTTCTAGAATTGCTGATTGTAATAATATCTATTATTTTATTACTTATCTAATTAAATTCTCTTATAATATATTTTAAGGTTTTTTTTTATCAAAGTAACTTGTCTATTAATTTATTTGTATTTTATTATTATAAGTATGTTTGTTGTTTCATTTAATATTTTTTGCTTACTAAATTTTTGATATATATGATTCTATTAATAATTAAATCTATAGCTACTTTGTAGTTACTAATTTATATTCACGACTATCGTTGGCGTCTGAGGGCCTTGGAAAAATTTTATTTAACTGTTTCTATGATTATTATTATATTTAATTAATATTTTTACGATCGCCGGTGTCTGAGGGCCGCGGAAAAATGTTATTTTACTGAATTAATTTATTATTTATAGAATTTTATAGTTATTAACCATATTCTTTATTCATTTTCTGATGTTTTGGTTTCTTCATTAAGTAAACCATTTCTCCTTCTCTGAGGTGTTTAATGTTTTGTTTTTGATCATAATAACTCTTTGATTTATAATTGGATGGTGTTAGATTAACTTTTGGTGGTTTTGGCACTATCCACATAAATCAGGAATACGGGTTCTCCGATGGCTTAGTATCTCTTGATTCTAATTGTTCTTCTGTACGTTGGTGTCTAAATCTTGTGGTTTTTACTAGTCTTTCTGTAATTAACTCATTTTTATGCTTTACTAAATGTGTTTTCCTTAGTTTTTCTCCAGGTGACTCAATTATAAATGGTTTTTCTTTGATTAGTTCGTTAATATTTTCTATTTCTTCTATATTAAAATGCCTTGATATTTTAGATTTAGTTTGGTTAAATATCTTTGCTGTTCTATTCTCTTTTTCCTCGCTTGATATGTTTAATTTTTGTGCACGTAATATCCTCTTGTTCGCTTCATTATTATTTATTCTTCTATTATTATTTATTTCGATTATTTTTTCTTCTTTATTTATAATATTTATGACCTTGAATACGGCTGACTTAACTTCTGGCGGTTTTACTTCTACCGCGCTGTCATTAGTATTAATAGACATGGCATATGCTTTGCCTTATAGGAGCGCGGTGGCGTAACGGATAGAGCTCTTGCCTTCAACGCGGTGGGCACGGGTTCGAATCCTGGCCAGGCACCTCTGACTTTTTTTCGAAAGAAAATTAGTGTATGTGCTACCCATATCGCGACTCTTAAGAAATCTGGCCTCATTGAGTATCGGTTGATTGTTGGTCACAAAAGTGGCTGACCATCCATCGGTAGTCAAAGTTTCCGGTATGGCGGTGTCTGACAGTCTAGCCTGATGTAATGTGTTAAACGGTTCCGGGCTGGGCTCCCTCGACATCTCCATAGAAAAAGGTTAATTATATAGAGGATAACAATATCCTTTATATATTAATCTTTTTTTTTAAAAAAAAAAAAAAAAAAAAAAAAAAAAATATGCTTTGCCTTCATTATATTTGGCTACAAAATCGCCAACTAAGATTCCTGATCCTATATCTTGGATCGGTACGAATTCTATATCTTCACTGATATCTTTGAAACGTGCATAATTAATTTGTCTTGTACGAGGAGTGATAATAGAGCATTCTTTTTCAATAAATAGTAATATATTGCTATTTAATTCTAGGCATTTACGAGTGGTATTAACTTGTCCTTTATATTTATCGATCATGTCGCAACCTATTAATCCGTCTGTATCTATTGGGAAATCATCTGGGACTACTTGTACATCAAATAATGTTTTATTCAGAAATAGATTTATCTGTCCTAATGACATGCATTCACCTGGAATGACACCGTTTATTGAAACAATCTTATGTGGATTTATATACATATTATTTGATATTGTGCTTTTCTTTATAATAGTTACATCAGCACCTGTATCAACGCAAAAACGACCTTTTCTGGACTTTAAAAATGGCCCACTTAATTCAATTATTGGATGCTTTCTTCCAGCTTGTATAAATTCTATAGTACATTCCCGTAAGCTGGATCGTTCGTATATCTTGGCCTGATTGCTTAGCTTCTCGACTGCACAGTAGCCTGGCATCGAGCATCCTGGGAGTTTAAAGATTCTATATTGCTTTGAATATCGCATAGTTGATTTTGGTTACTATCATTTTCACACTCATTATTATCATTATAATTATTATTTCTGTCATTATTATACCGAGGGTATGTATTGCCTTGATTACGGCCTTGATTTCTGTTAATATTATAATTATTACGGTTATTATTATAATTACTTCTGAAATTACCATTATACCGTGAGATGTTTCTATTATTTGTGGTTTCGTAATTTTTACTACAATATTCTCTGTGATCTTGATAGTAAATATTTCCTGATTATAATGCGTTTTCTAGCGCATAGCGTTATGCGTAGGTGTGCCCTCTTTCTTTACAATAATCACAAAATTTTCTGTCATATTCTTTCTTTGTACATTGTGCTTCTAAGTAACCTGTTTTTCGACAATATGAGCATATTTCTACAGCTAGTCTAATGTTTGCATTATTTTGCTGTGTTAGATTTATTGCAGATAGTTGGTCAGCAATTTTTTGTAATATATCAGTCAGTTGACCTGAGTTTTCTACTGAGTTAGTTGAAAGTTGCATTACTCGCCTCGCGCTTGTGCGTTGTTCAAGTGAGATAGCCTCATGTACGGCGTCTCTCAATGTAATTGGGTTCTTTGATCGAACTTAGTGTTGTAGAGCGCCGTCTAATCCAAATAAAAATTGTTCTAAGGCTTCTTTATCTGCTTGATTTTTATAAGTTTCCAGCTCGAAAGGTCGTGGGATTCTGCACGAGTTATAGAAGTTCAAGAGACGATTGTGTAATGTTTACATTCTTGAACCGTAGTCTCCCGCGCTTTCGCCTGGCATCTACTTTATTATTTTAATTTCGGCTGAAATTGTATCTGCTCCTACAGCATAGCTATAATGTTTTGTTAGATCGGCCAGCAATCCTTCTACTGAATGGTGTTGAGTTAATAGCGTTGTGTAACCTTTTGCTGCTCTTCCTTTGAATTTAGTGGCTAGTGTGTTTAAGACCCATCTTTCTGACTGTGGTCCATAAGTTCTTACAGTCTCGTACTGCTCTGCAGAGTAGAGGCAATAAATCAAAGTTGCCATCAAAGGTAGGAATGGTATTCAATGCTTGATATAATGAAAGACTATTAGGTATCTCTTTTGGTGTTCCTGTGGCCATTTCCTGTGGTGTAGAGCTAGCGAAGTGTATATTCACTGGTAGTTCATACATGTTCAGTCCTGCAAGAGGATTATCGTCTTCGAAGTTGTTAGCTAAGGCGTTTATATCTCTTGTACCTATGGCCTGATTTTCCCTGCGATTGTAGTAGTTTTCATAATTGGTCCGTTCTTGTATCATATTAATTGCATCCATGGTCGGTGTAGCTCCTTGGTCCTTTGGAGGCAAGTTTATTAACACTCTGTGGGCTAGTCCGTGTTTCCTTTCAAATTCGTATAATTGTTGTGCCATTTTCACTGCTGCAATTTGGGGATCTACTTCTGTGTCAGGAACGTTTATTGGTTGATCCGCTGCGTTGTGGATTATTGCGAGTATTTTAGATCTGGCTCCTTGGGCTATTTCTTTGTTTAATTTTTTGCTTATTTCATTTAACGTGCAAGTTACATATATTCGGGACTGTTGTATGAAGTATTCCGCTGTTTCGTTCATTTTACACTTTTCATTGATGACTGTGTCGTTTAATCTTTTTAGTGCAGATTCCATTAATCCCTTATTGTCACTTTCTTGGAGTGCACAGTCTGCTAATGATAATGCGTTGCGGAGTTCTATAAGTGCTTCCTCTTCCGGGGTTTGAGGATACGCAATAGGTACTGGCTTTGTTTTGTCGGAAGAGTTATGTGTGTCGTTGTCTTGTGTCATTTTGTTATATGTATATTTTATATCGTATATATTTTATTTTGATAGACACTTGTAATTATGTTTATAACTTATAACATTTGCTTCTACTTTAATTATGTATAATTTTCACTAAATAATTTATTTTGAATTCTATAGAAATTATAATTTATTGAATTATAACTGTTGAAAGGCTCGCAGCGGGCGCGTATTTCCTTCGAAGGACGTATGATATGGTAATAAAATTTTTACTTACCCAATGATGGTGATCAAGGCGATGTACGCGTAGAACATCCTCTCGATTGATTTAAATGTAGATAAAATAGTTTCTCCACAAGTGATACCCCACACCTAGCACCAGTTTATATTACGTTTTTACGTATATGTGTATTTATATTTAATTATAAGGTAGTGAGTATATTTTGTATCACGACTAATCTTGGTAAATCCTAGCAGTCAGTTTGCGTTCTAGTCTTAACCTGTCGTTGGGTGGTCAGCTCTTTTTTTATGGTACTCGACGTTTTTCATCGTTTCCAGGCAGGATATAACTTGTTAGCATGATGGTCAGCGTTTTCTGTCTTTACTTGTTGGAACGTGTATTCGTAGTATTCTTTGTATATTGCTGATATTCATCCTTATTTATTTTATAGGATACGAAATCCGTAACAATTTGAATACTTTAAATTTTGGCCAATCAATGATGACTCATCCCATAAAAATATATCACATTCTCTAATTTATTTATCTAAATTTAATTTAATTACTAAATTTTCTGCATTTTTAAAGTCCAAAGGTAATTTAAAAACCTTATGACTTATACAACCACCACTCAAATTAATGCTATATCTGTCCAAGTTATAGCTAAAATTTTTCAAATCTCCCAAAGCCGATTGCAATATTGTTGAAGCATTTTACTGAAATCTTTCCCTCGGTAGAATTTTAAAATAGTTTGCAGCTAGATATTAGCTAATATTGAACAAAATAACTTAATATTAGCTAACCTCTTAGCCAGAAACCTCGCCAATATTCTCACCCTTTTTGCTATCTTCTATCTAGAAATTAAATAATAACATATATTTATATATATATATATATATATATATATATATATATATATATATATATATATGGGACGTTTCAGGTCAACTCACCGAACAAAAAAATAAAATTCGTTGTAAATCTGTGAAAATGTTCCATTTCATACCCAAAATATACAAAAAAAATTTTCAGAGGTATAGATCCAATGGATTAAGAGTAATGAGTAATGAAATATTGTGATTTTTCAAAATTTTTGGTGAATTCATCAAATTAATAATTTTTTACTCAAAAACTAAGGGTCCTAGAGATGTACTTATGAAGACATTTCTTGTTGCAAATTAAGCGTAGAATCAGCACAAATTTTTTTAAATCTCAAGATTGCTATCTTCTGATTGGTCCACTTTGTTATTTCATATAATTTGCAATTACTTGAGTTCGAACAGGTTGATTTCACTCCTGTTGGAGTATGTTATGTTTTCTGATAACATATTGAAGTAAGCTTTTGCTCCACTTGGCTCGAGCCCTAGGAGAGGAGCTATAGAACTTTGAATATTGAAAAATTTTTAATTTTGAATTTAACACATACATCAACATTTTCTTCTTCGATGTTCATAGATAATACAATATACGAATGCATGATTGTCTAAATATTTTAACATTTATCTATTTCTTTATGATGCAAGTGTTTTATTAAAATATTAATTATGCATTACGTACACATCATCAAGATACACTCATAAACAAGAAAATTTTATTCGTTTAACTAATTTGTCATTATAACTATTTTGCATACGTATTAAAAAATTATTTAAATATACATATTTAGGAATTAAAATTAATACTATATATCTGGAAATAAAAAGGATAAAGTTAAATAAATTCTATACGGATAAAATTTATTCAATATAAAAATTTATTACAAAATGAAAGAATCTGTTATTTGTGTATTCTGTAACTTTTAACAAGTACTTCTTAATTTATCTCATTTTTCTGAAAATAAATTACTCAAAATTTTTTTTTAAATTGAAATGGTATTTTAAAATTATAATGTCATTAGAGTGGAGATAAATTAAGAAGTACTTGTTAAAAGTTACAGAATACACAAATAACAGATTCTTTCATTTTGTAATAAATTTTTATATTGAATAAATTTTATCCGTATAGAATTTATTTAACTTTATCCTTTTTATTTCCAGATATATAGTATTAATTTTAATTCCTAAATATGTATATTTAAATAATTTTTTAATACGTATGCAAAATAGTTATAATGACAAATTAGTTAAACGAATAAAATTTTCTTGTTTATGAGTGTATCTTGATGATGTGTACGTAATGCATAATTAATATTTTAATAAAGCACTTGCATCATAAAGAAATAGATAAATGTTAAAATATTTAGACAATCATGCATTCGTATATTGTATTATCTATGAACATCGAAGAAGAAAATGTTGATGTATGTGTTAAATTCAAAATTAAAAATTTTTCAATATTCAAAGTTCTATAGCTCCTCTCCTAGGGCTCGAGCCAAGTGGAGCAAAAGCTTACTTCAATATGTTATCAGAAAACATAACATACTCCAACAGGAGTGAAATCAACCTGTTCGAACTCAAGTAATTGCAAATTATATGAAATAACAAAGTGGACCAATCAGAAGATAGCAATCTTGAGATTTAAAAAAATTTGTGCTGATTCTACGCTTAATTTGCAACAAGAAATGTCTTCATAAGTACATCTCTAGGACCCTTAGTTTTTGAGTAAAAAAATTATTAATTTGATGAATTCACCAAAAATTTTGAAAAATCACAATATTTCATTACTCATTACTCTTAATCCATTGGATCTATACCTCTGAAAATTTTTTTGTATATTTTGGGTATGAAATGGAACATTTTCACAGATTTACAACGAATTTTATTTTTTTGTTCGGTGAGTTGACCTGAAACGTCCCATATATATACATATATATATTAAATCAAAATTGTAGAAAGTGAAATATAATGAGAGCGAAAGTACGCGGGCAGCGATAGTCCGATTTTCTCCCGAGGAGAATATACGATTTTTTCTCGTACTGGACAGAAAGTTCACTATGAAAAACAAATAATAAATTGTTTAATTAATAATAATTTAAAAAGTGATACTAGTTCGCTCTCGCGTAGGACCACGTGCATCTTGTTTTTAGATTGTGTAGATGTGCGAGTGACACTTTTGTTCTGCTACGTATATGATACTAGATTTTCGTGATGATAATTCATAGATAAAAAAAATCTACGCACTGTTCTTTTATGCACACTGCACAATATATTCCCGTAATTATAATTTATATAAATAAAATAAACAATAATTAAATAAGTGTTAAACGCAAGAATAAAATCCAATCTCAACCAGAATGCGTTTACAACGTATTAAAGTTTTGACTATCTCTCTCTTTCTACTTCTCAAAGACTACATAAGAAAGAGAAAGAGGGAGATATACAAGTTTTACTATATTAAAGAATTGCTCGCTTTTACTATCTCTTTCTCTCTCAAAGATTATATAGGAAAAGGAGAGAGACGGCATAATAGTTACTATAATCGTTCACGCACATGCGCAAAGCTTCGTATACTACCATAACATTTTACTTTTAGTTAACGGGTTTTTAGCTATAAGTTAACAATGAACTACTCATTTTCTTAGTTAATGAATCTAGCTAACTGTTAATAAGCTAACCAGCTGAGCTGGGTAATTTTCTACTAGGGTCATAAAAGTTTTTGAAACGTTTTATGTAATATTTTACATCGGACATAAGTAGATCATAATCTGAAATATTGATAAAACATTTTATTAAATCTTTTAGAAATGTTTATATGAAATATTTTTGGAAACTTTCAAATAAGGCTTCCGAAAATATTTCATAAATATTTTAGCAATATTACTCAAGATTTTTGATCTCTCAAATCCGACTTGCAATGTTGTTGAAACATTTAACCGAAATCTTTTATGAAAGATTTTGTAAAGCTTTATGTAATATTTCATATCTGCCATAATTGGATCAACATCTGAAATGTTTATAAAACTTTTTATTAAACTTTTCAGAAATGTTTCAATGAAATACTGTCGGGGAATTTGAAATAAGGCTTACTGAAATATTTCATAAATTTTTCAACAATATTTTAATATATTTTTTATCTCCTAAAACCCACTTAAAATGTTGTCAAAACATTTTACTAAAAGCTTTTATTGAAGATTCTGTAAAGCTTTGCGGAATATTTCACATTTCATATGGCAAGAAAAATTTCAAAACATTTCATCGAAACGTTTTGAAAAATAGTTTTATAAATATTTCTGAAATATTTCAAAGCAAGATATTTAGTGTTATTTTTTAATCTTTCGATAAAACCTTTAAAAAATATTTCATAAACATTGCATGAAACATTTATGAAAACATCGTTAAAACATTTCACAAAAATCTTTTATGAAATGTTTTTAATAATTTACTAAATATTTTACATCAGTTACTTTTAAACCGAATAGCAAATTATTTATAAAATATTTTATAAAGCTTTCAAGGAGCTTTTTACTGAAATATTGCATCAAAGTTTAAAATAAAATTTCTCGAAATATTCCATAAATCTTTCAACAATATTAATGTGCCAGATTCTCAATTAAAAAAAACTACGAAAAAATATTGTTAAAACATTTCATCGAAATATTTCACGAAACGTTTTTGAAAGCTTTACTGAAGATTTCACACCACCGACTTCTAAATCTAAAAAAGAAACATTTATGAAATATATCAAACTTTCAAGACATCTTTCAACGAAATATTGTTGCAGGCTTTCAAATAAAAATTCACAAAATATTTTATAAACCTTTTCGCAATATTTCTTCGCAACATTCTCGACTTATAAAAAAATACGAAATAATTTCGATTGAACATTTCATTAACATCTTTTATGATATCTTTTTGAAAGCTTTACAAAAGATTTCACATCATCGACTTCTGAATAAAATAGTGAAATATTTGTAAAACTTTTATATCTATCAGCATTCTATCAAACTTTAAAGAAATATTTCTGTGAAATAATTGAGTAATTACAAGTGAAGTTATAATATAATCTTGATTTTCTGAAACTAACTAGGAGAGTGTCACACCTCCGGATCACGGATTTTGCTTAAACTTCGGGATAAGTTTTTAGATGATGAAATATAGAAAAAGCTAAAGTTATAGTCATAAATACTCAATATTTCCCTAGTTACAGGCAATTAAAGAAAATCATTAAAAAAGTTACTAGATTTTTAAACGCATATAGTTCTTTAGCATTGATAGCTACAAGCTTGAAACTGTTTTTAAATGAAAGCTGAGCTCAAATCCTTTCGAATTAGTAGTTATAGCATGTCAAAATATTATTTTTTCCCAAAGTTAGAGCGTAATAAGGATTGGGCCTAATTTCAGCTTTTATTATTAATTAATGTTTTTAAAAGAAAAATCAGGTCCAATGTTTATCATGCTCTAACTTTGGGAAAAAATAATATTTTGACATGCTATAACTACTAATTCGGAAGGATTTGAGCTCAGCTTTCATTTAAAAACAGTTTCAAGCTTGTAGCTATAAATGCTAAAGAACTATATGCGTTTAAAAATCTAGTAACTTTTTTAGTGATTTTCTTTGATTGCCTGTAACTAGGGAAATATTAAGTATTTATGGCTATAACTTTAGCTTTTTCCATATTTTATCATCTGAAAACTTATCCCGAAGTTTGAGCAAAATCCGTGATCCGGAGGTGTGACACTCTCCTAGTAAGTTGAAATTTCACTTAAATCTTTCATGGAAGATTTTCATGAAAGGTTTTCTTAAAATATTTGTGTAAATATTGCTGAAATATTTCAATAATCGTTCATGATAGATTTGTTTGTAGAAATTTTTCATTGCAACTTTTAGAAATATTTTCTTGAAATATTTTAACAATATTTATTTGCAAGATTTTTTATTTCCAGTTCCGCCGATAGGAGGACGCACGTTAAATGTGCGTTTTTTCCCAAGCGGCTGGAGGAAAGCTTAGTTAGTATATTGGGCAAAAGTCAGCTGCTTCGTGTAAAGACACGCAGCGCTTATCTTATAACAATGTAAATGCGACTAATGAATAAATGGAAGACATGTGTGCGGATATGTATCAATGTATATGTATAATGAGTTATAATATAATATAGTATCATGCAATAAAAATATGTTTCATAATTACAATTTATGTAAATGCGACTTTATAAGTTCATGGGAGATTTATGTTGTTTCCCAAAAGTTGCAATGCAATATTATATCAATATCTCTTTAAAAGCAGGTCGTATATCTCTATCTTTTTCTAACCAAAAAATTCATTTTTCTACAAAACCTAATAATTATAGCAAAAAATAAGAAGAAAGCCCCATATCGTATAATAAAAAGCAATATTCTCTTTTATAAGAAAAAATTATTTTTATAGCTCCGTTTTTAAGAAAACTTTGAAAAACTGAATTCAGTTTTCAATTGTCCATCCTAACCTCTATTTTTTAAGTTTTTCAAGGTTTTCATCAAAACGAATCGATAAAAATAATTTTTCCTCATCAAAGAAAATATTGAAACGTTTTCTGGTAAACTTATATACGTTTGTAAATTTCGACAAAAATACGTATTTAAAATGTTTTTAAAACGTAAAAGATGTCCGCATATTTTAGATTCTCAAGAGTAATATAACGTTTATGGAACGTTTAAGAAAAGTTTAGAAAACGTTTTCTCAATGAAAATTTACGGAAGCTCAAATATCTAAACGTTTCCTTTACGTTTAAAAAACGTTTTATTTGGTATAATTTTTTTCTCTATATAATAATTTTTCAGAATGATAAAATAAAACGTTTTAGAAACGTTTGGGCATATAAGCCAACGTAAGTTTTCACCCAGAAAACGGTTTCTAAACGTTTCTTAAACGTTCCATAAACGTTATATTACTCTTGAGAATATAAAATATGCGGACATATTTTACGTTTAAAAAACGTTTTAAATACGTATTTCAATCGAAATTTATAAACGTATATAAGTTTACCAGAAAACGTTTTTAAAACGTTTTTAAAACGTTTTTCAAACGTTTTGTACTGTTAGGGCTGCTAACTACACAGGCCCACAAAAAAAATGTCTGTACTTTTGATCAGACATACTTATTCTTGCATATGCTATAAAAATAGCCTTCAGCAAGATGTTTTGAGGATAATGAGAAAAAACACCATTTTTTTAGGGTTTTTCGATATTATAAAATAAAAAGAGCAGAAATAAAATCATTCTGCCTTTAGGGTTGAATTCTACAGGAAAAAATACGTCGAAAACCATGTCTTCAATTTTTTTTACAACTATTTTGCAACTCCTTATACAGAATTAAAAAGATTAAAAAACGAAAAAAGCCTAAATTCGTTCTAAATTTGATTCGAAGAATTTGATTCTGTAACTTTATAACAGTTAGTAAGCATTATAAATGGTATTCTGGGGGTTTTTGAGGTCGTTGATTAGATGAGTTTGATGTCAGATTTTTCAAAAGACCACTCCCAGGAGACGTTAACAAATAACATATGGGATAAATTTGATGATTTTCTAGAAAATCTTTGTCTACTATTTTGACGGTTTTCTGTGACGTGGTATATGGAAACAAGATTAACTTGGAATTTTGTATGCAAATTGGACTCAAAATTGATCATCGGCGACCATAGTAAGCCCCAGTGAGGTATTTTTAGTTAATTTTAAGATATTGTCGTATTAAATTGATTTTCGCTTACGTACACATTTTTCATCGAATAATCGATGTCTTTACAAACCCTTTAGAAACCCTTTGGTTTCTAGCACGTTTTTGTCCCCTTTTCGAAGTTGTATCTCTTTTTATCATCCAGCAGTAATCTGTCAGCATATTTATGCCCCACCTTCCTTAAAATCTGCGTTCAGATTCTTTTAAGTCTTGGTGAAACCTTTCACCTTGCTTACTTCAATGAAGATTCAAATCTAGTATAGTGCACGAATGTGAATAAACTTATAGATGAATTTAAACCAAACGCTTACAAACCTGAGAATTGGTGGCTATTCATTAATTCATCAAAGCGCAGCTTTTAAGCTGTTTTTCTTCACATCACAAACAAGTATGCTCCTATACTGTCAACACATTCAACTGTACTAAAAAAAGAGTATTCTAATTTTGAATTGCTCTCGACAAAAATAAAAATTATATCTATGATACTAAGCCAACAATCTGGATTCACTAACAAGGAAGGGTCTCTAGATATACCTCACCGATTTTGATCATTTTGTGATATGTTGTAGTACTCGAGAAGATATTAGACATGTGTTTTTCTTACGTGCTAACACGTCAATTTAAGGGGTGAAAATCACCCCTGAAATTTGCCCCCAAAAACAGGTTTTTTCTAATATATGAAAAACTATTTAGAGTTTTTAAATAATAAAACCAGCGCCAAATTCTTTATTATAAAAACACTCTACTATGGGCATAACTTTTACCCCAAAGGGTGTCAATCCCTATTTTTTGAGGGGTAAATGTGCAATTTTCCGCTTTTTGCTTTCTCATAGAGAAAGCATTGTATCGGTAAAAAAAATTTTTTTCTATTTTTTCATTAATTTGTACATATTTGAACTCGGTGAGTCGAAAAAAGTGGTTTCCAGAAAATGTCTGTATGTATGTGTGTGTGTGTGTGTGTGTGTGGATGTATGAATTCAGTTAGTAAACTGTATCTCAAGAACTACTCGATGGATTTGCTTCTAATTTTGCATGGAATTTAGTTTTGTGATTAACTTGCTGGGAAGCTATTGATAATTTGGTTCTTCCAGCTTAGTTTTCATTTTAAAGTTTTAAAAAAAAAAAAAAAAAAAATCGATTTTTCGTTTTTTGGTTTTTTTTTGTTTACTACTCGATGAATTTGCTTCAAAATTTGCATGGAATTTATTTCTGATTGCGCGGATAAAATAAAATTTTTAAAAACTGATTTTCTTAGCTCAGTTTTAATTTTAGAGCATTTTGAAATTTTTGAAAAAAATGTTTCTATTTATTAAGCCAATAAAATCTTAAAAACTACTCGATGGATTTACTTCAAATTTCCCATAAAATTCAATTTTTTGATGAACTGGTGCGGAAGCTATTGGGAATTGGTTTTCTTAGCGCAGTTTTTTTTTTAGAATCATTTTAAGAATTTTTAAAAAATTTCGATTTTTCATTTTTTTTGTATTTTACGTAAACTACTCGAAGAATTTGTTCAAAAATTTGTATGGAACTTTATTTCGACTGCCAAAATTATTAAAAATTTTGTAAACTAATTTTCTTAGCGCACTTTTAATTTTAGAGCATTTTTAAAATTTTTTAAAAAATTTTTATTTTTTATTTTTTTCTATTTTACGAAAACCATTCGATTGATTTGCTCCAAAATTTGTATGCAATTAATTCGCTACTATCTGAAGAAAACAAGCTTTGGAATACTAATTTTCTCAGCGCAGTTTTAATTTTAAAGCACTTCGAAAATTTTCTAAAAAATTTTTATTTTTCATTTATTTTCTTTTTTGCGTTAACCATACTATAAATTTTCTCCAAAATTTTCATACAATTAATTCGCTATTGTCTGAAAAAAATAAGCTTTTGGAAACTAATTTTCTTAGCGTGGTTACAATTTTAGAGAATTTTAAAGATTTCAAAAAAAAATATCGATTCTTCTTTTCTTATTTTTTTTTTATTCTACGTAAAGTACTCGATAGATTTGTTCTAAAAATTACAGAGAAATTATTCGCGACTGCCAAAAGGAGGGAAATTTTCAAAAATTGATTTTCATAGCGTAGTTTTAATTTTAGAGCATTTTTAAAATTTTAAAAAAGAAATTTTGAAAAGAAAATGTTATTTATTTAACCAGTTAGATCTCGAAAATTACTCTATGGATTTGCTTCAAATTTTGTATACCATCTATGTTTTTGTATAACTAGGCGGGAAGCTATAGAAAATTTGTATTCATAGTGTATTTTTTTTATTATAGAGCCATTTTAAGAATTTGAAAAAATTTTCGATTTTTAATTTTTTTTTTTGTATTTTACGTAAGTTAATTAATGAGTTTGCTTTGAGTTTCCATGGGAATAATTTGTATCTGCCAAAAGAAGGATAACTTTTATAAACCGATCTTTTTAGCGTAGTTTTCTTTTTAGAAAATTTTAAAAATTTTCTTAAAAAATTTTCATATTTTAGTATTTTTCCATTTTACGTAAAGTACTTGATAGAATTACTCTAAAATTTGTATACAAGTTATTTGCTACTGTCCTTATAAACCAAGTTTTAAATAAATAATTTTATTAGCGTAGCTTTTTGATCACTTCTTTTGTTTTCTGAGTTACTCTTGAAAATTTATAATAGTACTACTGAATTTAATTACCGTTACTAAAATTGACTACTTGGATTTACCAAGCTTAGTCGTGATAAAAAGATATCCACAAGATAACAAAAATAATAAATTCAAACCTATGTATAAGGCTAGCTAAAGTCAACAAAATTAAACACTTTAAAAGCTAACATTTAACTCAAACAAAATGTTGAAAAGGCAATCAACTAGCATATATATTCAAAATTTATAAAGTACAAAATGAATAAATATTAATGATGGACAATTTTTTTATATTAAAATCACATTTAAATAAATATAAAAAAATAATGAAACTCAAAGAGCTCTATGAGAAAGCATTCCGCCAAAGCACTTGGCAGCGTTTTTTCAATATAAAATTGATCGAATCAGCTAGATTTGGTTAAAAATTGCACTATCATCAAGAAAATAAAAACACTGTCAAGTGCTTTGGCGCAATGCTTTCTCATAGAGCTCATTGAGTTGAAGTAATTTGATTTTATTTTGCTTTCTCATAGAGAAAGCATTGTATCAATAAAAAAATTTTTTTCTATTTTTTTATTAATTTGTACATATTTGAACTCGGGGAGTCGAAAAAAGTGGGTTTTAGAAAATGTCTGTATGTATGTGTGTGTGTGTGAGTGTGTGTGTGTGTTTGTGTGTGTATGATTTCAGTTAGTAAATTGTATCTCGAAAACTATTCTATGGATTCGCTTCTAATTTTGCATGAAATTTATTTTTTCGACTTACTTGCTGGGAAGCTATTGATAATTGGTTCTTCTAGCGTAGTTTTAATTTTGGAGTCGTGCAAAAAAAAAAAAATTTTGATTTTTCATTTTTTTTTTTTTTGTTTACTACTTGATGAATTTGCTTCAAATTTTCCATATGATTCAATTTTTCGATCGACTGGTGCGGAAGCTATTGAGAATTGGTTTTCTCAGAGCAGTTTTAATTTAAGAGCATTTTGAAAATTTTCATAAAAATTTTTTTTTTTTTGTATTTTACGTAAACTCCTCGAAGAATTTGCTTCAAAATTTGTTTGTAATTTATTTTTGACTGCCAAAAAAAGAAAAACTTTTGAAAACTACAAAATATTTATTAAATAGAAATATAACAATGCCTGACTTTAATTGCCTAATACATTTATATACATAAATCATATTTAGCGATGATAAATTGTAAAATTCATTTTGATTTTTATTCACAAATTTGAATTTTGATAACACTTTTTGAGAAATTAGCATGGATGCCTTTATTATTTTGTTCTATTGATACGAACTAAATAACTTTTTGATGAAAGGACACTTATTATGAATTTGGGAGTGTGTCACCCAATTTAACTCAGCATCATTACCAGAAAATTCCTTAACAGGTTCATTTGTTAAAATTGCTGAAAAAATATTAAAACATAAATTATCTATTTTATTGAATGTTTATAATATATAATATTTGGAATATTGACTTTAGTTTACATTTGCTCAGTTAAAAATTTGAATGAATTTTGCATATCCATATCACTGATTCCAATACTAGATAATTTTCCATGTTTGTGGAATTCTTTAAGTATAGTTCATACACGTTGTAAAGATGGCAGTGCATCATCAGTACTTTTTTGTTTATTAAGAACGATTACAGTTATGTATTCACATACAAAATATTTTAATTCATAACTATTGTTACTATGGAAAAATATAATTTTTATGGAAAAAATTTTATACTAATAATGCTTACATTTGGAATTACTGTAAGTCATCAGTTAAATATCATTTTGTTTTGTAATTTCTTGAAGTGCATCTAGTACTACACAACACGTAGCAATAAACACGTAGCAATATTAATTTGAATTTACTTACCATAAATTCGGTAGTGTGTCACTCAATTTAACTCAGCATCATCACCAAAAAATTCCTTAAGAGGTTCATTTGTTAAAATTACTGAAAAAATATTAAAACATAAATTATCTATTTTATTGAATGTTTATAATATATAATATTTGGAATATTGATTTTGGTTTAAATTTGCCCAGTTAAAAAGTTGAATGAATTTTGCATATCCATAACACTGATTCCAATACTAGATAATTTTCCAAGTTTGTGGAATTTTTCAAGTACAGTTTATACACGTTGTAAAGATGTGCATTATCAGTTCTTTCTTGTTTATTAAGAACGATTACAGTTGTGTATTCACATAAAAAATATTTTAAATCATAACTATTGTAACTATGAAAAAATATAATTTAAAATGGTCCAATATACTTTTAGCATCATTACCGAAAAATTCCTTAACAGGTTCATTTGTTAAAATTACTGAAAAAATATTAAAACATAAATTATCTATTTTATTAAGTAAAGTTCATACACGTTGTAAAAATAGCAGTGCATCATCAGTACTTTCTTGCTTATTAAGAACGATTATAGTTGTGTATTCACATAAATAGTATATTACGGTACAAAAGACGAAACTTCAAGTTTCGCTACTGCGTGATATGGCACCCTCGGCTTTGGTAGTGTGTCACCCAATTTAACTCAGCATCATTACAAAAAAATTCCTCAACAGGCTCATTTGTTAAAATTGCTGAAAAAATATTAAAACATAAATTATTTATTTTATTGAATGTTTATAATATATAATATTTGGATTATTGATTTTGATTTACATTTGCCCAGTTAAAAAGTTTAATGAATTTTAAATTTTACCACTGAGAATGATAAAGCTGTAATGTCGTGAAATTCGTGATGTTTTCGATGCCTGTCCCGACAACATTACATATTTTTTTCATCGAAAATAAAAATTTTTAAATAATTTAAAAGTATATGCTGAACATTCTTAAAATACATTCATTTATTGATTATTTCAAATATTTTAAGGAACATTTTAATCCTTTGACTATTATGGCATTTATTTTAATAAAGTTACCATATGAAAATTTTTGCCATGGCAATTAAAAGGTTATTCATTGAATACTTTTTGTAACTGTTTATAAAAAAATATTCTAAAACTATTTTTTTAATATTAAAAAATAGTTCTGAAATGTAGAAAATAACAAAATTAATAGCTTCTATAATGTAACATTTTTTTTTATAAACAGTAAGTATAGCTAAACACAATATGTTGTTGAGGTACACTTCATTATATCATTTTAAGTTTTATATTAATACAGAAAAAATATATATTTACCTTCTAGAGATCTGATAAACTCATTTTTTTACAAATATAAGTTGTATTTGTAACATTTAAAGTTTTAATAAATTGGTAGCAGAATATTCCTTAGTTTTTGATCAATGCGATTAGGTTGTATTTAGTTTTTAGTCTACAACATAATATTAGCAGCAATTTGCACACACGAAGAATTTATTTTATCTGAATCTCCTTTAGGTGTTGTTTAAAATTTTTACCATTCGATAGATTTGCTCCAAAATTTATATGCAAGTCATTTCTTAAGAAAACAAACTTTGGAAAACTAATTTTCTCAGCGCAGTTTTAATTTAAGAGCATTTTGAAAATTTTCATTAAAATTTTTATTTTTCATTTATCTTCTTTCTTAGCGTGCTTAAGATTAGAAATTTTGTCGTCATCATTCTTTTTATTACTACATTATATCATTTTTTCAATAGAACAAATTTTTTTGTATTACTTGATGCTTTGAAATACATTATAAATGTTGAAAAGGCAATCAGCTAGCATATATGTTCAAAATTTATAAAGTACAATATGAGTAAATATTAATTTTGGACAATTTTTTTATATTAAAATCACATTTAAATAAATATAAAAAAATTAATGAAACTCAAAGAGCTCTATTAGAAAGCATTCCGCCAAAGCACTTGTCAGCGTTTTTTAAATGTGATTTCAATATAAAATATAATTTCTATTCAAGGAAAATTAGTGAATGTGAGTGAGTGATTAGTAAATAGGAAGAGAGAGACAAGGATGGATGAAAATAGGGTAAAAATGAGGATCAATCTGAGAAAAAAGGACAAAGAGGAAGTAAGGAAGTAAGAAAAGAGTTAGTGAAAGCAAAAATCAGAAGAAGTGATCAAAGAACTACGCTAAGAAACTTATATTTTTTTAGGCTTGTTTTATAAAGACAGCAGCAAATAACTTGTATGCAAAATTAAGAGCAAATGTATCGAGTAGTTTACGTAAAATGGAAGAAAAATAAAAAATGAAAATTAAAAAAAAAATTTTATAAATTTTTTAAAAATAAATTTACGTTTAGGAAATCGGTTTTCAAAAATCATACTTCTTTTGGCAGTTGCAAATAATTCCCATGCAAATTTCAAAGCAAACTCATCAAGTAATTTACGTAAAATACAAAATAAATAAAAAATCGAAAATTTTTTTTAAATTCTTAAAATGGCTCTTTAAAAAAAACTACTTTATGAATACCAATTTTCAATAGCTTCTCATCTACTTATACAAAAACATAGATAGTATGCAAAATTTAAAGCAAATCCATCGAGTAATTTTCGAGATCTGATTGGCTAAATGAATAACATTTTGTTTTCGGAATTTGAAAAATGCTCTAAAATTAAAACCACCCTATGAAAATCAATTTTTTAAAATTTCCCTTCTTTTGACAGTCGCAAATAATTTTCCTGCAAATTTTAGAACAAACCTATCGAGTACTTTATGTAAAATAAAAGAAAAATAAGAAATAAATTAATCGAAATTTTTTAAAAAATCTTTCAAATTCTCTAAAATTGTAACCACTCTAAGAAAATTAATTTTTAAAAGCTTATTTCTTTCGGACAATAGCAAATTGATTGTACGAAAATTTTGGAGAAAATTTATAGTATGGTTTACGCAAAATAAAAGATAAATGAAAAATAATAATTTTTTTGAAAATTTTCAAAATCTTCTACAATTAAAACTGCACTAAAAAAATTCGTTTTCCAGAGCTTGTTTTCTTCAGACAGTAGCGAATAACTTGCATACAAATTTTGGAGCAAATCTGTTGAATTGTTTTCGTAAAATAAAAAAAAAATTAAAAATAAAAATATTTAAAAAATTTTAAAAATGCTCTAAAATTAAAAGT
Organism: Anastatus disparis; assembly: GCA_017163975.1. NCBI lineage: Eukaryota > Metazoa > Arthropoda > Insecta > Hymenoptera > Eupelmidae > Anastatus > Anastatus disparis. Next base: position 167,766 of record JAFFSR010000355.1, read on the forward strand.
GCGCTAAGAAAATCAGTTTTCAAAAGTTTTTCTTCTTTTAGCAGTCGAAAATGAGTTCCATACAAATTTTCAAGCAAATTCTTTGAGTAGTTTACGTAGAATACAAAAAAAATGAAAAATCGAAACTTTTTAAAAATTACTAAAATAGCTATAAAATTAAAACTACGCTAAGAAAACCAATTCTCTATAGCTTCCGCACTGATTAATCGAAAAATTAATTTGTATGGAAAAGTTGAAGAAAATCCATCAAGTAGTTTTTAAGATTTTATTGGCTTAATAAATAGAAACATTTTTTTCAAAAATTTTAAAATGCTCTAAAATTAAAACATAGCTAAGAAAAGCAGTTCTTAGAAATTTATTTCATTCGGGCAATCGCAAATAATTTCCATGCAAATTTTGAAGCAAATTCATTGAGTAGTAAACGAAAAAAACCAAAAAAATGAAAATTCGAATTTTTTTTTTTAAACGACTCTAAAATTAAAACTACGCTAGAAGAACCGATTATCAATAGCTTCCCAGCAAGTTAGACAAAAAAATTAATTCTATGTAAAATTAGAAGCAAATCCATCGAGTAGTTTTTGAGATACAATTTACTAACTGACATCACACACACGCACACACACACGCACACACGCACGCACGCACCCACGCACACACGCACCTACACACACACACAGACACATTTTCTGGAAACCACCTTTTTCGACCCCCTGAGCTCAAATATGTACAAATTAATGAAAAAATAGAAAAATAATTTTTTTTATCGATATAATGCTTTCTCTATGAGACAGCAAAAATTCAAGTTGACGTGTTTCAAGATTTACGAAGGAAAAATTTTTTTTCTTGATTGTTTTACCCTTGAGGTTATTTTTAAATTTTTTAAATTTTTTTTCAAATTTACACATTTATTGTATATTTTTTAATTTTTAATAAAACAACATTGAATATCGATGAAAATCATTTCATTTTACAATGAATTATTGCAGGTTTGAAATAAATTTAAACTTTTAACTATTGTGTGATCAATTTTATTTTGAATAAATTCTACATACTCATAATATTACAATTACTTAGAACATGCGATTCATGTATAATACATCGGTAATTGGAAATTGCATAATTTTCCTAATTGTTATCAAGGATTATAAGTAGAACAATAATGATATCTATCAAAAAAGTGTTTCAAACATAAAGATTTTTTACATCATGAACATCGAACAATTGCGACATTAGAGCACCCTACAATTTCACAAAGTATATTAGACTGTGATCTAAGAGCAAAATTTATTGGATTTTCAAAATTTTCAAGATGAAGATCCGTGTAACCACTTTTATACTATGAATATTTAAACAGATTTATGTATCTCGAAAAAGATAGTTGATTGTGCACTAAAGATTGAAGTTTAATGATATTGTTTCTGAAATGAAGATTCAATTCTTCATTCATCAATATCACGCTGTCCGAAAAGTGTCTCATATAATTTTTTCAAACTCTAAATCCAAAAACATCCAGCAGTTGTATTTTGCCTGTGGTTCCTTTTGGAATGATTTTTAAAGTTATTTCTTTATTAATGGGTTTTACTTCTTCTACGGATGAAGGACAGTGCTAAATCCATGAGTCTACCAAAAGTACTTGATGAACCAACATTCAGAAAATATACTTCTTTGAGCCATGTTTTAAAATGATCTAAGATCAGACGAATTTCAAATTTTAGTAATTTTTAATAGAATACAAATTAATACAAAAAAATGATCACCAATAATAACACAGGATGCCTTCTGAATTCAAAATAGTATCATAATTATTTGAATACGCCTAATATGAAATAATACCTGTAGTTAAGTTTTCTGATTTAGAAGCCATTGCATAAATGTTAGCTGGTCTGAACAACTCTTGTGATACAACTGGCCCAAATCCACCAGTTTTTTCTTTAGGAACTGTAAAAAGAGAGGAAAGAAGTCTACCATCACCAGATATTGTTGGTTGTATTGTATAGCTATGAGTCATAGCAGCTACAGATTGCACCAAGCATTCTACTTGCCTTTCCCCTTCGATTGATAATGTACGGCCAGAATGGACTTCTAATTGAAACCCACTTTGATATGAATTATAAACATTTTCTATTCCTTTTTCTTTGATGAGATTTTTCACTTCAATAACAAATTAATCATCTTTTTTTGTAAATAATCTGCTCCTTCTATTGTTTTTTTGGTAATAAATTTAATAATTTTTCTTCCAATAATTCTTAAAACTTAAAACTTCATTTTCTTGATTCTCATATATTGATCAATTTCCTGAAAATAACGGTGACTTAAGTGAAGAGCAAGGTGAAAGGTTTCACTAAGACTTAAAAGAATCTGAACGCGGATTTTAAGGAAGATGGGGCATAAATATGCTGGCAGATTACTGCTGGATGATAAAAAGAGATACAACTTCGAAAAGGGGACAAAAACGTACTAGAAACCCTTTACATTGATCATTCGATGAAAAATGTGTGCGTATGCGAAAATCCATTTAATATGACAATATCTCAAAATTAACTAAAAATACCTCACTGGGGCTTACTATTGTCACTGATGATCAATTTTGAGTCCAATTTACATACAACATTCCAAGTTAATCTTGTTTCCATATACCACGTCACAGAAAACCGTCGAAATGGTATTTAAGGCAAAAATTTTCTAGAAAATCAAAAAAATCTTGTGTTTACTTTTCTTTTCGGCTAATTTAAAAGAAAAAGGGGTGAGAGATTATTTGACTATATTAATCAAACTATATTTATTGAACAGAAGATAGAGATGCATTCCAATTTATTTACAAATGGTAACTAAACTAACCTGGCTGCGTGCTCTTTTTATAGGCTTGTCGGCGACGAAGAAAATCGAATGGAGAAGGGGAGAGAGGAAAAAAGGCACGCTGAACAAGCGACCGTCAACTGGCTGCTTGTTGATGACGCAAATATCACCTTCGCTCTGTTCCTCGGACGGAAAAATAACAATTGTGAGTTCGACGACAAGAGGAAAAATTATCTCTAGTGTGCAACGATGGATGACCAAAAAGTAACATGAGCCCTTAATGAACGCGTCAGGGACTATTTACATTTTGCTTCCTTAATACCGGGAAGGCTACCAGCTTGACTATAGGTCACCTGTAGACATCAACTTTAACTCTAACATCACCGACTCGAACCAAGCTATTCTGACCAGAATGCACCACTACGATGCGACCCACAGGCCACCTGCCGCAATCTTTTATCAAGATCAGATTAGTCAATGTGAGACTAAGTCACCCATGCGAAAATTTGGACGTGGTTTTAGCTACTTACTTCGCTGTTGTGAGATGTTTCAATACTTTTGGCTCCATCAAACCACACAGTACTCCACATCAAGTTCAAATAAAAATTTAATACCACTTCAAAATTCCTTTTGTAAATGATTTTTAGGTCCATTACGAACATTTAAGCATCATTTTTAAAAGTGGTTTACGTGACCCTTTCAGGGAAAAATATTTTAGAATGAAAATAATTACTTGAAATAAAACAATTTTATTTTATTTATAAAAAATGCTTTAACGTATCAGGCCTGAGTTTAAGCCTGAAAAAAATTGAATTTGAAAGTAGTGATAATTTTTTTCCCTAATAATAATAATCAATAACCCTTCGCTTCAGCTTTAATATATATTAAATACAAGACTTTGACCTCAGAATAATTTAAAAAAAACCCATCTGATACTTAAAATTCTTTTGATCAGTCAAAGACTGGATTTTTTATATTTTGGTACTGGCCATGGACATTCTCAGCCAATTTTCCATCAATTGACCTCAAAATTTCCAAAGATCTTTAGTTTATATACCTTTACAAAAAAGTTAAGGGCAATAAAAAAACATACCCCCTATAAAATGTAACCAAAAAAAACGGTAGAAAATGCTCCAGGAGGCTGCAAAGTTGGCCAAAACATTTCAGAGAATGAAAAAACTTACAATTTGAGTACTGCTCAAATTATTTTCGTCAATTAGTTATTACAAAAAGCTATAAACCATTAAAAATGGTCATTTCTTGCATATTAATTATTTATTGCAAAATAATTTTTTAAATATTTTTAAACTTTCAAAAGGAAGCCATCATGAATACAAACAGAAAATGAGGTTGCAACAGCAAATCGGTTAATTTGTTGCTGAGATATTCTCTATTATTTATCCCGACTCGCATAATTTTTATAACTATAATTTTTTTTGGATAAACATATTGAGTTGCATAAAGACTTAAACTTTTCATAAAAGTTCAAATTTTCATATTCCATCAAGAGCAAATGAGAAAATTGAATTGCAATATTTTTTATAACGCTTTAAAAAAGACGGTATTTTTATAAATAAATAAAGCTGGAGCCTTATTTATAACTTTTACAAATTTGCTATTTGGACATTCTTATTGCTGAGTTCAAAATCAAGAAAAAAAAGGAACTCTCTAAGGCCAATAGGAGTCGAGATAAGATTTTTTTTCTAAATCACAGCTACTTTGTTTATAACAATTAAGAAACGAATCAAGCGGCATTTGTTAGTTAAAGACTTACATTTTGAAAATCTAATCATCTAATATTAAAAGTGCGACTCTTTAATATTAAAACTAAAATAATAATAACATACAAATAATAATGTCAAAGTCGGAGCCGTGGTGGGGATGCTTATCTTTGCGCGTAAGGAAAGTTAACGAAAGCCCCACTCCAATAAAATTCGTAAATATTAACCGTATCTCTATTAATAATGGACCGATTTTGATGTCTGTTTTAATCTGGGATACCTTAAACGAATCAAGCGGCATTTTTTAGTTAAAGACTTATATTTTGAAAATCTATGATTAAATTTTTTTAAATGCGACTCTTTAATATTAAAACTAAAATAATAATAACATACAAATATTAACGTCAAAGTCGGAGTCGTGGTGGGGATGCTTATCTTTGCGCGTGAAGAAAGTTAGCGAGAGACCCCGCTCCAATAAAATTCGTAAATATTAACCGTATCTCCATAAGTAATAGACTGGTTTTGATGTCTTCTTTAATCTGGGGTACCTTGAAAAATTATGAATATTTGTGAAAATAGTTTTTAAAAATAGGGTCTATTTTTAGAAGAAAGAACTTTAAAATAAGATGTCATGAGTTTATTAACAATCAATATTTACGAAATGTGCGCGGATTTACGTAAATATTGTAAATGAACTTACCGTATGCCTTTTTGTACTCTTTTACAAAATAAATTGATATCTATCTATCTATCTACCGTATTATTCCTCGTAATTGTAACATTTGGAACCTGGAGACAAATTTAATTAAAATTTTTATTGATTGTATATTGTAACTAATTTTTATAATTTATTTATAGTTTTAATAAATAAAAAGATAGTTATTAATAATTGTAAATATTTTGAAAGTAATAATAAAAATTGTTATCTCGAATTTTTCTTTTACATTTCTTTGTTTTCCTGCGAAAAATTTGTTTCATCATTGAATATATTTTTATTTTTTTTTTTTTTTTATGAAACTACTAAGATTTTTATGTAAGGAATGTTTCCGAAATATTATAGAAAAATTGATATGAAAATTGCTTTTTAATTGGAACTATTTTTATTTTTCATTTCATTATAAAATATTAACATATATATATATATATATATATATATATATATATATATATATATATCTATATATATCTTTAATAATGAAATAATTTTTTCGCATAGAAAATGAAAAATTTTAAGAAAAACGATTCTTATTATTACTTACAAAATATTTTTCATTATTGATAACTGAAAGTTTTTTTGATGGAATAAAAAGGAGTAGATATAATTACTTACAATAGAAATTAAACGTGTCCACAGATTTCAAATCGAATAATTGCTAGAAATAGCAACATTAATATATCTAATGTATGAAAAGCTCTTGCTAAAATTCAATGTTTATTTAAATACAAATTTAAATTTTCTGATTACTTTTTGTTGATCGATTTTTTCTTTGTTACTTTAAAAATATTTCTTACGTAAAAATCTTAGTAGTTTAATTTTAGAAAAAAAATAAAAATATATTTAATGATGAAACAATTTTTTTGCATGAAAAACAAAGAAATGTAAAAAAATCGAAATAACAATTTTTATTATTACTTAAAATATTTGCGATTATCAACTATAAATAAATTATAAGAATTAGTTACAACATAGAATTAATAAAAATTTCAATTAAACTTGTCTCCTAGTTCCAAATGTTATAATTACGAGGAATAATACGGTAAGTTCATTTACAATATTTACGTAAATCCGCGCACATTTCGTAAATATTGATTGTTAATAAACTCATGACATCTCATTTCAAAGTTCTTTCTTTTAGCTTTAAAATGAGATGCTACACGTTTCAAAATTCGGTTTTAATAATAAAGAGTCGCATTTAAAAAAATCTAATCATAGATTTTCAAAATATAAGTCTTTAACTAACAAATGCCGCTTGATTCGTTTCTTAATTGTTATAAACAAAGTGGCTGTGATTAAAAAAAGAATCTTATCTTGGCTCCTATTGGCCTTAAAGAGTTCTTTTTCTCCATTTCGAACTCAGCAATAAGAATATTTAAATAGTAAATTCGTAAAAGTTATAAATAAAACTCCAGCTTCATTTACTTATAAAAAAACACCCTCTTTTTTAAAGCGTTATAAAGAATATTACAATTTAATTTTCTCATTTGCTCTGGAATATGAACATTTGAACCTTCATGAATAGTTTAAGCCCTTATGCAACTGAATATGTTCATCCAAAAAAAATTATAGCTATAAACATTATGCATGTTGAGATAAATAATAGGGAATATCTCAGCAACAAATTAACCAATTTGCTGTTACAACCTCTCTTTCTGTTTGTATTCATGGAGGCTTCCTTTCAAAAGTTTAATAATATTTAAAAAAATCATTTTTGCAAGAAACGGCCATTTACAATGGTTTTTTTGGCTTTTTTACAATAACTTATTTACGAAAATAATCGCAACACCACTCAAATTGTAGGTTTTTTTATTCTCTAATACTTTTATTCATTACATTTTTTTCTAACATGCATATGTTGTTTCAGAGAATAAAAAATCCTATTTTGGCCAACTTTGCAGCTTCCTAGAACATTTTCTATTGTTTTTTTTTTTGGTAACATTTTATAGAGGGTATATTTTTTTATCGCTTTTAACAACTTTATATAGGTTTCATTAAGCCCTGAATTAATGTCTAAAATAGCCTTTTCTCTGCTCTATCGATTAGGCTACATTCGCAAGATGCCTTCTTCGTCCAGATAAGGACCGAATCGCCTCAGAGAATTCCTCAGCTTGACGGCTCTTTCTCATTGGAGATGCTGAGCAAAAGGTCTATTGTTGCGGAATACTACACCGTACGAGAAAGTTTCTCTGGAGCTTTCGAGCTTCTATGGGTTTCAGAGGAACTGAAGAATCATACGAGCTTGCATGCTCCAGAAGACGTCGACATTGTGCCACGGCAGTCACGAGTCTGTTAACGGATGATCTATCTAAGGATATTGATGGAACGGATCTGGTTAACATCTTCTGCAGAAGTCTTTTATCTTTTCTTTATCAGTCGAGGAAGCCTCGCTCTTCATAAATCCTGTAGGATCATTTTGGCCATGACAATTTTAGGACTCAGCCCACGCGCAGGATTGGACGATTTTGCTTTGTCGGTCGGAACCTTTCTTTTGGTGATGTTGTCGTCAAGCTGAAGATTCAAAGGAGTCAATTTGAACTTATCTTTGCTTGGGCTCTAAGAAATACCTAGGTCGGTTATAGACCCTTCGATTTTTAATATCAGCCAGTCAGACTGAAGTTAATCCGATGCGGGAAGGTCAGAAATCAGTTCCTGAGCATTACTGTTCCATTTTTTGGGTTTAAATCTGCCTCGATCTAGAGGTTAAATCAGCTGATCTCTGAGACCGAGAGCTAATTCTACATTCTCAAATCTTCAGAGGAAGTCATCCACGAAGAGATTGTTTCTGACCACCTCAGTGGCCTCTATTAGTAGTAGCCTTCATCTTGGCAAAGATATAGTAGAGTTTGCAACGCTAGGTATGGAGTGACGAACTCCTTGTACGTGACTATAAGAATAAGGTAATGGTACGCTGGTAGATCGGGAGATGGACTCCAAACTATCTGGTATTTTCTCCATCTCGTGATAACGGTAATTACGTTAGTCTCGAATTCAGGTCCTAAAGATCGTTCAGATTATATCCAGATGTGGTTGCTCTTGAAGCGTTAAATACGATTCGGAGATTGGATTCTTTCTGGCATTGCTGCCATATAACATGATAAAGAACGTAGCACACTTGTGCGGTGATTTGCTCCAATTCATCCTGCTCGAAAAGCGCATGTGTCTGAGCCTGAGATAGTCGTCCATGAAGTTTCAGTATTCTTTGCTAAGTCGTCCGTCCTGCTTTATCCTTCTATTCACGACCATGAGAGCCAATTTCTCCGCTTATAGGCCCTCTTCTAGTTCTGGAGAGCAATCGTTTCTTAGAGGAAGAAGCACTGTATAGCGCCCCGTCTTGTCCCTGCTATGCGAGGATGCAAAGATGAATTCTCTTCTATGGACCAAAATCGTTGAAGTAGCCCTATTATCCTCTCATACCAAGGTTCTGTTTCTTCATCACTAATTTCAGTACAGGTGGAGATCAGCAAGACAACAACGCCTTGGCTAGTATTAGTTAGCAGCCAGCCGAAAATCGTTTATTGAGCCAACAAATGGGATTGATGCAGGATTCCCGGAAGCAGTATACTGTTGTAGACATCAAATCCTAAGATGATGTGTACCTTTTCAGAGGTCCTAAAGTTTTGGTTGGCCAGTGCAAGGCCTGCTCAGCCTTGCAAAACTTCTGAGCTGAATGCCGACGATGGAGTTATGCCAATGTGCTTAAGAACATGCGCCTATAATGGCATTTGGTATTTATGCTCCTTTGCGCTTACATATACTTGGGCCCTGAACCTCGAAGAATTCATAGATCTACCTGATATGTTGACTCCATTTGTTTCGAGTAGAACGCCCTCTTGTCGAGAAGCCCGTCATAAAGGTCCGGCTTCAACGGGCTTCAACGTTCAACATCTGCGTTGCGAAAATGACTTCAGTATTTCAAAAGGAGATTCGGTATTACAAGGCACCTTGTCGCCTCTTTGCAGCTCCTTCTTCCAGTCGCGCCTTGTCACTTCATCTATGGAGAGAGTCGCTAGGGTCACAAACCAACAGTTCCACTGATCCATTGGTTAGTTAAGGGATTTCAAATGGTCGCGATGTTGTTGAACAGTATCGAGTAACTTTTGTAGACCTGAAGCCAATTTTTCTAGAAGGCGTGGAAATTTTAGCAGAGCACATAGATGACCATGCACTAATAGGTGTTCGTTGTCGTAACAAGCCTCAAGAATGGTCAAGTGATGACATGACTATTTGTGGTTACTTAGATAGTTTCTAAAGCTTGCTTCGCTTTGCCTTTGACAGGAGTCTTAAGGTAGTAAGGTCTGTCCACGTCACTTCAGATCCTATTTCTATCAATAAGTAACTGTAACAAATTCTTGAATTATTCCCAATCCTGACGATAACCACTGAATTGGGGACCACCACGTGCAGAAGGCGAAAGGCTTTAATGTAAGGTTTGCTTTGCCTTATTACACTCCCCACCCTTTTGTCGCTTTTCCGGTACTATAAGTTATAGGCGTCATAAGCCCTATGGTTATTCTCTCTGTAGCCTCCATTGAGTAAACTGCAGAAAGTACTTAAGAATTTAAAGAGGATTTTGAGTGTTAATTATTGCTTGACAATATATTGATTATTAAGAGTAACAGTAACAGTGTTTGTGCATAGTTATTTCATAACCTACTTTCCACCCACATACGTCCATCAGGTTATTGGCCCAGGGCACGCTTCCATTGCGCCACAAGTTTTCCAAAATAACGGGTGGAAGATACACAATCCTAAGAGTAAAAACTACAGAATACTAATAAGGCATATATTTTAGAGGTGAGTCAATTAAGATTATTAATTAATTGAAAAAAAATAAAATATCTTAAGAGTTTTCTTAAAAAGAAAAAAAGTGCGGCCGTTTTTAACAGAGATTTGATTGAATGTATTCAATTAAAAGAAAAATTTTTAAAGAGGAAAATAAAAAAAAAGAATTGTCATTGTTGATAAGAAAATAAAAAAATCGTCATTGTTGATAAGGAAAAAAAAGAAAAAAATTAATCAAAAATATTTTAGAATACAATGAGTGAAAGAATATTTAGAATGAAAGATTGAGCACCGAAGAAGTGAAACTATTTGTTTCGTCTATGATGCATAGGCAAGGTCTTTCTTTCCACGCCGTACTCGCACATATGTTGCACATATCTCAACTTTGTCGACCTACGGAGTCGTCAAATAATGAGAAGTATCATAAAAAAAAAGTTAAAGGAAAACACTTCATATACCTGCACTACAAATTCCTTTCGAATATTGGTAATGCAGTGTATGTCTTTTTCTTTACTTAGAGTTGAAGAGGAAAAATATAATAAAGAAAAATATAAAAAACAAAAATTGAGAAAAAAAATTCAGAGTAAAATTAAATTTTTTAATAAAATTTAATTTTGTATATATATTTATGTATATATATATATATGTGTGTATGTATGTAGATATATATATATATATATATATATATATATATATATATATATATATATATTTATGTCCTCGTAGGCCGTATTCGTGTCAGTATGTAAAGCGGATGCTAAATTTGTATTGGCATCCCATATGTCTCAGACGCGCTCCTCGACTTATTGCAAGAATTATATGTCTTCCTGAGACATATTGAGTCTCAATATGTCTCAGGAGAACTCAATATGGCATCACCGATCCTACTATGTTTCGTTCAATATGTCAAAGAGCAATCATATTGAACGTAGGTTAGTGAAAAAAAAATGACTCGCGCTTCGACAGCAGCTATACTCATTACAAAATGTCAATCTAAGAAACAAAAGAAAAAATCAATAGAACTAAAATTTAATTTTAAAACTATTCAAAAAAAGATTAATATTTTCAACTAATAAGTTATATTTCCTCATACGGCCTACTTCGGACATAAAATCATCTATGTCCTTTGGCCATTTATTCAGGTGGAATCTGAATCTCGAACAATGTTTGCCGCTTGAGCAGAAATCTACCTCGGGCGTGCTTCGCGCGCCCTCGGCAATTTCAGCTCAAGCGACAAACATTGTCCTCGATTCATATTCCACCTGAATATGGCCAAAGGACATATATAACTAATATACACTTATTACACATATATGCCTTAAAAGTATTAAAAATAAAAGTTTTTTTAAAATTGAATAGCATATTTATTATATTTGAGATGTGTCATATTTAACATAAAAAAAGAGGCTGAATTTTATTGTTGAATATAACAAATAATAAAATTTGATTACTGCTAAAATTTTACAAAGTTAAAATTTTTTAAAATTCCGCTGGAATTTCAAGGTTAATGATTAATCAAAACTTGCAGTGCGGTGTAGTTAAATCATTGACTATAAAGATCAAAGTAGTTCCGTGTATGTCCCGTATGTGTGCTTGATCAACCCAAATCCAATCGATTAAAATCAAATATTGGAGAACGGTGTGCACATGCGCGTTACTCATAGCGGGAAAGCTTGATTTTTCATTCTGAGCTAAGAGAAACTGCAGTGCTTTTTTCTTGATTCAGAAAGAGGAAACATTTTCTTTTATCGAATTATTACCTGGTTCATTAGAGATTATTTTAAGAGTTATTAAAATAAAAAGGAAATACTTATTTCTTGAATATTAATTAAAATGTTTCAAAATCCCGAAATAGATAAGCACAATCATAAAGTTATGAAAAAAATTTTATTCGCTTGTCAATTGTGACAGTGATTATTCTATTAATGACACATCTTTATATAAAGAAGCTAATGAGACATTTGAAAACAATCTAGACATATGTAAGTCTATTGCATAAATAAGAATTAATTATTAATCAAATTTTATAATTAATTTGAATAATATGCAATTGAGAGTTGATACTTAAGTACCTTAAAACAAATAATAAGTATGAATATTTGAGTATTTTAAAATAAATATTGAGTATAAATATTTGAATATTTTAAAATAAATAATGAGAAAAAAAAATTATTTTTAAATAAATTTTGAGAATTTTGACTGAATTTTGTGAAATAAAGATTTAGAAGTTTTGAAGTTACATAATTTAATTTTTTAGAATGAACTTCAAAAGAATAAAGAGTTACAATTTTTGAAGTTACATAATTCAATGGTTTAGAATTAGCTTCAAAAGAATAAAGAGTTGGAATTTTTGAAGTTACATAATTTAGTTGTTTAGAATTAACTTCAGAAGAATAAAGAGTTAGATGGTCGGGCCTGACATAATATTTGATTAAAATCCAGGTAACAATTTAGTTTTTTATTTCACAGATTCATCAAATAATATGAGTGAGGTCGGAGGCTCCTCGATTTTTAATACGAACACTGTAGGTGTTCAGAATACAACAGCAATAACGAAGCCAGTTATTACAAATATAGAGAAAATAAATGCAGATAGACAGGTCGAGATAACCTCAAAATTACAAACGGATACGAATAAATTTGTTATATCTGCTAACAGTACGGAATCAACTGCAAGGATGCAACAAGAAATATTAGAATGAATGAAAGGAGTCATGAGTCAACTGACAAATATGATGAGCCAAATAGCGAGAGTCGCTGAAGCTAATTAAGAAACAGAAAGAATGAGAATTCAACAACTAGAGACAACAAGCAAAGTTTCTAAAAATAATTCTGAAAATCCTATAATTCTAAACAGTTTAGAAGATTCAATGACCCAAAATATTCAAGAAAATGTTTTTACTGAAAACAACATTGGAGCGACTGCTAAATTATTTAAAAAATTAGAAGATAAAATTCACAAATAAAAAATAAATATCAAAAGGGATTTCAAACTTTCTCAAAAATCAAATTTCGATCTTTGGATGGATTATTTAAGATCAGAGCTAATTAGTAATGATTTAATGGATTTAATTGATCCCAATGTAAGAACACCTGAAAATTTATCAGGAATTCAAGCAGACAAGAGGAAAAATCTCGTTAGAGATATAATCATTAATCATCTGGATGAAACTTATCATAACAAGATAGTCAATTTAAAAGAACCTGCAGAAATCTTAAAAAAGTTAAGAGGATATAAAAAGACTGAAACAAACATCACGCACACTTCAGTCAGAGCTCAGCTATATTAAATAAAAATGAGAAAGGATGAAAAAGTAAATGATTTTTGTGAACGCTTCGAACCAATTATAAGAGCAGCATTCTATCAAGCCGTTTCGTCAATAACACTCGAACTAAGAAGTGCAGATTTAATCAGAAGACAAACAAATTTCAAAGAGATGAATATAGAAGAAACAAAATCTTTTCTATTTTGATTGGGAAGCTGAAAAGAAAAGGGAAAATAAAAAGGAACGTATAGCTCAAAAAGTAATTATGCAATACAATAAAAATGAAAGATGTCATCATATGTATTGCAATAAAATTGGTCATTGGATAAATGACTATTACTTAAAAACAAGTAATAAATGGTTTTTTTTAAAATGTCAAGACATGAAAAATCATGAAGTGAAGATTATTCTTATGTTAATTCTCAAAGTAATATAAGTTATGAGCAAAATAAAGGATACAGAAATAAAATCTATCTTCAATCTAATCAAGAAAATAAAAGTATGAATGGATCTGCAACCAAGAAGAATAACAATTTTAAGCATCAACAAAGGATCTTTAACAAATTTAATAATAAAGAAAAAATAACCAAAAGAGAAAATCAAAATGTTAATAAGAAATTAAAATAGGCAGCAGTATAAAATACTTATAAAAATAAACCAAGGAAAGTTTAACAATTGAAAAATATAGCCGATAAGAATGAATATATTAAAAATCCATACAATTCAAAAAAGTATTAAAATTTTACAGGTGATGGAGGAGTAATTGATAATGTAATAACTAAATCTTTAATTTTAACTGATTTTAAAAAGTGTGAGAATGGCAGTATTGAAAGTGCAAATAAAAATAAATTTTCAGACAGTAATAAATGGAAAACATGATCTTCCATTACAAATAAATGCACCAATTAAGAAAGTTATCAAACCAACTAATGTAATTGTCGTGAAAGATGTCTCAGAAAATCTATTATTATTAAGAAAACTAGCAGAAGCAGGTCCAAGCATTTATATGGATGAAAAAATTCTTAAAGTATATAATAAACAGACAAATAAAACAATATTTAAATCGTACAACAAGCCTAATTGGATTATACGTTTCGAAGTGAAAAAGAATGATTTTGAAGATGGTAAAGAATTTTTATATAAAAATCATAGTTGCAGCGCAAGAGTAATTTCAAATCATGCATTTCCACATCAATCGCAGATACAAGCTGCTGATAATAAGATATTAGTTTCAGAGGGAGTAAATAAAGAGTCAAATGAAATCAGTTCTGCGATTGGGAGGGAGAATCAAGAGGAAATCATGATTGCAAACAATGAAAATAAGACTACAGACAATAGTCCAATGAAAAAATACGTGATTCAAACAGATGATTTAAAAACGTTTGAAGATATAAAAGAACTGTTTATGAAAAATCTACTTGAAGAAAATATACGAAAGTTTGTAAAGCAAAATGAGGCAATGTTATGGCACATTCGACTAGGACATGCATCTATAAATTACCTGAAAAAATTACAGAAAATAGATAATAGATTGGAAAAAGTTAATTTCAACAACCCATCTATTCAAGATTGCGAAATCTGTATAATGGCTAAAATGGATAAACTGCCTTTTAAAGAAACTAGAGATGGAGTGCAAAGGCCATTGCAAGTTATGCATACAGACATCATGGATCCAATAAAACCTACATCATATCTAAGACTTAAGGGATTTATAATTACTTTTATAGATGATTATCCTAGATTAGCCAAAACATATGTATTGCAAACAAAAGATGAATCAGGAGAAGTCTTAGCAAATTATTTAATCTTTGCTAGAAATCTATTAAGTAAAGACAAAAAAGTCTGCTACATTAGAGCAGATCAAGAATCAGAGTTTGTAGGAGGAAAATTTCAAGAAATCATGGTTAAAGAAAAGGTAGAAGCAGAATTCTCCCCACCATACACACCAGAGCATAATGGAGTAGCCGAAAGGTTTAACAAGACCGTCCAAAGAAAAATAAGAGCATGCATGTTCGATTCAGAACTACCCAAAAGCATGTGGGAATTAGCACTAGACGTTGCTGTTCATGCCTACAGTAGAACTCCATATAAGACGATAAATTATTCAATCCCTTTAAATAAATTTGCACCAAATAAAAATTGTCATTTTGATCAATTACGAAGATTCGGCTGTATCGCATATATTAAAATTCCTAAACCAAATACGAAATTTAACTCAAGAGCCATTAAAGCTGTATTAGTTGGATATAAACCTACGAGTTACATACTTTGGCATCCAAGTACAAGAAAGTTTATAGAATCTCGACATGTGAAGTTTAATGAAAAAATTGTTTACAAAGATGTTTATAAACGAAGTCAGGTAGAAACAAATAATTGGGAATGGTTAGAAGAAATTGAAGATGATATCGAGCTAGATAAAGTGGTAGAGTTAAATAAAGAGAAAATGCCAAAGAAATGAGGAAGACCGAAAAAGCAAGTAATTAAACAACAGATACAAAAACAAATTGCTGAGTTTGAACAAAAAAAGACCCCGTTACTAGAGGTAAAGCTAACAAAAAATTAGATGATTTAAAAGATGAAAATATTTCTACTAAAAGGCCAATTAAAGATATGTTTTGTTAATTATTTGAATTACACAAACGAGCTTATGAAAAAACCAATCAACAAAAGTTTAAACAAAATTGAAAAACAAATCCATAAAGACGATTTGAGACACATTCTTTTATCTTCTCTACATAAAGATCCATCATCATTTAAAGAGGCAATGATGACTAAAAAGAAGAATGGCTAAGAGCAATAAAAGAAGAGTTAGAATCCATGAATGATAATAAAGTATGGGAATTAATAAGGAGACCAGAAACAATGTTAGATAGTAAAAAGGCTAATATAATAGACTCAAAATGGGTTTTTAAAACAAAATTAGAGGCAGATGAATCAAAGCGATGTAAGGCAAGGTTGGTTATTAGAGACTTCAAGGATAAAAATGTATATGATCTTGAAGAAACATACGCTCCAGTTTCAAGATTGTCAATTTTTCGATCAATATTGACCATAATAAACAAATATAGTTTATATGCATGTCAGCTAGATGTAAAGACAGCATTTTTAAATGGAGAATTAAAGGAAGAAATATATATGGAGATACCAGAAGGTTTAGAGGTAAGTAATGAAATAAAGAGTACAACGGTATGTAAATTAAAAAAGGCTATGTATGGATTAAAATAAGCCCCAAGAACTGGAATAAAAGATTTTCAAAGGAGATAGAAAAGCTTGGATTAGAAAATGATTTACATGAACCATGTCTTTTCACATGGAGTAAAGAAGGGAAAATGGCAATTGTATGTAGACGATATGTTAGCTGCAAGCAATAGTACAAATAAATTAAAAGAAATAACGCATGGTTTAAGTAAAGCATTTGAAATAAAGAACCTTGGCGGACTAAAAAACTTATTAGGGATGGCAATAGAAAAAAATACAGAAGAGAATTATATCATTTAACATTGAGCAATATATATATATAGAAAGCATCTTAGAAAAGTTCAACATAAAAGACTGCAAGCCTCAAAATACACCTATGGTTACTAGGCAAGTAAGCAATCGATATAAGAAGAGCAAATTGGATGTTCAAGAAATAAAAAATCAAAATTAAAATGATTCATTGAAAAATGTACCATATAGAGAGGCTATTGGAAGTCTTATGTATTTATTGAATGCAACGTGGCCAAATATCACATTTTCAGTAAATTACCTTGCCAGAAAACAGAACCTACTGAAGAAGATTGGATTAATGTTGAAAGAATATTTAGATATTTAAAAGGAACATCTACATTAGGATTAAAATTCACATCTAAAGCGGAAGAGTTAGAAGCCTTGACAGATGCTGGCAGATGCTAGTTTTAGAGATTGTCAAGATTCTACTTCAACAGAAGGATATATAATTAAATTATTTGGCGATTGAGTGGCATGGAGAAGTCATAAACAATCATATCTGACCTTATCGACGTGCCAAGCATAGTACTTAGCGATGAGTGAAGCATGTCAAAAGTTGATTTCTTTAGATAAATCAATTCGATTTGTTTTGGGTAAAACACTGTTTCCAGTAACAATTTGGTGTGATAATCGCTCGGCAGGTGACTTTACAAAAATGGATAGAGGTCACAAACTAAAAGTATATGATGATAATTTAATGGAAATACAGAGAAATCTAAATAAAAGCGAAAAGAATGGCAATAGAAAGCATATGGCCGATACACATGGCGATTTTATAAAAAAATATGTAGATCAAGGCAAATTTAGAGTTACATGGATCGCAACTAAAGAGAATTTAGCAGATATATTGACTGAACCTTTACCCTTAGAAGCACATAAATATTTAAGAAATAAAATAACTAATATAGAATTAAGAGATTAAAAGAATTATAAAATATAAATTTTTAAATTTAACATATTATGTTTCTTTCTGTTTACAGATAACTTAAAGAAATAAAGAGGAAAAGAGGAATTCAATATTCCTATTGAGAAGACCATAAGAATTAAAAGTTTTCTGTTTACTGTACCAATTAAATTTTGAATATGTTGTATGATATTTTTTGAGTAAAATAAAATTATTAATTAGATAAATTGTAACAAGGCAAAGGAAGGAAGTGTAAGGTTTGCTTTGCCTTATTACTCTCTCCACCCTTTTGTCCCTTTTCTGGTACTATGAGTTATAGGCATCATAAGCCCTATGGTCATTCTCTCTGTAGCTTCTATTGAGTAAACTGCATAGAGTACTTCAGAATTCAAAAAGTATTTTGAGTGTTAATTATTGCTTCACAATATATTGATTATTAGGAGTAACAGTAACAGTGTTTGTGTATAGTTATTTCATAACCCATCTTCCACCCACATACGTCCATCATTTAATTATATGCCTCCTTTCTTGATTGTCTTTTCTTCTTATTGGGTCAAGCTGAAGTCGCAATTAGACGTCGCATATTAAGCCTGTGGACGATAGATAGAACTATTTTAATCAATGGTAACTTGATTTTTGGCGAAATAGGAGGTGTCAGCTGATGTATCTTGTAAGACCAACGTGGTTTGCCAGAAAATCTGACCAGTAGGTCTCCAATAATTTTAAGCGGCTGGACGCCAAGTCTGCTGTTTATCGATTTACAATAGTAGCGTTTATGTCATCGGCCGTCCTATAGATAACTTCTGTAAGCACGATTTGGGCAGACGATCCCATCTGAAAAAAAAGAAAAAGACACCCATCCGACTTGGTCTAAGGTTGATCGGCGAGCTAAGAGTCATCAGTGCCTTCAATATTGCTAAGTTAGAGATGTCACTATTAGCTGTATTTTAATCAAGTTACGTAGAAAAACTGTAAAACGGCCTGTTAGCAAGGCTGTCTGACATACCACTGGTATAAGATACCCTATTTTTTATTATGCGCAAATAAAGCGTTGAAAGGTGTGCAGTAGTATGTTATGCACTCATTTTCTTGAGTCACAATTTTCAATATTGTATTTCTTTATGCTGTCCATCACGTTACAAAAAAAAGTAAGATGAAACTAAAGCATTGAAAATCCCGATTTCATGAAAGCTAGTTAAAAACAACCTATAATATTTAAAGTATGAAAAAAGATCCAGCGCATCTAAAATTGAGAGAAAAGGAGCAAAGAGAAAAAGAAAACAATGCACGGAAAGCGCGAGGTCAAATGTGCAATAAAATATACACTTTGTCCTCTTACATATACCCTTATGCAGCCTGCCAAATCACAAAGCTATGATAAAATGGTGAAGGGAAAAACAAGGGGCTTCTTTTAGATGCTTGATCAAAATAAAAAGAAAAGAAAAAAACGCCGAAAATGAGAGACAAGCGGGAAATGAAATATGCTCCTTGTCCTTTTGCGTGTACCGCCTGCTAAATCACAAGTCTACAGTAAAATGGTATAGTGGAGAACTCGAAACGCAGGTTTAGTCCAGTAAAATGTGAGTCCCTTTTAACCTTCGTGCCACCCGTTAAATCACAAGGCAACAATAAACTGGCAAAACGAAAGACTCGAGATGCAGCTTTAGCACAGAAAAATATCCTGAAAAGAATTTCAATCCTAGAATAAAATTATTTGAAATTATTCATGGATTAAAGTCGTGTATTTAGGAGGAGGTTGAGTATATCTGTCCTTTTCTAATAAAAAGATTGATTTTATTACAAAAACTAATAATTTTAGCAAAAAATGAAGAAAAAGCCGCATTTTGTATAAAAAAAGCAATATCTTCATTAATGAGAAAGGATTAATTTTAACATTTCGTTTTCAAAAAAACCTTGTCAAAGTTAAAACACAAAAGTTAGGGTAAGCAATATGGTTTTTCAAGATTTTCTTGAAATCGAAGCAATAAAATTAATTTTTCTTATCAAAGAAAATGTTGCTTTTCCTGATACGACATGCGGTAGTAGTATAGGACCTACGATGGGGAGACGGATTACGTCATCCTCCCCATCGTAGGTCCTGTGAGTTTTAACCCAATAACCCATGATAGGTCGTGATTTTATAACTCATAAAAATTTTATGAGCTATAAAAACGTGACGTCAATGGGGGGAGAGAGAGAGAGAGAGAGAGAGAGAGTTCGTGCGTGCGTGTGTTCGTGTGCGTGTGCGTGTGCGTGTGCGTGTGCGTGTGCGTGTGCGTGTGCGTGTGCGTGTGCGTGTGCGTGTGCGTGTGCGTGTGCGTGTGCGTGTGCGTGTGCGTGTGCGTGTGCGTGCGTGTGTGTGTGTGTGTGTGTGTGTGTGTGTGTGTGTGTGTGTGTGTGTGTGTGTGTGTGTGTGTGTGTGTGAATATGAGGAAATGGTAAAAGGTATTAAAATTAATGATGTTTACTCACCGCTGGTTGAAATTCAAAATATTTCTTATTATATAGTTAAGGTGGGAAGTATGAAAAGGAGGAGAGAGAAAAGTTTGTGTGTTTTTATGTGCACGCGTAATTTAAAAATAACACCATTTAAATATAAAATATCGAACCTTCTTAGTTTGAAAATGAGGGATGCTGGTAAAAACGAATGCATCATTATTATTATTATTATTATTATTATTATTATTATTATTATTATTTTTATTATTATTATTGTATACTTTTACTTATATCGTAATACACACACTTAATACAAAAAAGCGAATAAATCGATGTATATAAGTGGTAAAGTATTAGCACTTATTTCTAATATTACAATATTTTTTTTAAAACAAAAGACATCACATCATGAATTTTTAAAACTACTGTATCGTTAAAACATTAGAAAGTTTTTCACTATATTCGTCTTCACATTTTGCACAAACAAATGCATTATTATTATTATTATTATTATTATTATTATTATTATTATTGTTGTACACTTTTACTTATATCGTAATACACACACTTCAAACAAAAATTTTGTTAAAAGATCACTTCACTTTTTCATCTGTAGATAAAGTGCGTTCCTCTGTTTCGCTCGTCAGCCCCGAGAACATTTGTGTAAATGACCCCCCAACAATCATTTTTAAAATAAAAAATAGCATATCGTGGCTGCTTATTTTTAGGCAGCAGACTGCTTATTTTTGTAGCAGTGATGTATTTTTCTGGTAGACTCATTTTTAAAACTAAATATCTCCTGATTTTATTTTCTAATCAAACCTTCTTAGTTTGAAAATTTTTGAGAGTTCTGGTAAAAAACAAAGATGTTTTTGTATTAAAATCATCTAACAAATGAAATTCGATAATCGTTTGAGCGATACATGTTTAGTTTTCGCTTGAAGTGTACCATACGCATAGTAAATATACTTTACCGAGTCATAAACTGCGTAAGATGAGTTTCTTCTTTCACGCCCAGTCGTAAATATCCTTTGCACCACATACAACTAGACTTTTATTGTTTTATAATTGCTAAGACCCTTTTCAAATTTTTTCTCTCTTTTAAAATAGTTTTAAATAAAGTTCTAAGTATGCCATTTTTCTGTTATTTAACGTTGAATATTGCTCTTAAAGTTTCAAGCGTAACAGTATTAATATTCAATAATTTATAATTCGTTATGTATTGTATATAAAATAATGATTAAAGATGGAATCGTTTTGTTTTTTTACAAGCTTTATTTTTGTTCCTTATGAGTTTTTTGATAAAATTAAAACTTTTCAAGTTATTTCATGAAAAACCGTCAAAAAACATGCTTTTTTACACTAAAAATCTGTTTTCAATAACCTATAACTCGAAAAGTATTCATTTAACAAAAAAACTCATAAAAATTTTTTTGCTTCAAATTGATTTTTACATCAAATTATATGGTTTTTTTTTTCTTCACCGTCCCCGAGAAGGGGCGGCTCCCGCCCCCTGGGCAAAAGCGCACATCGGCATTACATATAATATAATAGTTATATATAACTTTTGTTTTTTGGACTATTCTTTACCTACTGACAAATTTTCATGTTAATCCATCCTAACCGACAAAATTTCAAGCTGAAATGCTTCAATGACTGGACTATCTGTAGGTGTATGCGTGCGTGTGAGTATACATATGTATGTACGTGCGTGTATATATATATATATATATATATATATATATATATATATATATATATATATATATATATATATATATATATGTATATGTATATAGCACCCTCTTGAAGGAACCCTCCTTCATGCTATATATATATATATAGTGTGGGTCTGTAAGTAAGGTTCGAAAAAAGAGACTAAGCATGATAGGGGTCTCATAAATGAACAAGAAAGAGAGAAAGAGAAAGAACGAGTATGTATGAAAAAAAAGAAGGAGAAAAAGAGGGATAGTGGTTGAAATAGAATGAAAAAGAAAATATAAGGAAGGGATAGGGAATGAGACAGAAGAAGAGTCTCATTTGTAAAATAATTTATATAATTTTCATATATTTAAAATTTTAAATTATTCATTTTATTTGTAAAAATGACGCATATGAATTGTCCCCTATAAAAATATTTACAATGTTATTATTACTATTAACAAAAATTATGTATTTAATTTTTATTTGTAAAATCATTTATATAATTTTCATATAATTTTTAAATTATTTATTACATTTGTGAAAATTATGAGTTTCGAATTTAAAATAATTATTCATATAATTAAAAAACAATAAATTTTTTAGAAAATTTAAAACAAAATTATTTCTATAATTTTATTTGTAATAGTAATAAATATTCATATATTTGATTTTAAAATTATGTAAATAAATTATCTATTTGTAAAAATTTCATAAACTTTTACGTTTCAAAATTATTTATGTCAATCGGAGTTTATTTACTCACGCGTCCAAACACTCGTGTGAGTGTTTGTCTGCGTATGCGCGCGTATGTGTTTTTTATGTGTGTGTGCGTAATTTAAAAATATTTTGTATTAAAAATAATATTATTTGAATATAAAATAAAAATTTTTTATTTTAGCTCGTGATATATTACTACGAGATAGTAGTAGTAGTAGTAGTAGTAGTAGTAGTAGTAGTAGTGAAGATGATGATGATCAAGTATCTAATCACTGGAGTGATAGTAGTAGTAGTAAGGGATATGAATTAATGGATTCACCGACAGATATTTCGGAAGCCGGTAATGATGACAATATTGATGACAATGATAACGAGAATGATAACGACAACGACGACGACGACGATGATGATGTTGATAATAACGATAATAATGAAAATAATGGTGATGATGGTAATGATGATGATGATGATGATAACGATAATCAAAATGACAGAGATGATGGCCGTGATGATGATGATGATAACGCTAATGAAAATAGTGGTGATGATAATGATAATAAAAATAGTGATGTTGATGATAGCGATAATAGTAATGAAAATAGCAATGACGATGATAGCGATAGTGATAGTAATAAAAGTAGTAGTAGCAGCGACAATAATGATAATTTACCACAAAACATTCTAAACATTTAAAATGATTATGTGATGTCTGCAGCGAATTGTACGAGGGCTTTGGCGCGTAGAACTGACGATATATTGCTTAATTATTATGTCCTAAACTTCACCATAGCTGAATTAATTGATAGGACAATACAAAGACATTATGATAGACGTAATAAACCGGATTCCGACGAGGGAGAGTAGAGAAAAAATATTTTGAGACGTTTCGTTGACCGGTCGTAAACTGCAGAAGAGCGTATTTCGACTCCCCATTGTTCTTTTAGTCAAAACAGTATCAGGGATACCGGCTTAAATGAATGTAAGTAGAAAGTTTTCAAATCATGATATTTCCGAAAATATGATTATGTGTCTGCATATTCATCCCAAACGGATTCTCAAACGATCCAAACAGGCGGTAGTGCAGCGTATATTTACGCCGAAAGCGATAGTGAGAGAGATAAAGATAATATCGATGAGGGAAATAATGATGCAGACGAAGAAGAAGAAGAAGTAGGTGAAATCGATGTGCGACCTCCCGGCGAAAGGTTTATTATAAATCAGAGTACACATAATTATTTAGAAAAATATAGGGCTTATGGTATAGAGCTTCTATTAAAAATATTTACACCTCCTCCCGATGTTAATTTAATTATTTGGCTGGAAAATGTAATGCGGGATATACACGCGTACATAACGTCGATGGCGGTTAAAGATGATAGAATAAGTATAAGTATAAGAAGCAATAATTTTGCTCGCGGAGCAGCAGGATTGTCGCTTCGACCTGTAAATAATTTTTTTTATAATGATCTTTGGTTATTACTGGGTAGTCTAGTTCAAAGTAATGAACATTTCCAATTAGATGATACTTTCATTTTAACAGTAACGATAGTAAATGTTCCGCGGTGTGAAGGAGGTGTAAGAAGAAAAAATTTCTGTATGGATGTAATCGGGTCAAGATCATTCGTTTCCATAAAAAACGATGATAATAAATGCCTACCGAGGGCTTTGGTAGTGGGTGAAGCCTATATTAAATTTAAAAATTCAGTGTAAAAAGAAGTTTGAGATATTTGGGGGAAGATTAGAAATAGTAGAGGGGCTTCACAGAGGCAGCGCGCGGATATTCTTATAATTAGCGCCAACGTTTAAATTCCCGCAAATGGTTGCGGTATAGAGGAAATAGAAAAGTTTCAAACATACTATACGATGCGCGGAATAGCTATTGTTATTTATGACAAATCAACTTTTAGGTGCGGGGAGCCACCACTTTTCGACGGTCAGCCGTATGTAGAGCACAATAAAAATTCAATCATTAACCTTCTATATAACAATCGTACTCGACATTTTGACAGTATTTTAAATTTAACTGGTGCCGCTAAAAGTAAATTTTTCTGCGAATACTGTAACATTTAATATTCTCTTGTAAATATGCATAAGTGTTCGTCAATTTGCTCTAGCTGCTTTGTATCACCGCTTTGTGAAACTGAAAACGTTGAATCAATAAAATGCAACGATTGCAATAGAGATTTTTTCGGACAAATTTGTTTTCACATAGATAGTATGCGAAATTTGAAGCAAATCCATCGAATAATTTTCGAGATCTAATTGGCTGAATAAATAACATTTTCTTTTCAAAATTTCTTTTTCAAAATTTTAAAAATGCTATAAAATTAAAACTACTCTATGAAAATCAATTTTTGAAAATTCCCCTTCTTTCAGCAGTTGTAAATGATTTCCCTGCAAATTTTAGAACAAATCTATCGATTACTTTACGTAAAATAAAAAAAATAAGAAATAAAAAATTGAAATTTTTCTTTTAAATCTTTAAAATTTTCTAAAATTGTAACCACTCTAAAAAAATTAGTTTTTAAGAGCTTATGTTTTTTAGACAATATCGAATTGATTGTACAAAAATTTTGGAGAAAATTTATAGTTTGGTTTACACAAAATAAAATTAAAACTGCTCTGAGAAAATATGTTTTCCAAAGCTTGTTTTTTTTCAGACAGTAGCGAATAACTTGCATTTAGATTTTGGAGCAAATCTATCGAATGGTTTTCGTAAAATAGAAAAAAATTAAAAATAAAATTTTTTTAAAAAATTTAAAAAATGTTCTAAAACTAAAAGTGCGCTAAGAGAATCAGTTTTCAAAAGTTTTTCTACTTTTAGCAGTCAAAATTAAGTGCCATACAAATTTTTAAACAAATTCTTTGAGTAGTTTACGTAAAATACGTGCAAATTTTGAAGCAAATTCATCGAGTAGTAAACAAAAAAAAAACAAAAAAATTAACAATTGAAATTTTTTTTTTCTCAAACAACTCTAAAATGAAAATTACGCCAAAAGAACCAATTATCAATAGCTTCCCAGCAATTAAGTCAAAAAACTAATTTCCATGCAAAATTAGAAGCAAATCCATCGAGTAGTTCTCGAGATACAATTTACTAACTGAAATCATACATCCACATATACACACACACACATACAGACATTTTCCGGAAACCACTTTTTTCGACTCACCGAGTTCAAATATGTACAAATTAATAAAAAAATAGAAAACATTTTTTTTTATCGATACAATGATTTCTCTATGAGAAAGCAAAAAACGCTGCCAAGTGCTTTGGCGGAATGCTTTCTCATAGAGTTCTTTGAGTTTCATTAATTTTTTTATATTTATTTAAATGTGATTTTAATATTAAAAAATTGTCTAACATTAATATTTACTCATATTGTACTTTATAAATTTCAAACATATATGCTAGCTGTTTGCTTTTTCAACATTTATAATTTATTTTAAATCATCAAGTAATACAAAAAAATTTGTTCTATTGAAAAAATGATATAATGTAGTAATAAAAAGAATGATGACAACAAAATTTCTAATCTTTATAAAATGCAATCATATTTATATATAAATACAGTTCATGTTTATGGCTCTATAAAAAAAACTACTCTATGAATACCAATTTTCAATAGCTTCCCGTCTAGTTATACAAAAACATAGATGGTATACAAAATTTGAAGCAAATCCATCGAGTAATTTTCGAGATCTAACTAGTTAAATAAATAACATTTTCTTTTCAAAATTCCTTTTTCAAAATTTTAAAAATGCTCTAAAATTAAAACTACTCTATGAAAATCAATTTTTGAAAATTTCCCTTCTTTTGCCAGTCGCAAATAATTTCCCTGCAATTTTTAGAACAAATCTATCGAGTACTTTACGTAGAATGAAAAAAAATAAGAAAAGAAGAATCGAACTTTTTTTTTAAATCTTTAAAATTCTCTAAAATTGCAACCACGCTAAGAAAATTAGTTTTCAAAAGCTTATTTTTTTCAGACAATAGCGAATTAATTGTATAAAAATTTTGGAGAAAATTTATAGTATGGTTTACGCAAAATAGAAAATAAATGGAAAATAAACATTTTTTTGAAAATTTTTAAAGTGCTCTAAAATTAAAACTGCGCTGAGAAAATTAGTTTTCCAAAGCTTGTTTTCTTCAGACAGTAGCGAATTAATTGCATACAAATTTTGGAGTAAATCTATCGAATGGTTTTCGTAAAATAAAAAAAAATTAAAAATAAAAATTTTTTTAAAAATTTTAAAAATGCTCTAAAATTAAAAGTGCGCTAAGAAAATTAGTTTACAAAATTTTTTATACTTTTGGCAGTCGAAATTAAGTTCCATACAAATTTTTGAACAAATTCTTCGAGTAGTTTACGTAAAATACAAAAAAAAATGAACAATCGAAATTTTTTTAAAATTCTTAAAATGATTCTAAAAAAAAAACTACGCTAAGAAAACCAATTCTCAATAGCTTCCGCACCAGTTCATCAAAAAATTGAATTGTATGGAAAATTTGAAGTAAATCCATCAAGTAGTTTTTAAGATTTTATTGGCTTAATAAATGGAAACATTTTTTTTTTTAATTTCAAAATGCTCTAAAATTAAAACTAAGCTAAGAAAATCAGTTTTTAAAAATTTATTTTATCTGGGCAATCACAAATAAATTCCATGCAAATTTTGAAGCAATTTCATCGAGTAGTAAACAAAAAAAAAACAAAAAACGAAAAATTTTTTTTTTTTTTTTTTTTTTAAACTTTAAAATGAAAACTACGCTAGAAGAACCAATTATCAATAGCTTCCCAGCAAGTTAGTCACAAAACTAAATTCCGTGCAAAATTAGAAGCAAATCCATCGAGTAGTTCTCGAGATACAGTTTACTGACTGAATTCATACATCCACACACACACACACACATACACACACACACATATACATACAGACATTTTCTGGAAACCACTTTTTTCGAGTCACCGAGTTCAAATATGTATAAATTAATGAAAAAATAGAAAAAAATTTTCTTTTATCGATACAATGCTTTCTCTATGAGAAAGCAAAATAAAAAATTATGCGATGTTGTTC
The DNA here is from genome assembly GCA_017163975.1 of Anastatus disparis. Lineage (NCBI taxonomy): Eukaryota > Metazoa > Arthropoda > Insecta > Hymenoptera > Eupelmidae > Anastatus > Anastatus disparis. Next base: position 195,378 of record JAFFSR010000355.1, read on the forward strand.
AAGCGTGTCCTCGTTGCTGTAAAAGAATTAATAAAATTGAAGGTAAGCATGTATGCGGGGTTAATTGGTGCAGCACATATCGTTGAAAACATTAAGTGAACGATTTATGTTATGTACCGATAATTCCATCTGATAAAGCGAAAAGCGGTCTATCTAGTGATGCATCGAAAACGAAAATAAATTTGTTTATATTCTACGATTTCAATACCCGGCAAGACACATCATATAGGGATAGCTCCAGTATCAAAATACATGTACCAAACCTCTGCGTAGTACATCAGGTATGCGAGGACTGTATGGATGTCGAGAGTATAGGTACTTTTTGCTCTACATGCAGTGTACGCGAGTTTTTTTTTGGGATGATCCGGGAAGCGTATACTCGAAATTGCTATTCGTAAAAAAACGGGTCAAGAGCAAATAATATGTATTGCGCATAATTCTGGAGGCTTCAACGGTCAATTTATTTTAAAAGAAATCGTGGAAAATACATCTTTCGTGACAAGCGTAATTTTGAACGGGCAAAGTATTATCATGCTTCAATGTGGCAAGACTAAGTTTATCGATAGTTTAAACTACTTGCACATGAGGTTGAGCGCGCTTCCAAAGGCTTTTGGCTTACCATCATCTAGTGAAATTGGTTACTTTCCACACCGTTTTAATACACAGGAAAATGAAAATTACAGAAGACCTTTACCAGATGTTAAATTTTACGGTATAGACACAATGCCACTTTCCGAGAGAATTGAATTCTTTACGTGGTATAACGAGAATGTAGGTAACTATGAATTCGATTTTCAGACGTAGAAATTTTAAGGCGATTGTGCATAGCCTTCAGAAAGATATTTCTAGAATGCGGGAAAACATGCTCTTTTACGGAAGCTGTAACTATAGCATTCGCGTGTTCAACGGTATATAGAAAAAATTATTTACAAAAAATTACTATCGGTGTTATACCAACCGCTGGTTATCGGCGGGGTGACAAGCACTCGCAAAAATCCCTAGAATGGTTAGTGCAGTGTGAACGTAAACTCGGTAGAGAAATAGCTCACGCTGGTAGAGTACGTGAAGTTATGCTAACAGAGAGATTCCGCGTTGATGATTTCTTAGCAACAGATCAAAATTTACGAAATCAAAAGGGTATTGTATTCGAGTATCAGGGTTGCTTTATCCACGGTTGTCCCAAATGTTTTCCAAATAATCGTGAGTAGCGATTGTCTTACGGCCGTACATTTAACGAGGTTTTTGAAAACACAGTAAGAAAAATAGAAAAAATAAAATCATTTGGGTACGAGGCTCGCGAGATATGGGAATGTGAATTCGATCGTATCAAAAGCGAGAACCCTGATATTAAAAATTACGTTAGTAATCACCCCATAATGCTACGTATAACTTTGGATCCACGAGACGCATTTTTCGGCGGTAGAACGGAAAATTTTGTAACTCAGTGCAGAGTTGGTCAGGGAGAAAAAATTAAATATACGGATATTTGCTCTCTTTACACTTACGTATGTAAGCGTGGGCAATTTTCTCTCGGGCATCCGCGTATTTTACTTGGAGAATAGTGTAAAAAACTGACATCAGGTAACAATAACGATTTATCAGGCGTCGAAGGTTTAATTAAATGTAAGGTGCTACCACCTCGTAATTTCTATATATAACGCTTCTACCTATGAAAATGCATAATCGACTACTTTTTGCTCTATGTCGTTCTTGCTGTGAAGAAATGCGTCAAGGAGATTGTAGTCATGAAAATGTAAAAGATCGTGAATTCACAGGTACGTGGGTTGTCGATGAAATGCGTAAAACCGTTGAACTAGGGTATCGTATAACTGAAATATTTATCAAGCGGCAATACGAAATGACGCAGTTCAACCAAGCGACTGCAGGTGGTGGACTCTTTGCTGAATACATTAACACCTTTTTAAAGATCAAACAGGAGGCTAGCGGTTGGCCTTCTTGGTGTATCGATGATGCTAGTGAAGATCAATATATCAAACAGTATAAAATAGGTGAAGGTATGCATATGGATAAGGAGAAAATTGAGAAAAATGCTGGGTTAAGAGCTGTTGCCAAACTCTGTCTCAATTCCTTCTGGGGTAAATTTGGACAGCGTAATAATTTAAAGCAAACGGATATTATAAAGTCACGAGAAGCACTCTTGAAACTTCTTACAGCAGCCGATAAAGAAGTGTACGATATACTTGCTGTGAACGATAAAATTTTGTATGCCAACTGGCAATACAAAGAGGAAGCATCGCCTACTGCAAAATATACACATGTCATTATTGCGGCTCATACGACAGCTCAAGCTAGATTAAAACTTTATGAGGATCTAGAAAAATTAGGGAGACGCGTTTTATATTGCGATACCGACTCGTATATGTTTACATCCAAAGATAATGAAATCGGGGAATATAATCCGGTCGAGGGTACAAGGCTCGGTGACATGACCGACGAGTTGACAGTCCATGGAGAGGGTGCGTATATACAACATTTTATTTCAAGGGGTCCGAAATTTTACGCTTATCGCGCTGTAAACCTTAATGGCGAAATATTTGAATGTTGTAAGGTTAAGGGTCTTTAGATTCCTCTAATGGGTTGAAAATAAATTTTGAAAGCATCAATGAATTGATTATTGATGCATTTCGCACTACATCAAATCCCGATGATGAATATGAAAATCAAATAGATGACGAGGTCGAGCAAGAAAATCAACCATGTGAGAAAATTAAATTAAATTTCAAAAGTATACGGCGTACTATGCATGAGGTTGTTACACGTCCAGAATCTAAAACTTGTTGCGTGGTTCTGAAAAAGAGACGTTATAATAATCCTAGACTTTCTCTACCATTTGGTTATAAGAAAACTTAAGCAAAATTTTATGTAATAATGGAAAATATGTATATATTTTATTGTAAATAAAAACACTAAATAAAATTTTATTTTTTATTAAACCTTTACTCTTATTCAAAAAATTTTCAATTATAAATTATAATGTTAAAATAATAATAATATTATCGAGAGACACGCGAAATTAGCTGATTATCACGCGTGTCTCCACCGTGTGAAGCGGCTGATGTTTAAACACACGCGAAATTAGCTGATGAAACGCGTGTGTTTTGCGCGCGCAAGTTAATTAGCTGAGTAAGAGGCGTGAAAGAATAGCTAATTATCACGCCTCCCGCCACGTTCGAGGCGTCGCCGCCGCCGCCGCCCCCACCCTTGTTTACCAGTTAAATACAGCTATCATCATTCTCAAAATGGTAGTAAGTAAAAAGATTACGAGATGGATACATGTTTCAGACACCCGTTTACGTTTTTCGTAAGCGGTCCTACGGTGTGTGGTAAAACAGTATTTGTGAAGCAATATCTCGCAAACCTCCCTCGTATCTGCGATGTAACATTTGACAGAATATTATTTTATTACGCCGAGCAGCAAGAAGCATACAAAAACGATTTGAAAATACCAAGTTAGCAGGTTATAGAATTTCACAAAGGTTTACCATACAGCTCGGATTATTCACAGGATAATGAAAAGAAAAAATTAATAACTATCGATGATTTTATGCGTGAATTTTCCAACAATACTATTCTAGATTTATTTACAAAAGGTAGCTACCATAAGAATATTAGTGTTATTTTCATCACTCAAAATCTATTTCACAAAGGTAGTGATCAAAGAGATATTTCATTGAACGCGAATAATATTGTAATTTTTAAAAACCCCCGAGATCGTGCTCAAATTCAAAATCTTGCGCGACAAGTATACCCCGAAGATCCGAAATTCCTGCAAGAAGCCAATTACACAGTACACGTGTACCACATGGTTATCTTTTCTTGGACTTGAAATAAAGTACAAATGATGAATATCGTTTTAGAACGTGTGTATTTCCCAATGATAGAGTTTAGTATGCCTATTTACTGAAATATCATTCAAATCTACGCTAAAGATATAAAACAAGCGTCAACAAGATTAATCGACGCAGTATACGAGCAGCTTTGGCCAAGGTAACATCGGAAAACAAGAAAAAGAAGAAAAGAAAGAAGAATAAAAACAGTCAATCTGGTGCTGGTGATTGCGGCTGTTTACCATCTAATTTTAGTAAAAAGTGTGTTGTAATTTTAAACGCCCTCTGTCATTCAGATACTCAACAGCGAGTAGCTTTACTATGAACAGCTGATAAAAATTTAATAAAGTGTATATGCGAGTGTGTATTAAACGTGTTACACGGGACGGTAAAATTAAAACATTCTCAGAAAGAGCGATTAAAAAAGTACAAACATAGATTACGAAAATTGATAATAAGAAGAAAAAAGGTGGGAATGATTCTGAACGTAAAAATACTAACTGGGATCAGAAGAAACGTGTACTTATCCAAAATGGTGTAGGTTTTTTACCTCTACTTTTAGCCCCAATCATAGGGACTTCAGTATCAAAAATTTTTGGTAGCAACAACGCTTAAACAATGAAACGTACCCGTTAAATGGTCATTATCCCAGAAGATGAGTATGGGCGGGGAATACGTTCATCCTCGATAGTGGCTGAAAAAAACCAGTCTACGGGTGAGGAAATAGAATAAACAGTACAGACAAAAGGGGATAATTTATCACGCTTAGATGCTGAGATGCATGATATTCTTTTTTCCAAAAGTATCACCGATGAACGAGAGAAATATAAAAAATATATGCAGATACTCCAAAAATATCTTTATTTTAAAAATATCGAACGACATGAAAGCTCAGTCGATAGCGAAAATGAAGTTGAAGAAGGTGAAGCTATCCTGACAGCGCCACTCTCCGAAGATTCGATTCTGGATAACGTATCCAAGAGCTATAAAAGAAACGCACGGTTACTACTAAATTATTGGAAAAAAGTGCTGTTGGTAACCTTTTAAAGTGGGATAGTACAGGTCGTGTAACGATAGAAGATAATGTTATACCGCATTTTAATATTATAGACCTTATCAGTGACGTTATAAGAAGAAAAAAATCTCTTACTTCACCCGCTAAAAGAGCACAGATGACAATTTTTTTAGCTTCATCAGAAACGCCGTTTAAACTTGTCGGCAATACAGATGTGTTACAGCAGTATAAGACATTAGATGCTGAAAAGTCTAATAATAAACGAAAGCGAAAAAATTCAACAGATATTGAAGATTTAGAGAGAGAGAGCTACACTCTCAATACGAATACAGTAAAGCCGAAGGTGGGAATAAGAAGAAAAAAATACTTAAGCAAGAGTAGAAAAGTTTTAGCATATAAAAATGTCTTTTGGAAAAATATATTACAATACTTCACACAAGGCTGGATATGCTGGCACCCGTAATTTAATTCGTAAAAGTACTCGGAGAAATAAAAAAGGAAAACAGCGTATTTATGAGTGGTTAAGTAACCAGGTCGCTTATACGCTACACAAGCCTATTCATCAAAGATTCCCAAGATTAAGATACAACGTAACAAATATCGATGAGTGCTGGGAGATAGACTTGTGTGATTTGCAATCTTTCAAAGAATATAACGATGGCTACTGTTACCTACTCGTCGTCATAGATGTTCTCAGCAAATATGCTTGGGTAGAGGCGCTCCGAGATAAAAGCAGACGTAGCGTCACCATAGCTTTCGAGAAGATTCTCAAGCGAGCAAATGGACGAATTCCTGTAACTATACAATCGGACAAGGGTAAAGAGTTTATAAATTCTTCTTTTCAAGAGTTAGCTTGAAAAAGCCAAATATAAATTTTCGCACAGCGCGCAATCCAGACATCAAAGCAGCTGTTGTAGAGCGTTTGAATCGCACGCTGAAGGAACGAATGTTAAGATATTTTACATACAAAAATACTCACAGGTACAACGATGTAATACAAAATATCGTCAATGCGTATAATCACACTTTACATACGGGAATTAAAATGGTGCCTGCAGATGTAACTATTTATAACGCATTTACAGCGAGGAAAAATTTAGAAAAAAGAGCTCTTAGTCAGCGAAGACCATCACGGGCGCCTATATACTCGCAGGGCTCTTACGTACGCATCAGTCGTTTGAAAGGCACATTTAAGAAAGAATATGAAAAAATTACAGCGAAGAAATTTTCAAAATTTCACGAATATCAAGACGACAACAGCTATACACATACGAATTGACGGATTTAAATGGTGAAAAGATTAATGGCTTTTTTACCCAGAGGAGCTAGTCAAAGTTGGTGAGAAGCGCTTAGCAGAAACAGAAAAGTTTAAAATTGAACGTATAATACGTAGTAAAGGACGAGGATCGAAAAAAAAAGTTCTCGTAAAGTGGTACGGATACCCAGAAAAATTCAATTCTTGGATTAAAGCGAGTGAATTGACTTTAATTAAAAATTAAAAATGGACAAAGATGACTTTTATCTGGTATTACCAAGTAACAGCAGTATAAAATATTTTCCGGATAATACTACAACCTGTTATACCACACATTTATCACATGAAAGTCGTGTACAAGATAACTGGAACGTCGGTATGACAGAAATTCATATGCCCTGCACTATTTTACACATTCAAGAGTCTTTTACTTTATTCATCGGATGAAGAAGAAGTAGTATCACAAAACCTTATTAATTTAGATAATGCATGTGCTATAGAATTTGTTTTTCCATATGGTGTGTATGAGAACATTACAGACCTATCACGTGCCATCAATCAAAAAAATGTATTAAATAAGCACATAGTAATTGAACCAGCAAAAAGGAGAAGAGGATTTTACGTAATACGACGCGTATGTGATTGTAAGGAAACACATTACCTTTATTTTAATGAGAAAATCAGACGTATTTTTGGTTTTGAAAAAGAAATTTATCAAAAAAATAGGCGTCATTCCTTTGAAAACGATGAAAATCAAAGATGCTAAGAAACAGCACTCAATTATTGGAGACAGACCTGCGTCTTTAGCAAGAGCGATACCCGATCAACTCTTGATGTACACAGATATGTGCTTGCCTTATACTGTCGGAGATACGCAAACAGCTCTTTTACGTATAGTTACATTCAATAACACAAAATATACGCTAGGACCAACCATAGTGAAACATTTTTCACCTGTAAATTATATCCCTTTACTAAATAATACTTTTCAGCATATCATTATCGATATAAAGGATCAACACGGTAAACATAAACCACCTGAGTATGGGACGTTGACGATTACACTTCACTTTAAGCGTAATCACTAAACGGAAAAATGACTCACTATACAGCTTATTACAGCGAACAGATTGGTGGTGGGGGAGTTCATCGTGTGTATAACGGTTCACACTATCAACGTGGACATGGAATAGGAAGTTTTTCATTAAAAAGTTTTTATTTAACTAGTGGGGCGAAAGCGGTTGGAAAAGAAGCTGTTCGAGCTGTCATGCATGTGCTGACTGACGTCAACAATAGTAGAGTTAATTTTAAGCATGCTATAAATACGAGAATGCATGAATCAAGAGAGAATCTCAAGAGAAAAACTGCAAAAAAAATCAGTGAAATGATAAAAGGTAGTGGTTATAAATGAAGGATTAGTAAGCGGAAGCGTCAATCTCTAAAGAGCAGTTCAGCAGGGCGTAACAGAGTTAAGAAAAATCGTACCAGTATAAAGAAGAAGGAGAAAGCTGGTATTAGAAGGGCTGTTAGTAGGAAAAAGATACAGGCTTTACGGAGTGTAACAGATATTTTTGGACCAAGATAATAACATGGTCTTCTTACACGTAAACTCATGTGAATGCATGAAATCCAAATTAGATTTGTTCACTCTTTGACCAACGCAGACATCTTTAGAATCCTCTCAGTTTATTCATTATAAACCAGTCTCATCTCTTACCAACGATGGGCCTATTGAATTTGTTGTACCGGGCGGTGAGGATTATCTTGATCTAGCACACACCATGCTAAGTGTTCGCGTACAAATTTTACCAAATATCGCTGCTGAGAACAATAAAGTGGATCCTTAACCTTGGATTTTTAATCAAAAACTTATTTCTCCGCTAAATAATGCATATCCATACAGAGTTTATATTGAAACCTTGTTAAATTACTCAACTGGTGCAATGAACTCACACTTTACTACATCGCTATGGTACCTGGATAGTCCTGGAAAAATGGAAGGCTTAACCAATTTGAATCGCGATGCCCCAGAAGCTTACTTGGGACTTTTAAACCGTCAATACTATACGGGTAATGCGGGTACTGTTCATTTAATCGGTCATTTACATTGCGATATTTTTTACCAGAATAAATTTTTATTAAGCGGTGTGGAAGTACGCATACGTCTTGTACGAAGCAAAGACGCTTTCTGCCTAATGGATGTTGCAGAAAATGACACTTTTACCGTCAGTATTAAAGAAGCATCATTGATTATTCGTCGTGTGAAAATTAGTCCTGGGATATTATTAGCTCATGCTAATAATATCCCTCTAATGCTTCATTAAAGGCAACTGCAAAATATCCTATTACACGTGTTGAAGTTAAATCATTTACTATGCATAAAGGCATTCTCGGAAATACACTCGACAACGTTATTTTAGGTCAGCTGCCCAAAAGAATTATCATTGGTTTTGTTGACAACAGATCGTTTAATGGTAAACGAAGATTTAATCCATTCAACTTTCAACATTTCTCTATTAATTATCTCTCTCTCTCTCTCTACATTGATGATATACAGATACCGAGTAAACCTCTACAGCCTAAATTTACAGGTAATAACCCTCAATATGTAGAGGCTTATCATACATTATTTCCCGGTACTGGGATACATTTCCTTAACGAGTCTCTTGCTCTTACTCGAATAGATTATTCTAGAGGTTATTGTCTGTTCACATTCAATCTAACGCCCGATCTCTCTGCGAATTCAGCCCAGCACTGGAACCTTGTTAAGCGTGGTAGTGTACGGATAGAAGTGAAATTCGATTACACCTTGGGCCAAACAGTAAATTGTATTATTTACGCTGAATACGGAAATGTTCTTGAAATAGACCTTAGCCGTCAAATTATAACAGATTTTAGCGCTTGAACTATTTTGTGATGGGGCTGGTGGTAGATGGTACAGTTATAATCACACTGTGCGCTCCCATCAGACATCAATCTTCTAAAAGAGTTTGCTTCGTAAACATTGTCAATTTGGTTATTTTTTAAAATAAAAGACCATGGATTTTGTCATAGATATTCAAGGTCTAAAAGATCGGAATAATAATTTTTTCCCAAAGGAGGTGGCTGTACTGAGTTTAAAAAAAAAATATTTAATCATTGGATAGTTGAATCACTGCATGATTTTTCTGATTTACCCAGTAGTATAAAACATTCTAACGAGTTTGCTATCAACCATCATCATGGAATTAATTGGATTGAAGGTGATATCAGTATAGCACAATTACAACATCATTTATATAATATTGCCAAGATGGCAACCAGGATTTACACTAGAGGATATGAAAAAGCTAAATATCTTGAGTCAAATATGTCACGAGAAATAAGTAATCTTGAAGATTTATATTCACCTACATTTCATGAACTTTTTCAAAAACATCAAAAAACGCCTCTTTCCTGCGTAAGTCATTGTGTCAAGGAAAAGAATAAAAGCAGTTTCTGTGCGCTTAATCAGGCATACCTATTGCGAAAGTGGTTGCATGCAATACTCCTGGATTGTATGAGATCCGGTTGTAAGGACGAACCTTTAAAATCGAGTGATGCGCTTTTGGAGCGAATAAGATCACGCAGATTGTCAAGACTTTATCGTAGAAGGGGTAGAGATGAGGTTGATTGCTGCAACACACCGTCATCTTCAACAAAGGCTACGGTAAATCGTAATTTAGAAATAAACGGCGATAACAGCGACGACGACGACGACGACGAAGACGACGAAGGTCTTGAGAACAGCAAAGTATGAGTACTTAGCAAATAAGCAAAGCAATTGCCTCTCTGAAAGCTAGAACGATAGTTGTGTATGCGGTCGATCGAATCTTGAATGTTCTAGAACATCCAATAGCAATTGTGGCAAATATTGATGATCATACAAAGCGTGGTTCTCATTGGATCGCTATATATATAAAGATAATAATGGATACGGAACGTACTTTGACAGCTACGGATACCCACCAGTCTCACCACATCATCTTAATAGACTTAAACGTAACTTTAGACAATATCAGTGGAATAAACAAGAAATGCAAAGCTACGACTCACAAGTATGTGGACAATATTGCATTATGTTTCTTTCCTATATGTGCCATCTTCATAATTTACGTACGTTTTGTAGCAAATTTTTAAGAGATTCAAAGAAAAACGATCAATTAGTTGTAAAATTTTATAACATCCTTTTACGAAATAAGATTAAACGTAAGAAATATGTGGAAACTTTTCAAAATGAACGTTCGTTAGGTTTTGGTTTTTGTAATCAGTCATGCACTTCAAAAATGTCATACTAAAAAATGTATTGATCTATAATAAATTTATGATTAATATAACAGAATTGAAAATGTACATTAACGTGTTGATTTTTTCTCACATCCCTCCTCCTTTAACACCTATCCGCTTTCTTTCCTTCACACACACTGAAAATATATTAGACTTAATAATGAATAGAGTTCTTTTTGTAAGCTAAAGTATTAAATTTTTATTTTCGAATCATGAAAAAATTTCCTACCATACTACTCTCTCTCAAAACCATAAAAGCAAGTGTCATAAGCATCTGTCAAATTAATTTATTGTTATTTGCTTAGATTTTTTAGAAAAGTATATCGATAAGTAATCTCAAAAGAAAAGTAATAAATATTAAATTTCACACTTAACCGAATAAAGACGTACTCGTAAACACACGTATATTGATATGAATAGAACACACACTGAAAATATATTAGACTTAATAATGAATAGAGTTCTTTTTGTAAGCTAAAGTATTAAATTTTTATTTTCGAATCATGAAAAAATTTCCTACCATACTACTCTCTCTCAAAACCATAAAAGCAAGTGTCATAAGCATCTGTCAAATTAATTTATTGTTATTTGCTTAGATTTTTTAGAAAAGTATATCGATAAGTAATCTCAAAAGAAAAGTAATAAATATTAAATTTCACACTTAACCGAATAGAGACGTACTCGTAAACACACGTATATTGATATGAATAGAACCTTTGTGATCTGTGTAGCTGTAAAATATAATGAGTTCACACCCTCTTGTAGACATTTACGATCGTATATTATTTCTTTCTTTAAAAAACACTTCATCCTTTATCGCTTTTTTTTCATAACGAAGTCATTGTCTACAGACACGTCATAATACCAAATTTTCTAGAGGGCTCTGGGTATAAAGTCAGCCGCAAAATCCATATACGGCTCAGTATATTTTCAGCAGCAGTAGTAGTCAGATCTAAGTTATAAGATTTTTATATTTCAAAAAAGAGCATAGCAGAGTCTACTAGTGAAAAGTGTAGTAAACGCAGTCTTACAAAAGACTATGCCATTCAACTGAATAACACGCTTCTCTCAACGACGTACTTTATCAATAAGTCTCTAAGTAGGCGAGTTTTTGTTGGATTACAATTTCGTGATGGCTACTACGTACCATGTGTAAAACTATCGACTACACATTTTTACAGATGGGTTACTTTTGATATCAGTTCTTGGCGATTATAAAGAAACCAAATTAATCTTGTTAACGCGTATTTCCAAGAAGCGCATATATTCAAAACGGAGTACGGTAACCCTTCGAAAGTATATTTCGAAAATCATGATCTCCTATGTACAACATCATATAGTGCGAGGAGTATCATATTTGAGGAGAGAGCTGTACTTAACCCTGCGGGTCCACTAAAATTAGTAAATGAAGATGAAGAAAACGAATCACCTAATAAAAGAAGAAGGCATGCATTTCCACCACCCACTACTTGCCTTCAAAAAGTGACATTTGACGGACTCAAACTGATGATGCCTTGCATCGATGAACGTATTGCGCAGTTGGAGCAGCAGGTTGGTAAGGTAAATCGAATTATTGACTACGTTCAAGAATATCTAAAAGATGAAATTAAGAAAGATAATGAAGAAGATGTGAAAATGAATATAATGAAAAACTTTTTAATGTTTCATCAACAACTTTTTATAATTTGATTACAGTATACAATCATCCATCATTTCATAAAAGTCGTCATTTTTATTTCGACCTGCGTTAAGTACAGATCGTGTAAAAACAGGACAGAATCAGGGAAAATCTACGTCAGCACCAACTTACTCCGATAGAGCTTCCTCTACGGCAGAAGAGAAAGAACCTCTTATAAAGAAAGAGAAATCAGAAAAAAATAAACAATATTCCGCAAAATATTCAATAAATACGTACTCATTTCCTGAAAGAAAAGGATACGAAAAATATAAATAAATTATATACTTATTCTTAAATGGTCCTTTTCAAGACCACCATTTTAATAATAACGCAGAATATATACACATAAATATAAACATACTCTCTCTCTCTCTCTCTCTCTCTCTCGACAACTTTTTATCATTTCAATATACAATATATAATCACCCATCATTTCATAAAAGTCGTCATTTTCATTTCGACCTGTGGTAAGTACATCGTGCTTTCTCTCTCTCTCCATATATATATATATACATATATATATATATGTGTGTATGTATATATATACTCTCTCTCTCTCACGTTTTTATGACTCATAAAATTTTTATGAGTCATAAAATCACGACCTATCATGAGTTATTGGGTTAAAAATCACGGGACCTACGATGGGGAATTCTCTCTCTCTCTCTCTCTCTCTCTCTCTCTCTCTCTCTCTCTCTCTCTCTCTCTCTCTCTCTCTCTCTCTCTCTCTCTCTCTCTTTCTCTCCGATTGACAACACGTTTTTACGGCTCATAAAATTTTTATGAGTCATAAAATCACGACCTATCATGGGTTGTTGGGTTAAAACTCATGGGACCTACGATGGGGAGGATGACGTCATCCGTCTTCCCAACGTAGGTCCTATACTACTTACGGTTCCCTCTTTATTTTATGCTAAAATTCCCAACTGCGGATAATTTTGTATTATTTATATTACGAAAAATGCAATATTTATAATATGCAGAAAAAAAAATTATTTTATTAATTAAAATTATTTTGCTCGATTCCGCACTATTGCTGAGCAGGAAAAAACAACACAAGTTAAAAAGAAATATTAAAGCAGCAGTTTTGGTTCAACTTGCAAAATTAAAAATGGCGCCCATATACACGTGAAAGAATGGATTATCCGCAGTAGGGCCATTTTTAATGCGGTATATAATAAATGAAAATTAATGATTAATTGATCAAAATGATATAATATTGTAATTATTTGATAATTTGAATGTTTAATTACAATATTAATCTACTTTTATGAAAATGGCATGTGATAAAGTCTATTTTTTTATTATTTTATTGCACACGTAATCTTAAATTATCTGAAGTTGGGACATTGACCTTATTAGTTTTTGATAAAAATTGGTTATTTAATTTGAAAAGAACAGAGATACGTGACCTCCTCTTAATACATGTTAAAGATGAAAAAATTCCGTTATTCAACATCATAAGAAAAAAAATTCATTTGATTAATTTGATTTTTTTCATACTTCAACTCAGGTCTGACACCTTAAAAGAGGTACGTATCAGAGCATTAAAAGGTTCCCAATGACTTTTATAATTAAAATATACAAGGGGGCAAGCGCGCCAACCTCCATCCCGTTTCTATAATTGTAAAAAAGATATCAAGAATTTGCAATTTTTTAATATCTCTGTTTTAAAATACTAAATAATTTTAATTATTTAAAAGTTCTTTTCAATTTAATGCTCAATCTTTCAATGAAACTAATCATTCATACAAATTTCTATAAATGTATTCGCAGAAAAAATAATTATGATTTTTATTTTGTTATTTAACGTCACTGTATTTATGCTACCATTTCGATGCTAATTAGCAACGGAGTTCGTCAATGTGTTTGTGAACAAAGCACATGCATCGTATACAGCGGTGCTTGTGTCAATTGGCTACCGAAAGCGGAATTCGAACTCAGCACCCCGAGATCATGCTCCAATCCATCGTTCTACGGAATGAGCCACTGAGGCCTCAATTATGATTTTTATTCTTAGATTATTATATAAAAAGAATATCTACGTTGACTATAAAATAATAAATTAAAAAATAGTTCTATCTGTCTACACTGAAAAAAATTCGAATCCAGCGCTGCGAAGTTGATCGTATTAGCTGGATGCGGAGAAGATTCGAAGAATAAGAATACATAAAATCGTAGTAGGTTAGTGCGTAATCATATTGCAGTCAATCATAGCGACTGTCTGTACAAGATAGTAACGTGAATTCGAGTAGAGCGCTGCGACTGCATTGCCGGGTCAATCGCGTCGACTCGTCGGCATCTCGCATACCGACAGCCGAAACTGGGCACAACTTTTAGCGTTGCGTGGCTGCTTGTTTCGTCTCGTCGGTATGTCGCAAGCCGAGATCGAGCACAGAGACAACGTTGCGAGTCCGTATGCTTCGATTTTATAGATTCTAATACTGCGAAAGTCGATATTAATACTTTATATTAATTCAAAGTATGTGTTAATTTAATTTTCATTTATTAATTTTCACAGTAAATGTTTTAATTCTTTAATATTATTAAGATTAAATTTTATTTATCAACATATAATGTGAAACGTTTATTAAATTAAATAAACACTGATGTTTCGTTATACTTCAATATTTACTCGAATTTAAAAATTATATATCTTGTTTAAATATATTCATTAATTATTTAAAATAAAATAAAGTTAATCAATATTTTACGTGAAAATATTTACTAAATAGTCCTAATCAGTTAATATAATCTAATGAATATCTATCTATCTATCTAAATGATATCTGATAAAAAATATATTCGTATAATTTCTTCAAAACTAAGGAGAGAAAAAAGATCATATGATCGATTATAAAATTAATATTTTTCTAACTCTTTTGCAAATTAAGTTTTCACTTATTTCCCCGTTGAAAATGAGAAAATTAATCAGGCAAGGTTTCTATTAAGTTTTTTTATATATTGCATATTAACCTTTCACCGACCAGGCAAGCTAAAAAATTTACAAATTGTAATTTTTAAAAATTCAATTACATTCTATATGTAATTTATAAGAAAAATGGTTCAATTAAATTTTTACTTAGGTTTGATAGTTTTAAATAAAAAAATTCATTAAAACAATTTTTAAAAAAATTCAAAAATAGAGCTCTAATATTTATTATTTTTATTTTTGGATCCAATTGGAACTTATTCCCTGAATTTTATCAATTTTTATTTTTCAGCTGTGTCAATGAATATGAAATATCTCATATACATACACAAAAGTGTATTATTTTATTAAAAATTTATTAAATATAATAAAATAATATTTGAATAAAATTTATTTTAATAGAATTCAAAGATTTAAAGATAAATCTTTAAGATGGTTCACTCGAGATCAGAGTTGATTCAAAATTTTATCTCGTCTTGCAGCATGCGAGATGCCGACAAGTCGAAGCAAGCAACCACGCAACGCTTAAAGTTGTGCCCGGTCTTGGCTGTCAGCATGCAAGATGCCGACGAGTCGTAGCGATTGACCCAGCAATACAGTCGCAGCGCTTTACTCGGATTTACGTTACTTGTACAGACAGTCGCTATGATTGACTGCGATATATGATTACGCTTTAACCTACTACGATTTCATGAATTGTTATGCTTCGAATCTTGTTCGCATCCAGCTAATACGATCAACTTTGCAACGCTGGATTTGGTTTTTTTTAGTGTATAGTTCTATCAATCGAAAGTTGTTTTTTTTCGCTTTTTTTTATAGATGTTTCAATGTTTTTAATTGAAAATTTTTTTTTTCATCAATGTTTTAATGTATCAAACTTTCTGTCTCTAAATAAATATATTAATTGTTTCCATAGCAAAATTAATAATGCATGTAAATTATGCTATAAAATTTTCAAACATCGAGATCATTATTTAAGACATATACAAGAACATATTTTTTTTTCTTTTTAAAAAAAAAAGATTAATATATAAAGGATATTCTCCTCTTTATGATTAACCTTTTTTATATGATGATGTCGAGGGAGCCTAGCCCAGTACCCGTTTAACACATTACATCAGGCTAGACTGTCAGACCCACCCAGGGTTGCGAGAAAAGTGATTAAAAATTATTTAAATTACGAATCATTTTTGAATTTGTAATTGAAGTTTTATTTAATTAACAATTCCTTTTAAATTGATAGTTAAAAATATTTTAATTAACAAATCAAAATCTAATCGTGAATTGAAAAGGCTTTAATTAAAAAATCAAAAGGAATTCTTAATTAAATAAATTTCAATTAAGAAATAAAAATGTAATTGTGAATTGAAAGGGCTTTAATTAAAAATATAAAAGGAATCCTTGATTGAATAAATTTCAATTAAGAAATCAAAATGTAATCGTGAATCAAAAGAGCTTTAATTACAAAATCAAAAATAATCCTTAATTGAATAAATTTCAATTAAGAAATCAAAATGTAATCGTGAATTGGAAGGGCTTTAATTACAAAATCAAAAGGAATCCTTGATTGAATAAATTTCAATTAAGAAATCAAAATGTAATCGTGAATCAAAAGAGCTTTAATTACAAAATCAAAAGTAATCCTTAATTGAATAAATTTCAATTAAGAAATCAAAATGTAATCGTGAATCAAAAGAGCTTTAATTACAAAATCAAAAGTAATCCTTAATTGAATAAATTTCAATTAAGAAATCAAAATGTAATCGTGAATTGAAAGGGCTTTAATTACAAAATCAAAAGGAATCCTTGATTGAATAAATTTCAATTAAGAAATCAAAATGTAATCGTGAATCAAAAGAGCTTTAATTACAAAATCATAAGAAATCCTTAATTGAATGAATTACAATTAAGAAATCAAAATGTAATCGTGAATTGAAAGGGCTTTAATTACAAATTCAAAAGGAATCCTTGATTGAATAAATTTCAATTAAGAAATCAAAATGTAATCGTGAATCAAAAGAGCTTTAATTACAAAATCAAAAGTAATCCTTAATTGAATAAATTTTAATTAAGAAATCAAAATGTAATCGTGAATTGAAAGGGCTTTAATTACAAAATCAAAAGGAATCCTTGATTGAATAAATTTCAATTAAGAAATCAAAATGTAATCGTGAATCAAAAGAGCTTTAATTACAAAATCGAAAGTAATCCTTAATTGAATGAATTTCAATTAAGAAATCAAAATGTAATCGTGAATTGAAAGGGCTTTAATTACAAATTCAAAAGGAATCCTTGATTGAATAAATTTCAATTAAGAAATCAAAATGTAATCGTGAATCAAAAGAGCTTTAATTACAAAATCAAAAGTAATCCTTAATTGAATAAATTTCAATTAAGAAATCAAAATGTAATCGTGAATTGAAAGGGCTTTAATTACAAAATCAAAAGTAATCCTTAATTGAATAAATTTCAATTAAGAAATCAAAATGTAATCGTGAATCAAAAGAGCTTTAATTACAAAATCAAAAGTAATCCTTAATTGAATGAATTTCAATTAAGAAATCAAAATGTAATCGTGAATTGAAAGGGCTTTAATTACAAAATCAAAAGGAATCCTTGATTGAATAAATTTCAATTAAGAAATCAAAATGTAATCGTGAATCAAAAGAGCTTTAATTACAAAATCAAAAGTAATCCTTAATTGAATAAATTTCAATTAAGAAATCAAAATGTAATCGTGAATCAAAAGAGCTTTAATTACAAAATCAAAAGTAATCCTTAATTGAATAAATTTCAATTAAGAAATCAAAATGTAATCGTGAATTGAAAGGGCTTTAATTACAAAATCAAAAGGAATCCTTGATTGAATAAATTTAAATTAAGAAATCAAAATGTAATCGTGAATCAAAAGAGCTTTAATTACAAAATCAAAAGTAATCCTTAATTGAATGAATTCCAATTAAGAAATCAAAATGTAATCGTGAATTGAAAGGGCTTTAATTACAAATTCAAAAGGAATCCTTGATTGAATAAATTTCAATTAAGAAATCAAAATGTAATCGTGAATCAAAAGAGCTTTAATTACAAAATCAAAAGTAATCCTTAATTGAATAAATTTTAATTAAGAAATCAAAATGTAATCGTGAATTGAAAGGGCTTTAATTACAAAATCAAAAGGAATCCTTGATTGAATAAATTTCAATTAAGAAATCAAAATGTAATCGTGAATCAAAAGAGCTTTAATTACAAAATCGAAAGTAATCCTTAATTGAATGAATTTCAATTAAGAAATCAAAATGTAATCGTGAATTGAAAGGGCTTTAATTACAAATTCAAAAGGAATCCTTGATTGAATAAATTTCAATTAAGAAATCAAAATGTGATCGTGAATCAAAAGCGCTTTAATTACAAAATCAAAAGTAATCCTTAATTGAATAAATTTCAATTAAGAAATCAAAATGTAATCGTGAATTGAAAGGGCTTTAATTACAAAATCAAAAGTAATCCTTAATTGAATAAATTTCAATTAAGAAATCAAAATGTAATCGTGAATCAAAAGAGCTTTAATTACAAAATCAAAAGTAATCCTTAATTGAATGAATTTCAATTAAGAAATCAAAATGTAATCGTGAATTGAAAGGGCTTTAATTACAAAATCAAAAGGAATCCTTGATTGAATAAATTTCAATTAAGAAATCAAAATGTAATCGTGAATCAAAAGAGCTTTAATTACAAAATCAAAAGTAATCCTTAATTGAATAAATTTCAATTAAGAAATCAAAATGTAATCGTGAATTGAAAGGGCTTTAATTACAAAATCAAAAGGAATCCTTGATTGAATAAATTTCAATTAAGAAATCAAAATGTAATCGTGAATCAAAAGAGCTTTAATTACAAAATCAAAAGTAATCCTTAATTGAATAAATTTCAATTAAGAAATCAAAATGTAATCGTGAATCAAAAGAGCTTTAATTACAAAATCAAAAGTAATCCTTAATTGAATGAATTTCAATTAAGAAATCAAAATGTAATCGTGAATTGAAAGGGCTTTAATTACAAATTCAAAAGGAATCCTTGATTGAATAAATTTCAATTAAGAAATCAAAATGTAATCGTGAATTGAAAAGGCTTAAATTAAAAATTCAAATGGAATTCTTAACTAAATATATTTTACTTAACAAACAAAAATGTAATTGTGAATTGAAAGAGCGTCAGTTATGATTATGATTTGTGAATTCGAGAGCTTTCATTAAAAATTCCACAATTCCTTTTTAATTAAATGTGCTGAGGACTTTTCATCATATATATTAGACAGGTCGTTATTTCCCGAAACTTACTGAGCATCGCTCCCAACCCTTAGATCGATGTGTTTATACTAATAATTAAAAAAGCAGCTGGAATACTTTGTTGGAATAGAGATTTAACCTTGCCGAATCGCAAAAAACCGTATTTTTCATTGTTTTTTCTTATTTTTTGCTTTCTCACAGAGAAAGCATTGTATCGATAAAAAAAATTTTTTCCTATTTTTTTATTAATTTGTACATATTTGAACTCGGTGAGTCGAAAAAAGTGGTTTCCAGAAAATGTCTGTATGTATGTGTGTGTGTGTGTGTGTGTGTGTGTGGATGTATGAATTCAGTTAGTAAACTGTATCTCGAGAACTACTCGATGGATTTGCTTCTAATTTTGCATAGAATTTAGTTTTGTGACTAACTTGCTAGGAAGCTATTGATAATTGGTTCTTCTAGCGTAGTTTTCATTTTAAAGTTTAAAAAAAAAAAAAAAAAAATTCGATTTTTCGTTTTTTGGTTTCTTTTTGTTTACTACTCGATGAATTTGCTTCAAAATTTGCATGGAATTTATTTGTGATTGCCCGGATAAAATAAATTTTTAAAAACTGGTTTTCTTAGCTTAGTTATAATTTTAGAGCATTTTGAAATTAAAAAAAAAATGTTTCTATTTATTAAGCCAATAAAATCTTAAAAACTACTCGATGGATTTACTTCAAATTTTCCATACAATTCAATTTTTTGATGAACTGGTGCGGAAGCTATTAAGAATTGGCTTTCTTTGCGTAGTTTTTTTTCTAGAATCATTTTAAGAATTTTAAAAAAATATCGATTTTTCATTTTTTTTGTATTTTACGTAAACTACTCGAAGAATTTGTTCGAAAATTTGTATGGAACTTAATCTCGACTGCCAAAAGTATAAAAAATTTTGTAAACTAATTTTCTTAGTGCACTTTTAATTTTAGAGCATTTTTAAAATTTTTAAAAAAATTTTTATTTTTAATTTTTTTTTATTTTACGAAAACCATTCGATAGATTTACTCCAAAATTTGTATGCAATTAATTCGCTACTGTCTGAAGAAAACAAGCTTTGGAAAACTAATTTTCTCAGCGCAGTTTTAATTTTAGAACACTTTGAAAATTTTCAAAAAAATTTTTATCTTTCATTTATTTTCTTTTTTGCGTTAACCATACTATAAATTTTCTCCAAAATTTTTATACAATTAATTCGCTATTGTCTGAAAAAAATAAGCTTTTGAAAACTAATTTTCTTAGCGTGGTTACAATTTTAGAGAATTTTAAAGATTTAAAAAAAAATTTCGATTCTTCTTTTTTTATTTTTTTTTATTCTACGTAAAGTACTCGATAGATTTGTTCTAAAAATTGCAGGGAAATTATTTGCGACTGCCAAAAGAAGGGAAATTTTCAAAAATTGATTTTCACAATGCAGTTTTAATTTTAGAGCATTTTTAAAATTTTGAAAAAGAAATTTTGAAAAGAAAATGTTATTTTTTTAACCAGTTAGATCTCGAAAATTACTAGATGGATTTGCTTCAAATTTTGTGTACCATCTATGTTTTAGTATAACTAGGCGGGAAGCTATTGAAAATTAGTATTCATAGTGTATTTTTTTTATAGAGCCATTTTAAGAATTTGAAAAAATTTTCGATTAAAAATTTTTTTTTTGTATTTTACGTAAGTTAACTGATGAATTCGCTTTGAGATTTCCATGGGAATAATTTGCATCTGCCAAAAGAAGGATAAACTTTATAAACCGATCTTTTTAGCGTAGTTTTCATTTTAGAAAATTAAAAAAATTTTCATAAAAAATTTTCATATTTCAGTTTTTTTCCATTTTACGTAAAGTACTCGATAGAATTGCTCTAAAATTTGTATACAAGTTATTTGCTACTGTCTTTATAAACCAAGTTAAAAAAAATAATTTTTTTAGCGTAGCTTTTTGATCACTTCTTTTGATTTCTGAGTTACTCTTAAAAATAACATAATTTGAGCGCAATTATATGACGAGAATAAACACGCAAACTTGCAGCAGAATTGAAGCAGTCTTCCGTAAGAACCTTGCAGCAGCACTTTACCCCAGAATTAGATAAGAATTACATAAGTCAAGTGCAAATATATGCCCACTAGTTATATATTAAAATCACATTTTAATAAATATAAAAAAATTAATGAAACTTAAAGAGCTCTATGAGAAAGCATTCCGCCAAAGCACTTGGCAGCGTTTTTTTTCTACATACAGCTATGACTGAAAGAAATTTTTTGAGACCCTCTTTCGCACTTTTTCTATTGCCGTAAGTTAAAATAATATTTTATAGGGTTATTTTAGAGCCGAGAAAAATTTTTTCTCCGAATTGTTGCTCTTGAAATATTAATAGTAGATTACTCAACAAGCGAGCAAAATAGGTCATTCCCACGAGTTGTTTGTCACTCGAGCGTCGCGAGAGTGACAAAGAAGACGAGTGGGGGACCTATTTTGCCGCGAGTCGAGTATGGAATTTTTTCCAACAAGGTGAACGGAATTCGATTTACATTGGCTGTTTCGCGTGAGCAAAATACGACATACCCTCGCGAGTGAGCAAAATTTATTTTGCTCACTAGCGAGGGTTTGTGGTATTTTGCTCACGCAAAACAGCCAACAAAAATCGATTTTTGTTCTCCGCGTTGGGAAAAAAATTTTACTCAAACGGGTTTACTCTCGTGTATTTTGAGGTTAAAAGCACTTTATAATTTTTTTTTATTCAAACAACCAACATAACTTTAAAGTAGGCTTAAAGATCTTCAATTTCCTTTTTTATAAAAGTTTCTAGGTGCTTCTGATACTGAGATATGGCTATTTGAATTCGATAGGAAATTCGTAGAATAAAATCTGTAAACATCGTGAGCATGCAATTGACTATTAACTCCCTCTGATCACAAATTCAGTTTCAAAGCACATAGAAACGGTCTAAGTAAAGCAAAATGAAGGTCTTAATTTCAAAAAAAAGTGGCGCTAGGTGTCTTTCGCACAGTCAGAGTTATGAAAATAGTAAATACCCATGTAGAAATAATTTTCGTAAATATCTATAAATATCTGTAAATATCTCTAAATAACTGTAAATAATTAATAAAAAGTATTGAGACTGAAACATTAATAAAAGTTATTTACACTTATTTATTATTATTTACAATTATTTATAGTTATTTAGTTATTTACGATTACTAACTGATTTTATAAGTTATTTACTATTATTTATAAACACTTACAGTGACTTACTCTTAATTACTATTATTTACTGTTATTTACAATTTTCAAAATTTTTAGGTAAGTAAATAGTTTATTATTATTTATAATTATTTACGATGATTTATAGTTATTTATAGTTATTTACTTTCGTTGCCTTAGATAATTTTTTGGAACGCATGTACACTTACCATTAAATGATTTTTTCCGAAGGTGCACCTAAAATGACAACGTCGCATATTTAGTCTATGGCGTAAGCAAACTATGAATTATACATCGAGTTTCGAATCATCAATCTTTGCAACTTTGTCAATTGCACTCTGTTGGTAAAACAGCATCAAAATTTTTTAATTATCCTGTCAAATTTATAATTATATAAATAAGATGAATTAAGACTCAATTTGAATTTGAATTATGCTGTAAAATATATAATTGTATAGAAAAATGAATCAAAAATAAATTTTAATAATTACAAATAATTATATAATTAAAAAAATAAAGCAAAATTTGTTCTTTATTAAAAATTTCAACTAATATAACATCAAACTTTTATAATTTTTTATTATTAAAACTTTTGAGAAACTTTATGATTTTTTTAAAAATAATTAACTACATTAATTTCAATACAATTTAAATTTACAATTGTAATACATAAAATATGTTTTAATACAACTTTTTATTTATTAAATATATAAATATGCATATATCTAAAAGAAACATGATCTACAAATTTCATGCTTTAATAAACTTCTAATTATTCTATTATGAATAATTATACTAATTTTAACAAAGTTAGTATGATATAATGAGTGCCTTCTAAATATAATAGTTGACAGAACCATTGCTTTCAACATTTACATAATTTTATTCAATTATTTTTAATAAAATTTTACATAAATCAAAGATTTATAAAATTATTGTTGTAATTAATCAATTATGAATAAGAGTTATGTATACGGGCTCCATTAATAGCTATTTTAACAGCAGCATCAAAGCCCAGATCAACTTCAGTATCTGCAACTTATCGAGGAGTTGATAAACTGAGAAACAAGAAAACTGTAACTTCTTCGTTTGCAAACAGTTGAAGCAAGACATGCATCTCATTTCTTTCTATACGAATGCTTATTAATTAACTACTCACTAAGAGAGTATCACACCTCCGGATCACGGATTTTGCTCAAACTTCGGGATAAGTTTTCAGATAATAAAATATGAAAAGAGCTAACGTTATAGTCATAAATACTCAATATTTCTCTAGTTACAGGCAATCAAAGAAAATCACTAAAAAAGTTATTAGATTTTTAAACGCATATAGTTCTTTAGCATTGATAGCTACAAGCTTGAAACTTTTTTTAAATTAAAGCTGAGCTTGAATCCTTTCGAATTAGTAGTTATAGCATGTAAAAATAATATTTTTTCCCAAAGTTAGAGCGTGATAAGCATTGGACCTGATTTTTCTTTTAAAAACATTAATTAAAAATAAAATCTGAAATTAGGTCCAATCCATATTACGCTCTAACTTTGGGAAAAAATAATATTTTTACATGCTATAACTACTATTTCGAAAGGATTTAAGCTCAGCTTTAATTTGAAAAAAGTTTCAAGCTTGTAGCTATCGACGCTAAAGAACTATATGCGTTTAAAAATCTAGTAACTTTTTTAGTGATCTTCTTCAATTGCTTGTAACTAGAGAAATATTGAGTATTT
Organism: Anastatus disparis; assembly: GCA_017163975.1. Classification (NCBI taxonomy): domain Eukaryota; kingdom Metazoa; phylum Arthropoda; class Insecta; order Hymenoptera; family Eupelmidae; genus Anastatus; species Anastatus disparis. The sequence goes on from JAFFSR010000355.1 coordinate 219,648, forward strand.
ATGACTATAACTTTAGCTTTTTCCATATTTTATCATCTGAAAACTTATCCCGAAGTTTGAGCAAAATCCGTGATCTGGAGGTGTGACACTCTCCTAGTCAGTAAATAAATGGACTCATTTCAGTATGCTTCTGTTTAAATATCCTATCTTGTATCCGCAAGGATATAAATTTTTACTGGATATAAATTTGACCTCTGAATTGTAAACTTTAAATTTCTTGACAAGTGTTTGTTATTTCAGTATTCCAATATTTACATCTCCTCGATATAACCAATACAGCATCCATGGTTCTGTTAATGGCAAATAAAGGAATTTGACTCTATTTTACTCTGTTGGTAGCTTGCACCTGCTATCTAATCTTAGCGGCTTCAACATTATTTATGATTCCAAAACATAATTTAGTTTTGAATATTCATTTTTTAATTATTACAAATATTATACTTTTAGACATGATTTAATTAAAAAAAAGACATGATCCACTAGTCATATGCTTTATAACACTTGAGAATGTTTGATTAAATTTGTAATATTTGTGAATAATAATTGTATTAGATGACATAATGTTTGTTTTCTATGAATACTTGTTTACGTAATCAAAGCTTTTTATGATTTCATAATTTTATTAACTCATCGTCTCCAATCAAATTTGAAATTAATTTCTTACTTATTGAACTTTTATTTTTATTCATTTATTGTGAATCCATAAAAGCTATTGGTATGGAATTCCATACTTACAATCATAAATTAGTCGAGGAGTTGATAAACTGTGAAACAAGGAAACTGCAGCTTCTTTGCTTGCAAACAATTGAAGCAAGACATGCACCGCATTTCTTTCTACAGGAATGCTTATTAATTAATCAATAACTACTGAGTAAATGAATGGACTCATTCCAGTATGCTTTTGTTTAAACATCCTATCTTGCATCCGGAAGGATATAAATTTTTACTGGATACAAATTTGACTGATCAAGGAAGAATTTTAAACTTTAAATTTCTTGACGAGTGTTTGTTATTTAAAAATTTAACATTTCTTTAATACAACCAATACTGCAAACGTATTGAAAAATATTTTTTTAACATTATATATTTTAGGCACTTCATTTATATTTGATATAACTATAAATACTTTGGAAATTTTATAATAACAAAATTTTTAAATTATTCTTTGAAATATATAATTATATAAAAATGTCAACTTGGAACTACGTTTTAATGATTATAAATGACTTTGAAATTATAAAATAAAGCAAAATTTCTTAAATCATATCTTTATTCAAAACCTTAACTAATAATACACAAAACTTTTATAATTTTAAATCTTATGAACTACTTTTATGAAATCACAACAGGTGTATTTTGTGCGCTGCTTGCGCATGTGCAGTGTGCAAACAAACTTGGAACGAAAATTTTAATTTTAAATTTTTACATATCTTATAAGAACTAATTATTAACATTAAAACTTTTATGATTTTAAATCTTATGAACTACTTTTATGATATCACAACAGGTGTATTTTGTGCGCTGGTTGCGCATGTGCAGTGTGCAAACAAAGCTTAAAAAAATTCAAAATCAAAATTTAATAGATTTTTTAATCATTCCTAAAATAAAGTCATCAAAAGTCAATAATCAATAAATCCACCTTCATTATTTATCACTTTCTGCAATCTTCGTGGGACAGAATCGCATAAATTATGGAAATATTCTGAATTATCAAATAAGGCAGTCCATGCTTCTTGAACGAGTTCCACGAGCTGCTCACGATTTCGTGCCATTCCAGGTCTCCATCCTTTCACCATATATGACCAGACATTCTCGATGATGTTGAGATCTGGTGAATGTGGTGGCTAGTCAAGTTTCTGAAGCTGGGGATGCGCTGCTTACCAATCACGCACTATATGTGCGGTATGTATAGGACTATTATCCTTCACTATATAAATTGGCACCTCATCGTCTGCGCATCGTTCTCGTAGACTTGGCAGAAGCTCATTTTCAAGAAGGTTTACGTATGTGACGCGATTTTTGCGTCCCAATAAATTTTCAATCTTCATTTATTTTTTTTGGTGTCTAACTACATGTATACTGTTAATATTACTAGTCAATTTTTCTTTAAGAGTAAATAATAGATCTGATGGCGCCCATAAAATTGTTATGTAGAGTTTAAATAAGAATTTAAAATAAAGCTATTTTTTAAAAATGTTTTTCATGTAATTGGTGATGGAGAGAAAGTCAGAATTTAATTCAAACCTTCCCGCCTAGTGACAGCTAAGTTGAAGAAAAGAGAACGCCAGTGGCGCCGTTTGTAAAAAGGAAGAAAAGAAAATGCGCTTAAAAAGAAATGACTATTAAATTATGAAAAGACTTAATTTACTATAAAATAATTAGGATTAAATAGCGTTAGAAAAGATTTATACTTGTAATTTTGAGTGTTATAAGTCATGTGCGCCGCAAAGAAAAAGATTGTTAACGCGTTGTATGAATGAGTAAGAAAGAGATAGAGCGATTAGACGCAAGCATGCCGGTAGTAAATAAACGCGCGCCGTATATACATATTTAAAAAGAACAGAGGTTTTCAACTATAGTTGGAGTCATAAATATCAAAAATAACTTTGTCTTAATTTTCTTTATTTTCTTTTAGTAATTTGCGAATAAATCAATTAATGATGTATAAGATGTAAAATTTAGCGCCCGGAAATTGTTAATAACAAGCGCCATGATTGGCCCGTCAAGATTTTCGTGTGCGGTCAAGTTCAAGAAAGTGCGGGCCCGGCGTCAGTCTAGAGAGAGTATCGTGTGAGATCGGACGTGTGTCGTGAGTAATTGATAAAACAAAGAGCCCTTTGTGAGAGAAAAAGCGTGTTAAAAGAAAAGTTGTGTAGAATCGGATAAAGAATTTGTGCCTTAAAAATAGAGAAAAATATTAGTTTTTTTATTAGTACCGCAAACGGGAGAGTTTTAATTCTTAGTTTCATCGTTAGTCATTGTAAATTCTTTTTTATATATATAAAAAGAAATCGAATGGTGACAAAGTAAAATCTTTCGATTACGCCATTAACGTGAGAAAATTCTAATTGCCGTGCTTAATCATTAAATTTTCTGGGTATTATTTTCATCATTAGAGCCTAACGTTTTCAATCTTTTTATTGTGTCCGTTACGTGAAAGAAAATTTATTGAATAGTGAGAAAATAAGTAGCGCCATTTTTAGTAGCGCCTTTACCAAACGTAACAAACGTTTGCCTTTTTCATTCAAACCAAATCTACGCCGCACCCTCTCTATCAACGTCATCGCCTTAGCGCCAACCTGTGTCCAGGAAGCCAGCAAAGACGAGGCCGAGAGCAAGCGGAGATTTGAAAGGGAGAGAGAGAGAGAGGGTTTAAAAAGGTATAAATCGTATATATTACGTTTCTGAATGTGCTTGCGTGACGTAACATTTTCTTAACAATTTAGCGATCGCGCGTAAATTCTTGTCTTTTTACTTGGCGTCGTTAAATCAGTTTTTTTTTGTGCTCTGTTCTAAAAAAATTTTGTGTAACTTTTATATATATTTGCGCGTGAAGTCAAAATAAAAAATTTAGTACAATTCGTTCAGTATAAATATATAGATATACTTATTTATAATTATTAATTTTTCTATAAATGTATGAAATTTCAATCATTTTAATGGGAAAGAAAATAAAAAGATAAAATCTAAAAAGTGAAATTTAAAATTTGTGAATTTGTGCCGTTTCAAAGTAACTAAAAATCTTCGCGGAAGTTTACATGAAAGCTGTAACGTGCGCCGAGTTCCGCGAAGAGAGCCCCTATTGCCAGCGAAAAGGGGGAGAGGTAAAGCCTCAAACATAAGAAAGAGTATAGAGTCCGCGCGCTTGCTTGCCGTCAGAAAAGTTGAAACCGTGCGCCTTTCTATAAAGTGTAGTAGAGTCACTAATAAAGAACGTGTGTGAGTGAGATAGATAAAAAGAATAATTATATTTTTGTTAGTTGCGCCACAAGTGTCATTGAAATTAAAATCATATTTTTTTTATCTATCTATTTTCTATTTTTGCTTTCTCATAGAGAAAGCATTGTATCGGTAAAAAAAATTTTTTTCTATTTTTTCATTAATTTGTACATATTTGAACTCAGTGAGTCGAAAAAAGTGGTTTCCAGAAAATGTCTGTATGTATGTGTGTGTGTGTGTGTGTGTGTGTGTGTGGATGTATGAATTCAGTTAGTAAGCTGTATCTCGAGAACTACTCGATGGATTTGCTTCTAATTTTGCATGGAATTTAGTTTTGTGATTAACTTGCTGGGAAGCTATTGATAATTTGGTTCTTCCACCGTAGTTTTCATTTTAAAGTTTTTTTAAAAAATAAAAAAAAAATTCGATTTTTCGTTTTTTGGTTTTTTTTTGTTTACTACTCGATGAATTTGCTTCAAAATTTGCATGGAATTTATTTCTGATTGCCCGGATAAAATAAATTTTTAAAAACTGATTTTCTTAGCTCAGTTTTAATTTTAGAGCATTTTGAAATTTTTGAAAAAAATTTTTCTATTTATTAAGCCAATAAAATCTTAAAAACTACTCGATGGATTTACTTCAAATTTTCCATACAATTCAATTTTTTGATGAACTGGTGGGGAAGCTATTGGAAATTGGTTTTCTTAGCGAAGTTTTTTTTTTAGAATCATTTTAAGAATTTTTAAAAAATTTCGATTTTTCATTTTTTTTGTATTTTACGTAAACTACTCGAAGAATTTGTTCGAAAATTTGTATGGAACTTTATTTCGACTGCCAAAATTATTAAAAATTTTGTAAACTAATTTTCTTAGCGCACTTTTAATTTTAGAGCATTTTTAAAAATTTTTTAAAAATTTTTATTTTTAATTTTTTTTATTTTACGAAAACCATTCGATTGATTTGCTCCAAAATTTGTATGCAATTAATTCGCTACTATCTGAAGAAAACAAGCTTTGGAATACTAATTTTCTCAGCGCAGTTTTAATTTTAGAACACTTTGAAAATTTTCAAAAAAATTTTTATTTTTCATTTATTTTCTTTTTTGCGTTAACCATACTATAAATTTTCTCCAAAATTTTCATACAATTAATTCGCTATTGTCTGAAAAAAATTAGCTTTTGGAAACTAATTTTCTTAGAGTGGTTACAATTTTAGAGAATTTTAAAGATTTAAAAAAAATTTTGATTCTTCTTTTCTTATTTTTTTTATTCTTCGTAAAGTACTCGATAGATTTGTTCTAAAAATTACAGGGAAATTATTTGCGACTGCCAAAAGAAGGGAAATTTTCAAAAATTGATTTTCATAGCGTAGTTTTAATTTTAGAGCATTTTTAAAATTTTAAAAAAGAAATTTTGAAAAGAAAATGTTATTTATTTAACCAGTTAGATCTCGAAAATTACTCTATGGATTTGCTTCAAATTTTGTATACCATCTATGTTTTTGTATAACTAGGCGGGAAGCTATAGAAAATTTGTGTTCATAGTGTATTTTTTTTATTATAGAGCCATTTTAAGAATTTGAAAAAATTTTCGATTTTTAATTTTTTTTTTTGTATTTTACGTAAGTTAATTGATGAGTTTGCTTTGAGATTTCCATGGGAATAATTTGCATCTGCCAAAAGAAGGATAACTTTTATAAACCGATCTTTTTAGCGTAGTTTTCTTTTTTAGAAAATTTTAAAAATTTTCTTAAAAATTTTCATATTTCAGTATTTTTCCATTTTACGTAAAGTACTTGATAGAATTACTCTAAAATTTGTATACAAGTTATTTGCTACTGTCTTTATAAACCAAGTTTTAAATAAATAATTTTATTAGCGTAGCTTTTGATCACTTCTTTTGTTTTCTGAGTTACTCTTGAAAATTTATAATAGTACTACTGAATTTAATTACCGTTACTAAAATTGACTACTTGGATTTACCAAGCTTAGTCGTGATAAAAAGATATCCACAAGATAACAAAAATAATAAATTCGAACCTATGTATAAGGCTAGCTAAAGTCAACAAAATTAAACACTTTAAAAGCTAACATTTAACCCAAGCAAAATGTTGAAAAGGCAATCAACTAGCATATAAATTCAAAATTTATAAAGTACAAAATGAATAAATATTAATGATGGACAATTTTTTTATATTAAAATCACATTTAAATAAATATAAAAAAATAATGAAACTCAAAGAGCTCTATGAGAAAGCATTCCGCCAAAGCACTTGGCAGCGTTTTTTTTCTAGATTAGTAGCGATCAATTTATTATATACGAGTGTGTGTGTGTGTCAAAATTCAAATAGAGTTTTTTTTTGAGCCATTGTTAAAATTGTTAGATTTCAAGTAAATAGAGTTTTTTTTTATGTTTAATTAAAGACGTTTATTCAGTTAACCAGTAAAATCGTATACAGTGTTTTATTCTAATACCCCTTTTTAATAATATTTCATTAAAAAAAATTTTAAATACATTTTTTTTATTATTGCGCCTAAGTCTTGGGCCCTTGTAACCCGAACAAGGGTTACAATTTTTCAAAGGATTCCCTCTGTAGATCTTTCATAAAAGTAAGATTGAAATATAAATAAATAAATTCGACGTTTTCGGGAGTAGTTGGAAGTCCGGCTATTTATCACGTCGCACGTATACTTGAGCATTGAGTCTTCTGTCAATACAAAAAATACGACCGGGACCATCACCGTTCACCCACGCTCCGAAAAATTATCTAAGACAACGAAAGTAAATAACTATAAATAACTGTAAATCATCATAAATAATTATAAATAACAATAAACTATTTACTTATCTAAAAATTTTGAAAATTGTAAACAATAGTAAATAATAGTAATTAAGAGTAAGTAACTGTAAGTATTTGTAAATAATAGTGAATAACTTATAAAATCAGTTAGTGATCGTAAATAACTAAATAACTATAAATAATTGTGAATAATAATAAATAAGTGTAAATAACTTTTATTAATGTTTCAGTCTCAATACTTTTTATTAATTATTTACAGTTGTTTAGAGATATTTACAGATATTTATAGATATTTACGAAAATTATTTCTATATGGGTATTTACTAATTTCATAACTCTGACTGTGCGAAAGACACCTAGCACCACTTTTTTGTTAAAATTAAGACTTTCATTTTGCTTTACTTAGACCATTTCTATGTGCTTTAAAATTGAATTTGTGATCAGAGGGAGTTGATAGTCAATTGCATGCTCACGATGTTTACAGATTTTATTCTACGACTTTCCTATCAAATTCAAATGGCAATATCTCAGTATCAGAAGCACCTAGAAACTTTTATAAAAAAGGAAATTGAAGATCTTCAAGCCTACTTTAAAGTTATGTTGGTTGTTTAAATGAAAGAAAATTATAAAGTGCTTTTAACCTCAAAATACACGAAAATAAACCCGTTTGAGTAAAATTTTTTAATATTTCAAGAGCAACAATTCGGAAAAAAAATTTTTCTCGGCTCAAAAATCACTTCATTAGATATTATTTTAACTTACGGCAATAGAAAAAGTGTGAAACAGGGTCTCAAAAAAATATTTTTAGTCATAGCTGTATGTAGAAAAAAGAAAAATAAGAAAAAACAATAAAAAATACGGTTTTTTAAGATTCGGCAAGGTTAAATTTCTATTTCAACAAGGTATTCCAGCGGCTTTTCAATTATTAGTGTAAACACATCGATCTAAGGGTTGGGAGCGATGCTCAGTAAGTTTCGGGAAATAACGACCTGTCTAATATATATATAGAAAAACATATGTGGACGCACACATACATACGCACCTGGGCTCATATATATGCAACATTTCATGTCGACCCACAGGTCCACATACAGACAAGTTGATATATATATATATATATATATATATATATATATGTGTGTATACGCGTGTTTATTGACTGACCGATGGCTTTAAGTATAATTTAATATATTTAAATTACACATTTGTAAAATATACATGTATATTTTACATATGTGTACGTAAAATATGTGTATGCGTATTAATACATTATAATTTGGTATTAATAATTAAAATATTTGAGAAATTGTATTTTATTTTTTATCCAACCGTTGGCTGACTGTTGGTTTATATTTGTCCAAACCGTTAACCAAACAACTTGGCCAATAGTTAGTTAACTAGCCATTTCAACTAGTTTATTTTCTACCAGGGTTCATAATAACTTGAGAAGAATTTTTTTTTAAAGTTCCGCAATACTTTGTCTAAACTTATAAGATACTTGTAAAATAAAATTTCAAAGCTAGGCACATTCTCATTGTCGAAGTTCAGGATATGTTCTGCAAAAGAAAATCTTTGGAAAAACTTCCTGTAAAGGTAAATTTTTTTACGCGGGAAACTCCGTCTCGCATTCGTTATCACGATCATTAGCGCTTTGCTTATACTTACCTTACGCGGCACTTAGATTGCCACAGACGCTCGACAGAGACATATCCTTCTCTTTGCCTACTTTACTCTGTTCGTATCTATACTACACGATAAACGCGTGGACTCGTAACAGTTTATATCCAAAATAAAATAAGAATTGAGATGAGAATTAGACAGGCATTTTTTAGATTAACGCTACACGGAAAGAAATTTCGCCTTTGGAGATGTCGATGACTTAAAGGATAAAGACTTTTCAATACGTTGTGTTAGATTGATTTGAATTTATACTTAAAATATGACAAAATTCGACTACGGTCTATCCGAGGATAATCGTAAATCATATATTCTAAAATCCACTTGATTCAATCGTATATCGAATGATGATAATTCTAGAAAAGCTTGAAAACTCTTAATACGAGGCCGAGTAAAAATTAACTCCGCGCTGGACGTCTCAGACGTCGAGATTCGAGATCCCGCTATTCACAGTGTATACATATTCGATTACTCCGAGAGTCCAGTGGCGGCGCTTCAAGAGTCTGTATATGTTTTTTGCTGTTTTTATTAACCGAAGAAATATATATAACAACTTTCTAGAATACCTGTACTTATTTAACCGCTAAGTCGGAGTCACTTATTCAAAGGTATTGCAGCAATCGAGAATCTCGACTTTCGGAATCTTAGACGCCCAGAGCCGAGTTGAGGTAGCTCGGCCGTGCGCTTGCGCTATTGCGATGACTCATGAATTCCATATTTACGAATTTTAAATAAGATCAAGTTCAGTTTCATTTTGCATGTATTCGAGGATTCTTAGAGTTTATTTGATACTCTTACGAATTGAAATAATACGAAATGTAGAGTTATGAAATGTTGTTTCTTTCATGAAATTAATAGACTCTAAATATCGAGATGCCCAAAGACAAAATTTCTTTCCGTGTAAAGACATTGTAACTAGATTAATGAAGAGATTGTTAAAGCCATAAATCTAAATAAGGTTCATTAAATTTTGTCTTCAGTGAAATTGCTTGAGTATTTTCTGAATATAACGCGCTATAACTAATTATTGAAACTATACGAAATAAAGAAAATTTAAAGTCCACTCTTTTTTAAAAATCTGAAAAGCGCTCACAGAACCAAAGATATGCTTATTTATAGTTAAGCAGCAAAAAAATACTAAAAGTCATCTAAATTCTGAAGGTCGATGATTTTTAGTATTTTTCTGCTGCTTAACTTTAAACAAGCATATCTTCAGAAATCAAAATAAGTGACTGAAGAGCTACTCTAAGGAAATTATTTTTCAAAAGCTTGTTTTATAAAGACCGTAGCAAATAACTTGTATACAAATTTTGGAGCAAATTTATCGAGTAGCTCACGTGAAATGGAAAAAAAAATAAAAAAGAAAAATTTTTTAAAAAAATTTTTTAAATGTTCTAAAATTAAAGTTACGCTAAGGGAATCGGGTTTTAAAAGTCATCCTTCTTTTAGTAATTGCAAACAATTCCCATGAAAATTTCAAAGCAAATTCATCAAGTAATTTACGTAAAATACAAAAAAAAACAAAAATGTTAAATTTTTTTTTAAATTCTTAAAATGCCTCTAAAAAACTACACTATGAAAACCAATTTTCAATAGCTTTCCGCCTACTTATACAAAATAATAGATGGTAAGCAAAATTTGAAGCAAGTAGTTTTCAAGATAATCTATCAAGTAGTTTTCGAGATTTCGTTGGCTAAATAAATACCATTTTCTTTTCAAAATCTCTTTTTCAAAATTTTCGAAATGCTCTGGAATTGAAACTACGCTAGGAAAATCAATTTTTGAAAATTTTCCTTCTTTTGGCAGTCACAAATAGTTTTCCGGCAAATTTCAGAACAAATTTATCACAAACTTTTCGTAAAATAAAAAAAAATAAAAAAAGAATAATCGAAATTTTTTTAAAATCTTTAAAATTTTCTAAAATTGTAACCATGCTAAAACGATTAGTTATCAAAAAAATATTTTTTTCAGACAATAGCGAATTGACTGTATAAAAATTTTAGAGAAAATTTATCGTACAGTTTACGCATAATAGAAAATAAATGTAAAATAATAATTTTTATGAAAATTTTCAAAATGCTCCAAAATCAAAACTGCACTGAGAAAATTAGTTTTTTAAAGCTTGTTTTCTTCAGACAGTAGCAAATAACTTGCATACAAATTTTGGAGCAAAATTATCGAATCGTTTTCGTAAAATAAAAAAAAAATTAAAAAGGAAAAATCAAAAAAAAATTTTTTAAATACTGTAAAATTAAAAGTACGCTAAGAAAATGAGTTTTCAAAAGTTTTTCTTCTTTTGGCAGTTAAAAATAAGTTCCATACAAATTTTCAAGCAAATTCTTTGAGTAATTTACGTAAGATACAAAAAAAATTTTAAATCAAAATTTGTTTAAAATTCTTAAAATGAACGCACGCACACACACACACAATTTCTGGAAACCATTTTTTCCGACCATTTTCTCCCTTAGTCCAAATATCTACAAATTAATGAAAAAAAACGCTACTAAGTGCTTTGGCGCAATGCTTTCTCATAGAGCTCATTGAATTGAGTATTTTTATTTTATTTTTTTAAATGTGATTTTAACGTAAAATACAATTTTTATCCAATAAAAATTAATGAATGTAAGAGAGTGATTAGGAAATAGGAAGAGAGAGACAAGGATGGATAAAAATAGGGTAAAAATAAGAATTAATCTAAGATAGAAAGACAGAGAGGAAGTTAGAACGTAAGAAAAGAGTTAGTGAAAGCGTTGAATCAGAAATCAAAAGAAATGATCAAAGAGTTACATTAAGAAAATTATTTTTTTAAAGCTTGTTTTATAAAGACAGTAGCAAATAACTTATATACAAATTTAGGAGCAAATCTATTTAGTAGTTTACGTTAAATGAAAAAAAAAATAAAAAATGAAAATTTTTTTTAATTTTAAATATAGAAAATAGTTACAAAAAAATGGATAATTTAGGGGTTAACCTATATAATAAATTTTAAATATAGCAATTTAAGATGCTTATGCTAGCATTTTTTCTTTTAATAACAAAATTACAAAATTAAAAAATTTTTTGTATTTCTATCAGATTCCTATTAATATTGTGGAATTATTTATTGACTTTTATAATACTAACAAGGAGAGTGCATTGCATTTGGGTCTTGAATTTTCTTCTAGCTTTGTGATCTTTTTTCTTACATAAAATCATGAAAAAAAGCCGCGTCTATTCGGTCCAACGCTCGATTTTTTCCGAGTTATGAGCAGTTTTGTCTGTTTTGTTGAAAAAATTGCATCTGCTTTATAATTTTACAGTTTCCGAATTACTTATTCTAGAAGATTTTTACTGATTGCATATTAAAATTGAGATTAAAACCTTTCGATTAAAAGCTCAAGTTGTTAAAAACTTATGAAGGGATGAAAATTGAAATGAATTTCTGACTAAAATGTTGCATTTATTTTCTATGCATTTTTTGAGCTAAATATTTGCGCTATTTTTATTCGCCCATAACTTTTTAACAACTTGAGCTTTTTGGACACGTTTTTTTTTAATCAAAAGGTTTCAGTCTCAACTTTAATATGCAATCAGTAAAAACATTCTAGAATAAGTAGTTTGGAAACTGTAAAATTATAAAGCAGATGCAATTTTTTCAACAAAACAGACAAAACTGCTCATAACTCGGAAAAAATCGAGCGTTGGACCGAATGGACGCGGCTTTTTTCATGATAGTAGAGAGACCTGTGCTATAGCGCACCCAGACGGCGCCAAAAAAATTTTCGGTCTCTCTCGACGCCTTTCCCTCGCGCGTTATAGACATGAAGGTTCCCCCTCCCCCGGGCAAGATGGACATAGGTTTCGGAACTTTCCCCTCTCGGCGCTATAGCTCGCATCGAGCTGTAGACGCCCCCTCTCTAACTTACCGTACAGGGGGCTGTGAGTGTTGAAGAGAGCAACGGAGAGATGTATACTTACCCCTCTTGGCGCTATAGCATCCGTCGGCGTGTAGACATCGCTCTCTTACCGTACAGCCCGTAAGCGTTGGGCTTTGTGTAGAGCAGCGAAGAGTACTGGTTACCCCTTCTTGGCGTTATAGCTTACATCGAATTATATGAATTTACTTTAGAAAAATTTAGTTAAAAGTTGTAATATTAATAAAAAGTTTTAGAAAAAAGATAAAATATGAAAAATATTTTTAAAAAATTTATGAGAAAATTATGTTGAAAAATTTAAAAATTTTTTTAAATATTATAAAAGAAAAATGTATATGAAAAATTTTTATATAAAATTAAATTGAATAAATTTTGGTGGGTAGTTGTGTGAGGTGAAAAAGGTTAGGATGGGTATGATACAGGAGATGGATAAAAATACATTTTATTATATGTAATAAAAATAAATTTTTTAATTTATTAACAAATATATAATAAATATATAGTTATACAAATTTTACAAAAAATAGAATATACAATACGCATACGGTCTTACAAATTTTACGAAAATATACAACATTTTTACAAAATTCATCGACAAATATACACAATATACAATATTTGAAAGTCGCACACGCTATTATTCTTTGTAACCGAATGGTAAAGACGTACCATCTTGAAAAAAGCGACGTTTAGTTTTGTTCGTCCTTTGTAATTATTTTAAAATTTTCCGTACGCTTGATACTACGAAATGATAATTTGATTGTGTTAATTTCTTTATTTATTAATTTTTTAACACTATCAAAATTAATATGTGCAGTATTTTGGAAATTCAATCGAATGCCTTTAATTTTACAGCATTCGAAAGTATTTCCAGACGGTGAAATCCCTTTAAAGGCATAAAACTTTGGGCCACCGCTCAGGTATTCTGAGATATAAGAACCATCTTCATAAGAAGACAGTTCATCGGTCATTTGCCCTAAGAAATTACCTGTTTCGGGTGTATATTCACCTTGCGTGCCGGTTGTGACGAAAATACACGAATCTGTGTCGCAATACAATAAACGCTTCCCTAGTTTTTCTAAGTACGAGTATAAAACAAGGCGCGCTTAAGCAGTGGTATAAGCGGCGATCACTACATTAGTATGGCTTGAACTTTTCATAGCGTCATCTTTAAATACCCAATTAACGCATAAAACATTTTCATTAATAAGAAGTAATCCTGTTACTTCTTTATCTTTAGCCATAATAATATTTAAAAGTTCTTGTCTGCTTTTGACAAATTCGGTGTGTGGTAAATTATCGCGTTGACCAAATTTACCCCAAAACGAATTTTATTGTAATCGAGAGAAATTCCTTCCTTTGTTTTGTACTCGTTAATATAATTATTTTTTGATAGGTCGTCTTTACATTCAGACGGCCAACCACTCGCTTACTGTTTAATTTTAAGAAAACAGTTGATATGGTCTTTAAAACGACCGCCATCACTGTTTTTATCTATTTGTGTAATTTGGTATTGCCAAATTACAAAAATATTTAAAATTTTGTACCCTTTTTCTAAGGCGACCTTTATTTCGTCTGAAACCCAGGTACCTAAAAGAGCACGTTCTTTAACATTTTTATGTTTACAAGATTGAAAATTTTGCTCTTCGCAACACGTTTTACAAAGAGAAAATAATAATTTTTTTCCTGATTTGACAGGTAAAACAGGTATATATAAATTTTGAGGAGGTAAAATTAGACATTTGACAAGTCCATTTACCTCAGCAAATTTTTCATAATTGTTCCCTGTCAGTTGTAAACATTCACCTTCAACATAAATTTGTGGGTGGCCTGTAGGGAATTTACCTGTTTTACAGATATACGGATATAATGAACATATATCCGTATACCTGATTTTTTCATCGTTTTTTATGGTGTACGAAGTTACAAAATTTTCGGTACGTCCACCAAAGAATGCGTCTCTAGGGTCCAATTTAACGTTGGATAAAAGTGAATGGTTTTTTAAATATAGTGATATTTCGGGTTGCGCTATTTTCATTTTATTGAAATCGCATTCCCAAATCCATTCTACTTTATACCCGCTAGCACGTATTTTTTGTATTTTTTCCAGTGTTTTTTTATAACATTCATGCATCGGCCGCCCGAATGAATCTCTCGACTCATAGTTCTGTGCAAAACACTTTTTACACCCATGAGCATAACATCCTTGAAATTCAAATACTGTTCCTTTGAATTTCGAGGATGAAGCTTCATTTAAATCTATGGGTAAAAAACCATCGACTTTATAGCCCTCTGGTAAAATATATTCCCGAGCTCTTGCCGCATGAATGATCTTTTTCCCTAAAACATGTTTACGCCATAATAACCATTCGTTTGATTTTTTCGAATGGTTATCGGCAAGTCTATAGCCCTTTGTGGGTATAAGGCCGATCGTTTTTTCCTGTAAAAAGTTTTGCCTGTATAGTACAGAGCATGCAGAAGCTATAGTCGTAGCCTGTGAAAAAGGGCATAAATTTCCTTTTTCTAGAAATATATTCCTAAATACAACGCACGCTCGCCGTAAAATATTTACATCTAGGGTGCAATATTTTATAATTTCTTTTTGGAAATCGAATTCGGTACATGTTTTTAAATGTTCGTTGTACCACTGATAAAATTTCTCTCTCTCACCAACACTCATTGTATCGGGCGAGTAATATTTTGCTGGTGGTAACGGGCCTTTATATTTTTCGTTTTCTTTTGTATTAAATAAATGTGGGAAATACCCTTTAACATTACCTTCAGACAAGCCGAATGCCTTTGGTAAATCACTTAATTTCATGTTGAAATAATTTATCGAATCAATGAATCGCGTTTTATGAATAGACATTAAAATAATATTTCTACCGTTTAATATTATTTTAGGTTTGATATTATAATTTTCTTTTAAAATACTGTTTAAAATAAAATGCGCATCAAATGCTTTGGCATTATGTGCGATGCATATTGTATTATTAAAAACAGAATTTTGGCGAATAGCCAATTCTATTAAATTTTTAACGGGATTTTCTTTAAATATAAATTTCCGTATACCACAAAAACCGCAATGAGTTGTGAGAGATTCAACATTGATACAATTGTCGCACACTTGTTGTGCTACACATAAATTTACAACATGTAAATTTACGTTAGCACTGTATAAATCGTCTTGCCTCGTCTCGAAATCATAGAATATAAATCTATTTTCCGGCTTATTTTTATTGTTCATGCTTGTTTTAACAGCGAGCGGTTTAATGTAGCACATTTCATTGTAGGTATGTATAATTTTACATCGATTACAATAAAATGTACCACATTTGTGCTCTGGTTTACTTTTTTTTCTATTAATGTTTTTAATCACACATTTATCGCAATTATATATGACAGAACACACACTACTGTTCCGATCGTAACTTCCGTTTTGTAAGTGTCTCGCGTAACACGCTTGACTCACAAAACTTCTGTTACAAACGGAACAGGTTATATTCTGTTTTTCACACACACATGCTGGTTTGGAAAAACAACAAGCACAAACATCGCTACATTTATGCATATCTATACGCTCGTATGCTTTGTTGCATTTTTCGCAAAACTTTGAGAGTCCACCAGCTTGCTGTATAGATTTTATAAAAGCAAAATGTCCTGGTGGACCCTCAAAGTATAATAAATTAATTTGCCGTGGTGATGGTGTATTATCGTTAGCATTTATAAAAAATTCTGAAATACGCCCATCTTACCATATTTGAGAAGTATTATTCGCTAATTCATTATTTTTTCTAATGATTAGAGCGATATTTTTTTTTGTGCTAGATATTTTTGAAAAAGTTGAATATGTTCCATATGACACCCATTTTCTGGTATATCATTTAGGTCAATTCTAGCTTCTTTTAAAATATCAAGTGCACATTTTTTTTGAAAAGCACGTCGTGAATCGATCGTGCTTTTCCAATTTTTTAGATAATTTGTATTTTTTGGGTCGGATTGCAACAATAAATATGCCAATCTGACCGCTATTGCTCGTGGCAAACAAAGATTATCATCATTTTGTATCATGATGACAGAACGCTTTCTTTTAGCGGCTTCTTTGTTTATGGGTTTACCTAAATTTCTAGCCCCGCCGGTTATTCCTTTTACTAAGGTAATATCCAGAATTAAATTATTACTGATATTGAATTCCGCATTGCTTTGAGCAATTTGGAAAATTATATCGAATAATTCTTCGGGGCGAAAATCTTTTACGTATTTCAACGCATCCACCCAGGCCCGCGAGTAAATTCATCGCTTGTAATGTATGCGGTAATGTAGTCGTACGGATTTTCCGCTAGATCAATAATGAACGCGTGAATTTCGGTGATTGTTTCTTGCAACCACACCAAAGGGTTGGTGTTTGGTAGGGGAATTTCAATTTGAATTGTTAGACGTTCGCCACGCACACCGTAACGTTGTGAATTTCCACCTGGTTGTCGAGAAATTACAACAAACTTTTGTGTGTTTCTATCAGAAGCTACATTGCCACCACCACCACCTACTTGATTATTTGAGTTTACCTCACACGTACAATATTCGAATTCGCGATCACTCTCATTTACACTGTCACCGCGTATCGCTTCGTTACTGAAAAACGGTGATTCTTCATTGCTCTCATCGCTTTCTGAAATAATTATCTGATTATCTAAATTAAAACACTCACTCTCGCTACTAGTATCGCTAACATACATACTTTCTTTGCTCTCTGGTATTATTATTTTGTTCTTTATAGTTAATTTTTTATTATTAATATATGTATCATCGCTATCGCTATCGCTAATATATTCATCGCTTTCTGGTATTATTCCATTCTTTATAATTAATTTTTTATTATTAATATATGTATCATCGCTATTACTATCGCTAATATATTCATTGCTTTCTGGGATTATTATATTTTTTCTAATTATTTTACTATCTACAGATCTATCGCTACCATTTATATAATCGTCTTTAATATTTCTAACATTAAGATCAGCTTCGTTGTCGCTGTCACCGTCGCTTTGACTCTCATTTGCTCGTCTCAGCAATTCTAGACCGTTAACTATATAAAAAAAGGAAAAAGAGACAAAAATAAATATTTTTATGTCATCTTATTTTATTATTATTATTTTAATTTATCATATAACGCGTTTCTTTTTATTGTATTAAAAACTACTTAAAATACCGAACGACACGATTCTAACCCTTTCACTCTATTACCAGTCCATATTAGAGTGTATATGTATTTTGTACATATCGTGCTGGTTAACCCTTACAGTCACAGGAGCCGATATATCAGCTACCTAATTTTCTTTTTTTTTTTACCTCAATATTTTTGCAATATCATGCTTGATTCTTGGATTTTTTGTATTTTCAGATACATATAGCCTTACTATTTATAATGCTGATGATATTTTATAAATTTATAACTATTAATTATTATTATAAACAAATACATACAAAAAAAAAAGTGAATTGAATTGCATGACTGAAAGGGTTAACCAATACAATATGAACAAAATACATATACAGTCTAAAGTAGACAGGCAATAGAGTAAAAAAAAATAGAATCGTTTCGGCCGGTATTTTATCTAGTCTTTAACGGGATGTCGTAGTTGTTAAAATCGATTTTGGTTTTTATCTTACTGATATCTTTTTTTTTTAAATTCACTATTTGGACAAATATAATGATTTGTCCGCGCTAAAACTATATTCATACAATAATTTTTGTAAAATTAAGAATCATTTACGCTTGTTATTTTTATAAACTTTGAATGAAAAATAGATATCAAGTTTGATGAATCTAATCTCAAAATAGTATACATCAAAACAATGTTTATACCTTTTTAAGTATAGTATTTTGGTAAAAATTTCTTGACTTATCAACGCTGAGGATAAATCTTAGAAATTTTCTTACTGAAGTGAAAGAATTTGATTTGACGCACTGTTTACGCATAAACTTTGAATAAAAATATTATTAGGAGGAGCAAAACTACGATATCCTCTTAATACAATAAAAAAATATGATATTTTATAAATTCGTATAAATTTTTCAATATATATATATATATATATATATATATATATATATATATATATAAGCACCTATATTCTTTTACTCTCTCTTTTTTATCCCATTCTCTCCCCACCGCTTTCAAGAACGTGTTGTCTATGCACAAACGCAAATGTGTGCGTTAAAAGTACTACCTTTTATACCTTTAAATCTCTCTCCCACTCTCTCTTTCATTCGCTTATTTTCTCTTATATAACTACTCTGTTTATAAATACATGTACGCGCTTAGTTACTATGTGTAGATGTGGTAAAGAGAAAAGTGCGAAATCGAACCATGCGCACGGAGGGTCAAAAAAAAATTTTTTAATGTATTTTAAATTTTATACGTTTATATACCTATTTATATAAAATCTTTATACTAGTTATAACATTAAAAAAGATGTAAAATCAAATAATTTTAATTATAAAATATTAAAATTAATTTTCAGGGTTCAGACACCCCTCTAAAACTTTCGGATACACGTAGTAACAAATCCCGTAATTCGTTTAAAGGGATTTGTAACGCGTTTTGATATTCGTCGTCATTATAATTTAAAGTGGCTACTAGCCATCTACGCTCGCGCGCACGTGGTGCCCATTGAATATGATCAAGTTGATTGTCAATTGGTTCCCCCGTTTCTTCATTAGTCGATATCGCTAATATTAAATTTAATATTAAATTTTGTTACTTATAAAAAAAAAAAAATTTTATTTTAAAAAAACTTACCGCTGTTGTATACATTATCGTGGCCGTTGTACTGATTGAAATTGGTTGATATGACGTTGCCTCGCTCGTCTATCTTGTCTAACATCGTCTTGTTCTACTTCATTTACTACATTATTTTCTTCTTCTTCTGGCACGTTTTTATCCATATCAGCGTTTTCGTCCATATCAACGTTTGCGTTCATATCAACGTTTTCGTCCATATCAGCGTTTTCGTCCATATCAACGTTTTCGTTCATATCAACGTTTTCGTCCATATCAGCGTTTTCATCCATATCGATGTTTGACCTCGTTGACTGGTCAGCAATATCAAGGAAGCCTCCTGCTATAAGTGCAGGGGTTATTCTTTGCCCCTTATGATTTATTGAGTCGTCCGAATTCGGTATCGGACTACTTGTGGCGTAGCGTTTACCATTTGCAAAAATGTTTCCCACTTCCTCATCTTCACTTTCATCACTGTTATCACTAACAGCACCACTACCACTCAGTACACTTTCCTCAGAGCTGCTGCTCTCTTCCACACTTTCTTCTACACTTTCCTGCTGTAAATTTTCCACCACCACATCCTCATCCTCCCTCAGAAGAGCGAAAAAAGCTAAAGAAAAAAAAACACATTTTTATTAGTAAACTTTAAAACACACACTTTTTATATCACTTTTTTTTTAATTTTCTTTAAAAACACGTACAGTCGGCTTCATTAAGGCCATCAATAACGTCTCGAAACAATGGTGAATCGCGTAAACGGCGATTTACAATCACCGTTCCAGCAATGAGAGATGCATGCATCGATGAATAAAATTTTCTTCGATATAAACATCTAATTTCACGCGACGTAAGATTGTTAACGAGTTGTCTTAATTCACGACGCAACCCATTAATCGACATCGTACGTAATACCAAGCGTCTTCTTCTTAATTGCTCACCTACGAGTGACGTATGGTTACGCTTATTCACAAATAAATCCGTAAGAACGACACTGTCGCGTAAATTGCACCACTCTTGACGCGACGACATTTTTTAAATTGAAATTTTAAGGAAGACTTAAAAGAAAAAACTTAACAAATTTCTCGAAGATGAGAAGGAACCGTTCAATACGAGAATTGAAACGTAAATGAAAATCTTTCTGTTTCATTTTCTACAGAATACCCACGTTTGTTTTTTAATAAAAAAAATACGTTGGTGGGGTCAAAAAGGAAATGTGATTTTTCACATTGATGAAAATTTAGCACGTTTTTTGAAACATCTGTGCTCTGTATGGGTTAATTTTTATATACACCAAACTCCTAAAGAGCCTAAGTGCAATAAAAAACTGGTTTGGCCCCGAAGTAAAAACTAATAAATACAATGCGAAACGTAGGTGAAAATAGTTGTAAAATGCAATAGAAAGAAGGTTGTAGAAGAGAAAGATCTTCTCAGTGAGGTAAATCCTAATAGTTATTATATCTATGACATTTACAATACTCAATACTTTCCTAAAAATAGAAAATGAAATCCCTACTTTTTTTATTTTTAAAGAGCGTTTTCTTGAGTGGACCTATGGGTGTGTAGAAAAAAGTTTTATAGCCCCTTCTTCTTTTCTTATTTACATAAATTTTATGTATGTGTGCGTATAGTAGTAGGCGGGGCTATGAATTTAAAAAGCCTGGATAAATAAATTTTTACAGATTAGTTGACAAAACACTTGCGGTGAAACATAGTCATTTACATAATACTGTTAAAGTTAAAATGGCTCAAATGCAAGTAGAGTTACAATCTGCGGCACGTTGTCGAGTTTATGAGGGTAAACAGGTAGATGGGACATTAAGACTACCCAACATTATTTTAGCTACCTGTTACGCTTTAAATGTCTCCGATACAAAAAGAATCATTGTGGGATTTGATCGGGCACAAGAGTCAAACGATAGTGGTGTGTTCAAATATGATATTGTGTTGAAATTTGTCAATGCTGGGAGCGGTATAAAAGGAACTCAACGTGAATTAGTTATGGATGTCAATGCTTGGAACAACTTGCAGGAAAAATTTGATTTAATATCCACCTACTTCAACGATGATTATCAATATTACGAAAAATATAATGGACAGCGTGTTGTTACTATGGGTAATTACGAACTTTTCTTCACAACATCGTATGGTTCAAAGTCTGTGACGATTGAGCAGCGACCATCTTTTGGAGAAATTATAGACCTCTCATCTCAGAGCACGGATATTAATCAGCAAAATAAAAAAGGGAAAATGTACTTACCTACTATTGTAATGCAGCTCGTTACTTTTGAAGGCGTTAAAACTGTAAGTAAATGTACCAATGCACAAATAGCGCGTCTTGAGGAGCATACAAAAAATATAGATTTGCGTGCAACATTTTTAAAGGAATACACGCGTGATATTGTTTATCAACGAGTATCATCAGAGACAGCAAGAAGAAATATGTTGGGTAATTTAAGTGAATTTAAAAATTTTTTAAATGATAACTCTGTTATAGAATTGTTATATCGTAAATTAAAAGAAAATTTACCTAGTGATTTTACAGCAAAATATTATAATATAGTTTTTGAAGAAATGTTAGCATTTTTGATAATACCTATTGCTGAACAAATTCAAAAAGAAATGTTTCCAAATATTAAGATGTGAATATTTAAAAAAAAAATTTTTTTCAATCCATATAAATTTTTCTAAAAATTATAAAAAATACTTATTCCAACATTAAAATTTGAAAAAAAAAATGTAAAAAAAAAATTAAAAACAATCATTAAGTAATAATGCGTCGTTATAAGATGTAATTATATATAATGTTATATACATGCGTATGTGTGTGTATTATTACCGAATCAGTATACTGTAAAATACATTGCGTACAAATATTAATGTAAATAATTATGTTAGTAGTTTATTGCGTTTACGCGCTAGTACACGATTTAAGTTCAAGCATTTTTAATGCACTCCAATTTATAAATTGGTTGAAATTACAGTAGATTTGATATCTGCAATGTTTTTAAAAGATGCGTAAATGAAAGTATAATGGTACTTTCAAATATGCGTTTTTAAAAGTATTGTAGTTATCAAAACTGCAGTAATTTTCTCCAATTTGCAAAATGGCGGGTGTTAAAAATGCTTGATTATAAATCACGTACTAGCGGGTCGACGGAGCATATGAAGACATTATCTGTAAAAACAAATGTAATAAAATTTTTTAAATGGTTGTGTGAATAAATTCTGTAAAAAACATGTATTTTTTTTCTTTAAGATACCTGCACTTATACCTTTTCCCTCTTTATCATAATTATTAATTTTAATTTAAAATTAATTTATATAAATAATTTTTATTACATCATTTTAAATCAATTATTTTTAAAATTTTGACATAAATTTTCATAATATTGCATGCAACAATTACAGCTAATACCTAGCGGTATTAACGCCGCGGAGCACGCGCATCAGCTGATGTAGGGCGCGTGCTCCCGCGTGCTTATTAGCGGTCATAACATAGCTAGTAGCTAATTTAGCGTTAGATCGAACGATACATGCTTATCAGCGGCGTATAGTACACACGCGCTCAAATCAGCTGACACAGCACGTGTATATTTACAGCGGCCGCGCGCGTCCCGGGGCCCTCCCGCGCGGTGAATAGCTAGCATAGCTTAAAAATTGTTATTGTGGATACATATTTTCTTTTTTAAAATCGTCATCAACTTAGTAAGAATACATCGATTATAGCGTACACACGCAAATGAGATATTATCGACAAATACTATAGACGTTAGACTTCACCATTCTTTTACAGCTTTATGTGCCGGTCCGACCGGAGCTGGTAAAACTAATTTTATAAAAAGATTTATAAATTATCTCGATAGAATGTGTGATGTAAAATTCGATAGATTAATGTTTTATTACGGTGAATGGCAAGAAACTTATAAGCAATTTAAGCCACCATATGGACGAATAGAATTTTTCGAAGGGTTGCCAGATCCTGTAGATTATTCGAGCGATACTACGTGTAAAAAACTTATGATTATTGACGATCTTATGCGTGAAGGCTCAAACGATACAATTACCGATCTATTCACAAAGGGCAGTCATCATAAAAACATAAGCGTCATTTTTATAACGCAGAATCTTTTTCACAAGGGTCAAAGAGATATATCGTTAAATGCTACCTACCTGATACTCTTTAAAAATCCTCGTGACCGTGCACAAATCTTGTATTTAGCTAGACAAATTTATCCTGAAGATTCGAAATTTATTCAAGAGATATACTTTGACGCCACTAAAAAAGGATTTTCGTATTTGTTAATAGATTTAAAACAAGATACGCCCGATGATTTTCGTTTCCGCTCATGTATTTTTCCAGATGATTCACACTATTATGTGTACATACCTGAGAAAAAGCGTCGTTAGTTTTATAAATACTTCAATTTATAAATCGAGATGGCTGCGATAACATCATCGAATCAAGCGAGCCCCACTAACACTTCAAAAAAGACAAATAGTTGTGGGTGCTTTGGAAATATAAAATTACCCAAACATTTTACAAAAAAGTGCATTGCATTTTTCCACGCACTTTGTCACGCAGCGTCAAAGGAACGAGACGCTCTTGTACGCGCTGCAGATAAAAATCTCATAAGGTGCATATGTGAGTGTGCTCTAAATACATTAAAGGGTAGTATTATTTTAAAAAATAAAAATAAAAAACAGCTGTCGAAACATAAAAATATTTTAAGAAAACTCGCTGACAAAGCCGTGACAAGTGTAAAGGATAAAAAAATAAAAAATAACAGTGCGCAAAAGTATAAACAAACTTTTTTTTGGAAAAAGAAAAAGCATCTAATATTACAAAACGGAGGTGGTTTTTTACCGTTATTGATCACTCCCTTACTGGATTTGCTTATGTCTGCTATTTTTAAAAAAATAATATAAACACCCGCTTTTTCACTACTTTAAAAAAAACTAAAATAAATCAGAAAAGAAACAGATTCGTAAACATAACTGTTTTAAGTGCTTCAAGTGGCTGTATGTTAAGACAGAATGTGAACTAAAAACCATAAGTGTATACGGGATACATAAAAACTTTTTAACGTTAACCATTTCCTGTACTTTTATAGTATAATATAAACATCTGGTCGTTTTAAAATGAAACATCTTGAAAAATAATACATTAAAATAAATATAACAGAAACAGATTAAAAAACATAAGTGTTTTAAGTGTTTTAAGTTTTCAAGTGTTTTAAGTGGATGGACATAATGTGAACGAAAAATCATAAGTGTATACATGAAACGTAACGTCTTTTTTTATCGTTGCCATTTCCTGTACTTTTATAGTATAATACGAACATCTGTTTGTTTAAAAATAAAAACATCTTGAAAGAATAGTAAATTTATTTAAATAAAAACTAAAATAAACTTAATTAAAACAGATTGAAAAACATATGTGTTTTAAGTGTTTTAAGTGTTTAAAGTGGGTGGCTGTTGAGAAGGAATGTGAACGAAAAACATAAGTGTATACAGGAAACATAAAAACTTTTTAACGTCCCCCGTTTCCTGTACTTTTACAGTATAATATATACATTTGTTCGCTTAAAAACATCTTGAAACATCACTAAATTTTTAAATGAAAACTAAAATAAATATAAAAGAAATAGATTGAAAAAAAACATGTGTTTTAAGTGTTTTAAGTGTATTTGAAGTGGAAGGCTTTTAAGACAGAATGTGAACGAAAAAGTAGACACACGCAGGAAACATAATTTTTGAAAGACACAATATATTGTAAATCAGTAGAAACGTTTTTTTTACTTTTATTTATTATATATGACAAATTTCCGCTTGCTGTGAAATAACCTTTTTTTTCTAAACAGTGACGCTGTTTCACATAATGGAACGTGCTCGGAAATGGTTATAGTTCCACAAGACAGTTTGGATTATGTTGACGGAGCGCAGACTAACGCACAAGATGGTCAAGGAAGTAAAAAAGGCTTAAAACATTTGGAAACACTTAAAAGCATCCAGACACCAGGAGATGAATTTTCACGTCTCGATGAAGAAATGAGCAATGTTTTAACATCTGACGATTTTCCAGACGACCGAAAATCGTGAAAAATGGAAAAACTTTTTACAATTGTTACAGAGATATTTATTTTTCAAAAAAATACTAGAGTGAAAGCAGATGATTTCCCGAACACAACTTTCACGAAAAACGATGTTCAAATGTCTGATTCGTCTATTTTAGCTCACGTCCCAAAAACATATATAGATAAAGCAACTCAATTGATAAGTTATTTAAAAACTCACTTATCCGATCGTTTATCTTGGAATAAAAACGGAATCGTTACTGTAGATGGTAATGTCATAAATAATTCAAGTATCATAGATCTGGTTAATGATGCATTAAGAAATAGAAAAAGTTTTAACGCTATCGGTAGAGCACATTTTGAAAATATTTTACGCGCATCTAACGCGCCACGCGCAATCATAGGAAATAAATATTACTGGAAAGTCGAATCAGTTGAATCTGTTTCGAGAGATAACGTGACACCACAAACAGCGCCTTTACCAAGCAGCTCTGATAGCGAAATAGAAAGTTCGAATGGTCCTAAAGCAAAAAAACGTAAAATATCATCTCGCGCAAAGGAAAAAGTGAAAGAAAAAAGTGAAATATTACAAAACAATTTAATTACCCCGCAGCAACAACAGCAAAAGGGGCGGGTTTTCTATGAATTTATAACAGAGCAATGAGTAAAAAGTATGAAAAACAATATTTTAACCCAGCTCACGAAGCTGGCTTTTCTGGTGCACGAAAAATTTTGCGTTTAAATAAAAGTGACTCGCCTAAACGTATTTTAGAATGGTTGAGTAATCAAGATGCATATACCCTTCGTAAACCAATAAGAAAAAAATTTCCTCGCCTACATTATAATGTACACATGATAGATGCAGTTTGGGAATTAGACCTAGTCGATATACAAACTTTAAAAAATTATAATGATGGGTACTCGTACTTATTAGTAGCTATAGATGTATTTAGTAAATTTGCTTTTGTTCAACCCATGAAGGATAAAACCGCTCAGGCGGTCGTAAAAGCTTTCATTGAAATTTTGTCCCGAGCAAACTGACCGTGGTAAAGAATTTATAGGTAGTGCTTTTCAAAAATTTTTAAAAACCAAAGGTATCCTATTCGGTATTGCTCCTTCTCCAGATGTTAAGGCTGCTGTTGTTGAGCGCTTTAACAGAACTTTAAAAGAACGTTTATGGCGATATTTTACATACAGAAATTCATACAGATATATAGATATATTACAGGACCTTGTACGAAGTTATAATCATACACCTCATAGTAGTATAAAAATGATACCGGCTTCTGTTACTATATACAATGCAATACAAGTGCGTGAAAATTTGGAACATTCATGGAAACGCAATGATGGAAAAAACCGAAAAGCACGTGGATTAAAACCTGCTAAATACAAGGTTGGTGACTTTGTGCGTATCAGTCGCACGAAGCATGTTTTTGAAAAAGGTTATGTTCACGGTTGGAGTGAAGAAATTTTCAAAATTTCACGAGTTTCTAAACGTCAAGATATTTACACATACGAATTAATTGATCTAGCAGAAGAAAAAATTCAAGGGTTTTTTTATACCAAAGAATTGACTTTAGTAGGTAAAAATCGTATGAAAACAAAAACTTATAAAATTGAACGTGTTATACGTTCTAGGGGTCGAGGTAAGAAAAAAGAAGTCCTTGTAAAGTGTATAGGATACCCTGAGAAATTTAATTCGTGGATTCTCGAATCCTAGCTCGTTGCAATATGAGTACTTACGAATTTTATCTTGTGCTACCCAGTAACAGTAGCATGAGATATTTTCCCGATAATACAACTACTTGTTTTACTACGCAACTACCTCATGAAATGCGGCTTCACGGTGGCTGGTGTGTTGGTCTTGCAGAGATTCATATACCCTGTACTATCCCACACAGCATGAAATATTGACGTGAAACTTTCACTGAAATATTGTGCTGAAATATTGTCACAAGATTGCAGCAATCTTGTCTTAACATTGCTAAGAGGTTTCATGAAACATTTCAGTGTGATATTGCTGCAAACTTGCTACAAGGTTACAGAAAATAATTCAAGCAATATTGCAAGGAACCTTTCATGAAAGGTTGCAGCGAGGTTTCTGCAAGGTATTATAAAACATTTCATGAAAGGTTGCAGCGAGGTTTCTGCAAGATTTTAGGAACAATTCATGAAATATTGCAAGAAAACTTTCATGACATGTTTCAGCGAGGTTTCCAGCAAGATTTAGAAAACATTTCATAGAATATTGCAAGAAACCTTTCATGAAAGGTTGCAGCGAGGTTTCTAAAAGATTTTAGGAATATTTCATGAAACATTGCAAGAAACCTTTTATGAAAGGTTGCATAGAGGTTTCCAGCAAAATTTAGAAAACATTTTATAAAATATTGCAAGGAACCTTTCATGAAAGGTTGCAGCAAGGTTTCTGCAAGGTTTTAGAAATAATTCATGAAATTTCGCAAGAAACCTTTCATGAAAGATTGCAGCGAGGTTTCTGTAAGACTTTAAAAACATTTCATGAAATATTGCAAGAAAACTTTTATTACATGTTTCAGCGGGATTTTCAGCAAGATTTAGACAACATTTCATGGAATATTGCAAGGAACCTTTCATGGAAGGTTGCAGCGAGGTTTCTGTAAGATTTTAGAAATATTTCAAGAAATATTGGACGAAAACTTTCACGACATGTTTCAGCGAGGTTTTCAGAAAAATTTAGAAAACATTTCATGGAATATTGCAAGGAACCTTTCATGGAAGGTTGCAGCAAGTTTTCTGCAAGGTTTTAGAAATATTTCATGAAATTTCGCAAGAAACCTTTCATGAAAGATTGCAGCGAGGTTTCTGTAAGATTTTAGAAATATTTCAAGAAATATTGGACGAAAACTTTCACGACATGTTTCAGCGAGGTTTTCAGAAAAATTTAGAAAACATTTCATGGAATATTGCAAGGAACCTTTCATGGAAGGTTGCAGCAAGTTTTCTGCAAGATTTTGGAAATATTTCATGAAATATTGCAAGAAACCTTTCATGAAAGGTTGCAGCGCGGTTTCTGTAAGACTTTAAAAACATTTCATGAAATATTGCAAGAAAACTTTTATTACATGTTTCAGCGGGATTTTCAGCAAGATTTAGACAACATTTTGATGGAATATTGCATCGAACTTTCTATGAAAGATTGCAGCGAGCTTTCTGCAAGATTTTAGAAAAATTTCATAAAATATTGCAAGAAACCTTTTACGAAAGGTTGCAGCGAGGTTTCTGCAAGATTTGGGAAACTTTTCATGGAATATTGCAAGAAACCTTTCATGAAAGATTGCAGCGAGGTTCCTGCAAGATTTTAGAAACATTTTACGAAATATTGCAAGATACCTTTTATGAAAGGTTTCAACGAGGTTTCCAGCAAAATTTGATGAATATATTTTATGAAATATTACGAGGTATCTTTTGTTAAAAGTTGCAGTAAGATTTCTGCAAGGTTTTTGACAAGATTTCTAAGATATCACAAAAAATATTGCTATGTACATTTCGTCAATGGTTATTACCATATTTTTGGCAATCTTTATAAAATATTCCAGAAAAGCGTTTCACATAAAGTATCAGCAAAGTTTCATGAATAATTTCAAAATGAAATTGCAGCAAACCTTTCATAAACAGTTTCAGCAATAATTCCGCAAGTTTTTATAAAATATTCTAAGAGCAGTCCAGATTCGCTGTTCTTGTCTTGTATTTGGTTTCCTGTTATTTACTCAAGTATTTATTGCTGTAGTTGTATTGTAAACGGGAAGTTGAGCGCAATAAATATGCTATTATTATAAATATTTATGCGTAGGGTAAAAAAATCCATCGAATTGTTATTGAAAAAAGTAAAGAACGCATAAATATTAGAAACAAAACCTTTTATTTCAATATTCTCTACTTTTCTCAAAAACGATGCTGAGGAATTTTTTCTTCTTGTGCACAAATATTGATAATAATACTATTGCGCTCAACTAGTAATTTATAGATACAACGATTGATACTTAAGCAAATAAGAAAAACTTGATCACACAAGGATATAAAATCCTGCCTACTATTAAATATTACTGCAGCAAGCTTTTGGCAAGATTTAAGAAATATTTTACAAAATATTGCATGCGCGGCAAAATTTGGGAAAAATTTCATGAAATATTACGAGAAATCTTTCATGAAAAATTGCTGCAAGGTTTCTTGAAATGTTGCTGTGAGGTTTTCATGAAAGGTTGCTGCGAGGTTTTTAGAAATATTTCAACCGGGTTCTAGCGCGGACATATAAATGTTGCTGCAATATCTCATAAAAGGTTGCTACCAGGTTTTCTGCAAGGTTACGGCGAGATTTTCTGAAAAATTGCTGTGTGGTTGCTTGAAATGTTTTTGCTATTTTTCCCGCAAGATATCTTTAAGGTTTCTTGAAATGTTTCTGTTACATTTCCTGAAAGATTGCTGCGAGGTTTCCTGCAAGGTTGTGGTGAGGTGTTCTAAAAGATTGCTGCAAGGTTTCTTGAAATGTTTCTGTTACATTTCCTGAAATATTGCTGTGAGGTTTTCATGAAAGGTTGCTGCGAGGTTTTCTGAAAGATTGCTGCGAGGTTTTTAGAAATATTTCAACCGGGTTCTAGCACGGACATATAAATGTTGCTGCAATCTTTCATGAAAGGTTGCTGCGAAGTTTCGAAACTTTCATGAAACCTTGCAGCAACCTTGCAGCAATCTTTCATGCTGTGTGGGATTACACATTTTTCACATAAAACTAAAGAAACAAAATTGAATTTTTTCTATACTGAAAATGATTTAAAAAAAAAACAACTACCAAACTATATGCAATCGATCTACACGAAATACCGTACGGTAATTATGAAAATGTAGAACAATTAGTTGAAAGTATAAATAATATTGGCTCTAACATGCGTAATCATTTAAATGCTACACGCTCTTCCAAAGCTTTTGGATATTATGAACTTAAAACTGTGTGTGATACGAACTGCGGGTCAACGCATTATTTAACAATAAGTGAAAAAATTGGTAAAATATTAGGATACGATCAAGGTATAATGAGCACCATAAAATCAGAAGATGAAAATTTTGAAACGAAAACAACAACAACAGTAGCACCAGGATTCTCTTATATGCGATTTATAATAGATAATAATGGAGGGTCTATAACAGGTAGCAGACCGGCATGCTTGGCGCGTGCTATACCTGAGCAGTTATTTGTCTACTCGGACGTTTGCGAACCTTTTACTGTAGGGGACACACAAGCCTCATTACTTAGAATTGTTTCTTTAGACAATGCTAATTACAAATTCGGAACTACAATAGTAAAAAATTTTGCGCCTATTAAATATATACCACTGATGAAAAATGCATTTAACAATATCGTTATTGATATAAGAGACGCACACGGTAGTCCTATAGCATTCGAGTGTGGAACTCTCACATTGACACTTCATTTTAAGCGTATTCTTTAAATGTAAGTGTAAAATAAGTCATTATATAGCATACTACGAAAATCCAATCGGTAGCGGAAACGGTGTACGCAACGTTTTCGCCGGTTCGCGCTGGCAGCGCGGTTCGGGTCTTGGAAGTTTTTTTTAGGTCTGGCCAGAACTATTTTACCTTTTGTATCGAAACGGTTAAGAGCAGTTGGTAAAGAAGCTCTGCGTGGTGGAATAAGAGTACTTGAAGATATAGGCGATAATATTAGTTTCAAAGAATCTATAAAAAATCGATTTACAGAATCAAAAGATAATTTAAAAGAAAAAGCAAAAAATAAAATTAACGAAATGTTAATGAGCGGGTCAGGATATAAAAATCCTGTTTTCAATTCAGCAATACAGTCTTTGAAGCGACGTTCGATTGAAAGCATCGCAAACTCATTAGCAAAAAAGAGAAAGAAAAGAAGAAAAAGAAAAAGTGTCAGAAGGAGAAAAAAAACTTCAGCAGGTAATAGAAAAAAGAGACGTCCCTCGAGCGGTGTAATTAAGAGAAAAAAGAAAACCACTGTTCGCCGTCGTAAGAAAAAAATTTCACGCGAACAAAAGTCAAACGATATTTTTAAATAAAAAATATCATGGCTTTTTTACACAGTCATAGTAATGAGTGTCTTAAATCAGAGCTGTCATTATTTACTCTCTCAAACATCTATTGAATCAAATGAAATAGTACATTATAAGCCCGTATCATCGTTAAACGACAATGCACCTTTAGAATTTGTAATATCCATCAGTGGAGAGAGTAACATTGATCTTGCTCATACTATGTTAAGCTTACGCATTCAAATACTACCGAAAGATGCAGAGAATAATGAAAAAGTCGGGCCTGTAAATTATATATTACATAGTTTATTTCAACAAGTAGATGTATTATGTAATAATAAATTAGTATCGCCACCTAATAATGCCTATCCATATCGTGCATATATAGAATCTCTTTTAAATTACGGGCGTGCAGCTAAAGATACTCATTTAACTACCTCTCTGTGGTATACAGACACTGCAGGTAAAATGAATGCAAAACCAGATGCTTTGCAGGCTGAATGTAATAAGGGTCTAGTAGAACGTTGTAAACATACTTACGCTGGTAAAATAGTTGATCTACTCGGTCGCCTGCATTGTGATTTATTTAACCAAGATCGTCATCTTTTAAATGGCGTAGAATTAAGATTACGATTCGTAAGATCGAAAGACACTTTTTGTCTCATGGACTCAACGAATGACGCAAATTTCAGTATTCACATCGTTGAGGCTACGCTTCTCGTAAGACGTGTAAAAATAAGCCCCAATATTCTATTAGCCCATGCTAATGCACTTTCAAAAACAACGGCTAAATATCCTTTGACAAGAGTAGAAGTAAAATCTATAACCATGCCTGCTGGTATTTTAGGTGATACACTTGACAATGTTATATTAGGACAAATACCTAAACGAATAATTTTAGGTTTTGTAGATAATCGAGCATTTAACGGGGATCGTACATTAAACCCATTTAATTTTGAACATTTTAACATAAATTTTTTGTCTTTATATATCGATGGTGTAACCGTTCCGAGTAGACCGTTACAACCTATTTTTACTGGTAATAATAAGCTTTACGTTGACGCTTATCATACAATTTTCTCTGGAACTGGCATACACTTCGCGAATGAAGGTAACGAGATTACACCTACAAATTATCCCGACGGATACTGCCTTTTCGCTTTTGATTTGACACCCGATTTATCAGCAAATTTTTGCGATCATTGGAATCTCGTTCGTCACGGCTCTATACGCATAGAAGTGCATTTCGAAACAGCTCTCGCCAAAACGATAAACTGTATAATTTACTCGGAATACGATAATGTATTAGAGATCGACTCTTCAAGACAAGTTATAGTTGACTTTAACTCATAAATTTAAAAATAGAATCTCTATAAATAAATGTTTTTAAAAAGAGGGGGAAAAGGGCGGAGCTTAAAGAATAAAAAGACGAGTAGCGACTTAATTTTTTCAAAAGTCAATTTTGTCTGATTAAACGCAGTAGTTTGAAAAAAAATTAGTTTACTTACGTGTGCTATACATTTTAAAACAAAAATGGAGTTAATTATAGATATTCAACCTATTTTCGATAAAGAGTACAAAATTATACCTAAAGAAGTTGCCGTAATGTCTCTTCAAGGAGACGCGTATTCACATTGGATTATAAAGCCACCTCACGAATTCTCACAGCTTAATAGTTATTTACAACGGGCAAATAACTCGTTAACGAAGTTTGTGCACGATATAGAATGGTTTGAAGGTGATACAACGCTTAAACATGTGCAGGAAAATTTAAAAGCCTTTATGAAAAGTGCTTCTCATATATACGTTTCCGGTCGACCCAAAGTCGATTTTTTAACGGACATTTTAGGATGGAAAGTAATTAATTTAGATGATTATGAAGTGCCCAGTTTTGCAATGATGAATTCTAAATATAAAGATGAAATTTTAGCCTCGTGCGTTTATCATAAAACAAAATCGTGTTTCTGGGTAAACTGTGCAGTGCATAAAGCAGCTTAGTTAAAAAAATGGCTCAACGATCTGAAAATAAAATTCAGAGATTCCATTACAAAAGAAGTTAAAGAAAATAATAAACCACGCACTTTGAACTTTGACAAAGATGAGGATGAAGGTGAAATTCTTGAAATTTTGGAAATATATGCGTGTGAATATCGTAAAAATAATCCAGTATGCGATGACAGCGATGAGGAAAACAATCCAACATCTTCTTCATCGACAATATTAAGTACGTTATCGAATTATCTTGCTAAAGATCCCGAAGAAAACAAAGAAAATGAACCACCAAATATAAAAGATAAAGAAGAAGATAGTCAAAATAATACAACTGTTGGATTGAGCCCTATCAAAGAATCACCAAGTAAGAAAGATGAATACATGTCAAATATTACAGGCGATTCAACACCTTCCAACACTAACAGTAGGGGTAGTACCAGCGGATCGAATCCCACGAATATTGACGAGACCGACAGCATTAGTAATTAATACAGATGAAAGTTATCGGTCTGGAACTCATTGGGTAGCATTATACATAGACAAAGAAGGTATAGGAACCTTTTTCGACAGTTACAGCCAACCACCTCAATCACCGTATTTTCGAAGCACTTTAAAGAGGAATTGCAGAAAATATACCTGGAATACCAAATGTTTACAACAACCAGAGTCTACAGTTTGCGGTAATTACTGTGTTGTGTTTTTACATTATATGTGTCAATTCAATTCATTACAGAGTTTTTGTATATTGTTTACTAATAATTTACAAGATAATTTTATACTATTTTAATCAATTAGTTAAAAAAAATAAAAAAAACATTATTCGATGAAACAAATTAACTCATGTTTTAACTAAAAATATCATAGGCGGTAGTTACTGTATTCAATCTTGTACGACGAAACTGTATTGTTTAAAATAAATTCAAAATTTTCAAAATCTTGTGACTTTTTATTTGTATTTCTTACCCTCTACCCTAATAATAATAAAAAATTTCTTTACAGGATAAACCCAAATTCATAAAAATATATATTTTGAAAAGTTACTCTCAAACATAACCAGTAAATTGTATACAATAAATACCAGATGTAAGCATAAACTTTTTTCTCCCACCATCTTTTTACCATTATTATATATATTTCAATGTTCGAATCTTTCTTAAAAAATTTTCTTCTCATTATACTTTCTTCTGTAGCCGAGTCAACATCTTAGTAATTTTAAATTTCTTCTCCAAATTTTTCTAAAAAATCATCGAAAATGGAAAATTTCAGACAAACAATGGTAAGTTATTTTTCTTTTTTTTTTGTAAATAAAATTTATAATTAAAATTTAATTGTTTTCTTTTTTTTCAGGTACGAAGACGCGTAATGCGCTTATATCGTAGGAAGCTAGAGTCAAAAAATTTAGTCGAAGAAATTAAGGACATTAATAATGCTTTCTGGGTATGTATGTTTTACTTTAAAATATTTTTAAATTTTAAATCATTTTAAAAATATTTATTTTTTTTCAGAAAACACATTCTGACCAAGATCATCAGCCTAGGCTTCGGGTAAAAACACCCGGAGAAATCAACGCGACATATGACCTAGAGGTATGATTTTATTTTTATTAATTATATTAATATCTTTTTTAATTATTATATTCCTTTTTTCTTTTTTCAGCCAACCACACCAGGCATACGTATACATACAATTATACCGGTGACACCGTTGATAGAGACTGTGAGTATTTTGATATACATGTTATGAAATAATATTTTAAAATCATTTCTTAAATATATTTTTCTTTTCTTTGATTTCAGATCACAGCAAACCGTTTATTAAAATTTTATAAAGAAGTCGTTGACAACATCGACGACGAAATCAACAAGCCCTCTTCTGTAAGTTTTGTTTTTTTAATTGCCTATCATCATCATCATAAAATAATTAAATATTTATTAAAAATTTTTTTTTATTTTAGGCTGAAGCTCTGGATGAGGAGAAATCCAGGTTTAATAACTTAAAAAAATTCAGCAGAAGATTTATTCAAAGACTAAATGCATAAAACATGTAATATTTTGTTTTCAATATATATATTAAAATTATTTATTCTGTTTTCATTTTACCCTTTGTATCATATTCATCATAACCTTTTTCATCCACTTCACACTACGACCCACCAAAATTCATTCAATTTAATTTTATATTAAAAGTTTTTCATATACATTCTTTTATATTTAAATTTTTTTTTAATTTTTAACATAATTTTCTCATAAATTTTCTTAAAT
Organism: Anastatus disparis; assembly: GCA_017163975.1. NCBI lineage: Eukaryota > Metazoa > Arthropoda > Insecta > Hymenoptera > Eupelmidae > Anastatus > Anastatus disparis. Next base: position 255,145 of record JAFFSR010000355.1, read on the forward strand.
ATTTTTCATATTTTATCTTTTTCTAAAACTTTTTATTAATATTTAAAACTTTTAACTAAATTTTTCTAAAGTAAATTTATATAATTCAATGTAAGCTATAACGCCAAGAGGGGGTAACCAGTACTCTTCGCTGCTGTCCACAAAGCCCAACGCTTACGGTAAGTAAGAGAGCGATGTCTATACGCCGATGGATGCTATAGCGCCAAGAGGGGTAAGTATACATCTCTCTGTTGCTCTCTTCAACACTCACAGGCCCCCTGTACGGTAAGTTAGAGAGGGGGCGTCTACAGCTCGATGTGAGCTATAGCGCCGAGAGGGGAAAGAAATCTCTTCATCGCTCTCCTAAGTCCCGAAACCCATGTCCATCTTGCCCGGGGGAGGGGGAACCTTCATGTCTATAACGCGCGAGGGAAAGGCGGCGAGAGAGACCGAAAATTTTTTTGGCGCCGTCTGGGTGCGCTATAGCACAGGTCTCTCTACTTATGATTTTATGTAAGAAAAAAAATCTTAAAGCTAGAAGAAAATCCAAGACCCAAATGCAATGCACTCTCCTTGTAAGTTGGAGTTTATTTTATCTAAGGAAAAAAATTCTTGTAAGAGGACGTTTTGGAACATTTATAATAGATTTTATAACCCACACGGGGACCTTGTCAACAATAACAGTTACACTTATAATAATCAAATTTCAAATAGTGATAGTTGTTTGTAATTTCAAGTCTAAATGGTTATATAACTTAAGTAGTTAACGGTTGCCTAATAAGATCAAAAATATTCTTGAATTAGGTGATAAATTTAATTTTTCTATCAATAATGACTCAAAAAATATGATTGAATTTTTAAAAAGTTTTGAATGTCAATTGCCTTTTCTCAAAATCCTGGATAGCAATTCGAAAGACAAAGTAAGATATTCCCTTATCCAAATTATTAAAAATAACTATAAGAATTTTAGTAGATTAAATTTTGTTGATAAAAAGTTGAATCAAGAATTAATTTTGACCCAAAAATTTTTACATAATAATAGAAATGATATTTTAGTAACTAAAGCTGACAAGGGCAACGCGACAGTTATAATAGACAGGAAAGATTATATTACAATGATGGAAGATGAATTGCTTGACAAAAAATATTATTTGATTAAAAAAGTGTCCTTTAAACAATAACAAAAAACAAATAATTAGATTGTTAACTAAATGGTGTAATTATGGTGTGTTTGATGATATTAAACTATTAGAGAACACAATTAATAAATCTCAATTATCTAAGGCTTATGGCTTAATCAAAGTACACGAAAAAAATTTTTTAGTTAGAATTATAGTTTCTGCTATCAACTCTCCCACTTATTTTTTATCAAAATTTTTAGTTGAAAGTTTGAAGTCCAATATCCCTCTAGCCAAATCTTATGTTAAAAACAGTTCAGATTTAAAACAAAGAATTGATTCTATTGTCATTCCTCCAGGTTACACCATAATTGGTTTAGATGTTATTAGTATGTTCACCAACATTCAAGAAAACTTAATAATCAATGCTATAAAAAATTTTTGGAAATTTTTAAACAACAAAGTTGATATTTCTTGTGACGAATTTTGCAATGGAGTAAGCTTGATTCTTAATTCCACTTATTTTAAATTTAATAATATTATTTATAAACAAATTTTTGGCACAGCAATGGGTAGTCCTGTCAGTCCCACATTATGTGATTTAGTCATGCAAATGCTAGAAGTTGATTGCCTAAAAAAGTTGGACTTTGAAGTACCCTTTTATTTTAGATATGTTGACGATATTATCATGTGTGTTCCAATTAACAAGATTGAATCGACGAGAAATATTTTTAATAGTTTTAACAATAATGTACAATTTACAGTTGAGCGTTGTACTGACAATAAAATTAGTTGTTTGGATTTGGAACTTATTATACAACAAGATAATAGCATTTTGACTAATTGGTATAGAAAACCATCTTTCTCCGGTTCTTATTTAAATTTTCACTCACACCATCCTATGAGTCAAAAAAGAGGCATTGTCTTTTCATTCGTAGATTATAGTGTAAAAATGTCACATTATTCCATTCACAAAAACAACCTTGTATTTATTACTCAACTTCTTTTACAAAATAATTATCCATTACGTTTTATTAATAAATGTATTAATAAACGTTTACAGACAATTAAGTATAATAATAAAGTTTGCTGCCCTAACAAAAATAGAATTGGAAATAATGCTTTCGACCTTAATAATACAATAGTTTTGCCCTTTTTCAAAAACATTAATTTTGAAGTTAAAAAAATTTGCTCTCAATTTAAGATACAATTAATAAATAATTGTATAAATAAATTTTCCAGATTCATTGGTTTAGGCAAGGACAGGACTTTACCCTTAAATAAAAACAATGTTGTTTATAAAATAAATTGCGGTGATTGTGAGCTGCGTACGTGGGCCAAACCTCTAGAGAATTAAAAAAACGAATTTATGAACATGAAAGAGACTGTAGGATCGGAAATGAAAGATCAGCTTTGTTTGAACATATTAAAAGGACCAACCATGAATTTGATTTTCTTAATGTAAAAATTTTGGACGTAGAAAAGAATGTTCGAAAGAGGTTGTTCTCTGAAATGGTTTTTATTCACTCACACAAGTCTAACATTAATAGACGATTCGACACTTTTAATTTATAAAACAATTATAAGCAATTGATAGAGCAATTTATACGCTATTGAATTTTTTTATTTTTGATGAATTTTGTAAAAATAATGATTTTAGACTCTTGTCTCATACTTTTATAGTCTAAGTTTCGCTTATATTATATTGTACTAACATCGTAATGCTTTCATTGTAACTTTGACGTTTGCCGCTTATAAGTAAGTTTTCGTTTTGAATTGTATTTACTTTTATCTCTTTGCTTTGTAAATAAGAAATGATTTTTATAATACTACGAAAAGTAAACTGTTATTTTGTATATTAATTCTAGCCTAAAGAGGACCGGGGAAGTGTTACCAAGACGGTCGAAACGTCGCGATGTTGTATTGCAGTATTTTAATGAATATTATTTGATGGAATTGTCATCACATTCATTTACCGAAAGATATTTTTGAACATATTAAGTCTTTTTTGATCATGAAGAAATTCATTTAAAAAAATAAAAATATAAGCATCCCCTGGTAGAAAATGAAACGCTTTTTCTACCATTTTATGGCCATTTCTTTAAAGTGAAGAGCAGAAAATGGGAATGTTTTATGGCCATTATTTGAACTAATATGAAACGTTTTCTTCAACCTTCATAGTGCTAAAAAATGCTAATAAAATGTTGAGTCTGATCCACTATTATTTGAATATAGATAGTTAACAGTAGAGTCTATCAAATTGTGCTCTAATTGATTACTATTAAGAGGAGGTCACGTATTTCTGTCTTTTTCTAATCAAAGAATTGAGTTTTTTACACAAACTAACAACTTTAGCAAAAAATGAAGAGAAAGCCGCATCTCGTAATAAAAAAAGCAATATTTTCTTTGATAAGAAAGAATTAATTTTATTGCTTCGTTTCCAAGAAAACCTTGAAAAACTTAAATCATAGAGGTTAGGGTGAACACTTCGGCTTTTCAAGGTTTCCTTGAGAACGAAGCAATAAAATTAATTTTTTCTTATCAAAGAAAATATTGCTTTTTTTGATACAAGATGCGGCTTTCTCTTCATTTTTTGATAAAGTTATTAGTTTTTGTAAAAAAATCATTTCTTTGATTAGAAAAGGACAGAGATACGTGACCTCCTCTTAAGAATCATTTAAGGTTTTTTCTTGAAAGTTATCATTGATCATTAATAGAATCACTTTTGTTAATATATTCGCGCGTATATTTTGAGTTGTGATCGGATTGTTACAGGTTATTTTTAAACGATTAATAAAATTTTCCATTTATTATTTTAAAAAACGATATTTTTATACTCGTTTCGTACTGCGTTTCATATTTTTATTTTAATAAAATTTAATATTATTTTTATTTTTATAAATTCCAATAAAAATAAACATTGACGAAGGAATGTGAATAAATACTAATCTATATTTTCTCGCCACGTGGCAAAAGTGAGGTTATGATTTTACCTATGATCTGAAAAATTAAGGACTCATTACTAAAAAGTTATATAACTAGTCAAAAAAAGTTGTCCACAGTTTACCTAATTTTTAGATAGCTGTTACTGATTTTTTCTCTCCGTTTACTTAAAATGCGTATTTTTTTGGCTAAATACAAAAATTTTGAACAACATTTTTATATTAGCATTTTTTGCCTATAAGATGCTAACCAATATACCAAAAAATTTGAGCTCTGCAGATTCAGCAAAAAATTGCCATTTATTCGCCAATATTGACATGACAAAATATTACTATTGAAAATGGTCATAAATTGTTGTTTACACCATTTTTAATGTTCAAATTTCTACCAGGGTCATTATAAAACATTTTGTGAATTTTCAAAATAAAAATGTAAAATGGTGATTCTGTTTTTTATCTACAATTTTAAACGTGTATTTTTGAAAGATGTTAGCATAAAGAAGTCATTAAATAGGATTGACAGAACACAGCTTCCTTTAATTATCATCAACATATAATAGAAAAATCAAATATAAACATGTGTTTTGTATAATTTTAACCTTCTGTCAGCCGGCATTTTTTCTACTGAATAAAAAGTGTAACTTTCTCGAAATTTTCCATATAAATGTTTTTTAAGTAATAGTATATGTGGGCCGATCATGGAATGACGCCATATGGTGTCATCCCGGCTGTTAGAAGGTTAAAACATAAATTTTTATGATGTAAGTAATAGACGACATGAATTTCATGCTCACGCGCACAACATTGCATATGAATTTGAGAACACCTTATACAATTATAAATAATTATTACCTGTTGCACAAAATTGTAGTTGTTCACTACTAGGATTGGCGCTGTTACCGGTGCCACTGTCTTTACTATGTTGAGAAGTTGCATCCAGATGTAAGTGAGATTTAAGTTCTTCTTGATTAATAGTTTCATCTGAATTTCGATTCTGGCTTGTATTCAAACGTTTTCTTGTTTGATAGATTATCACCACCCAAATTATCGATGTACCCACAGCGCAGCTTACAACCGTAATTATTATTAAGCCCAACATATCATCCTCGTTTACCATTGAATTTGGCTCTGTAAATCAAATAAAAATTAAATTTTTTTAGAATTAGTCGTTTGCTATATATAGTGTATTCTAAACATTATTTGATTAGTAAATTTATCTTTTATAAAAAATATTATTTCACTATTCATATGACAGAAATTTTTTTTATAGAACTTTGAGAGTATTTTTATTTCTAAATTTTGCAGATTTAAAAAATCTTCAATATCAAATTGGAACAATAATTGAAAAAATTTTAATAGGTGGCTGTATAGTTCTGTCCTCGCCTTATCTGAATTTTTGTTATTATTAATAGATAAAATATTTTTATACGACAGTAAGAGCAGGCCCTAATATATTCAAGTACGAGTAAACGATTTCATTCTATAGAAAAATATAAAGTTTCCATTAGTTTTCAAGTTAAGTCTGAAACTAATGAGAATTTTATATTTTTTCATAGGATAGAATCGTTTGCTAGTCTTCAAATCTATTAAGGTCTGCTCTCACTTTTGTATAAGAATATTTAATTTATTAATAATAACAAAAATTTAGATTAAATAAGGACAGAGCCATACGGCCGCCTCTAAAAATGTAATTACAGTTTTATTGTTTTGGATAAGTGATGTCTTGTTCTAATTTTAGGTCTAATTGCAGGTCGAACTATCTGTCCTTGTCTAATAGTGTTTTTCATCATTTATATAAACACCATTAGCTGTAACATTCAAAAAATGGCAGCCCCCGCTAGATACTAATATAACAGATAAATTTTATAATAAGAACAAAATATTTTTATCACATGGTTTTCGAATAATATGAGACCTACTGATAATCTAAAATATAACCTGTCTTTTTTGATAGGTCTCATATTATTCAAAAACTATACGATTAAATTATTCTCTTCTTATTTAAAAATTGAAACATTATACTAATATCTAGCGGAGGCTGCCATTTTTTTAGTGTTACAGCCAATGATGTTTACATAAATGATGAAAAACATTATTAGATAAAGACAGATAGTTCGGACTCTTCTTAAGGGGAACATATCTTTGAATCCTGGTCAATGTGTTACACAAACAATGTGCTAGTCATAAAAAAGCCTGATTTGCATGAAACAAAATGAAATTTTACTTCGTTATTAGCGATAACAATTTTCAAATAATACAAAGAGAACCATCCAATTAATGGTGAGCTATATTTCATTCAAACATCATCATTAAATTATAATTATTTGTTTATAATACTTCTCTTTCTCTCTTTCTCTTTTATGGCGTAGGTAGCGACATTACGCACGTTATTTGTCTCTTCCTTTTTTGGCTTATTCATACTGTTTTTCACTCTTCTGAGTGAATATATTCGCAGAAGATCATCCACTACTGGGTCCGGAAGCTTTGGTCGAAATTCGCTTGTATTTTTTGCCGTATATTAGATTCAGAACGACTTTTTTTGCTAAGCTTCTCTGCTGCTTTTCTCTGCTACAACCAAGTTTTCCAAGCATAGCATCAAATATCATTATTTTTGGTGAAGTGAGAGGTGTTGAGGTGCAGTGATGCACAGACACATTTTTAATTTAACAAAGCTTAAATTGAAGCATTCATTCTGAACTTTATTTTGTTTTATACATTTTTTTGTAAGAGTCTTAGTTTTTTGGTTATTTAAGATCTTATGAATTTTCCTTTTTATTACATTTTCAAAAAAATCTCTATATCTCCGTCCATGGGGGCAATTCGAAGAAAAGAAAAAATACGGACTTATTTTTTTGCATCAAATAATCATATTCTGCAGTTTCAGCCAAATCCGTTTCCTGAAGGTCGGGTACTCTCCTTGTTAGTGTGATTACCTGGATTAAGGTTGTCTCTCCACTAACATCTTTCTTGTATTATCTTTTTTTTTGCTTTTGCTTGGCTGTGAACATCAACCTTAAGGTTGTTTTACACTAGTTAAAACTTTTGGTTCTATATATTAATATTGCTACACATCTGTGGTGCAATTACTTTGTATTAAGGCTTCTTTCCACTATTACAACTATTTACTCGAACTTAAGTTACTCCTTTATTTTTTCTCATTTACTTTTGAGCTTGCTACTTTTGGATTTAACACGATGTCTGAGAAGTGTACTAGCTGTACCAAAGAATTTAATTCTGCTTCTAAGCCGCAGGAGTGTGGTAAATGTTGGAATCTCTATCATATTAGTTGTGCTGAGCTACTGAACGTACGCAAGGAAGAAACTGAGACCAAGTCTTGTGCACTCTTGTCGCCGAATATATGTGAAGGCGGAGAGAGCATCAAGATGGAGTGAGTCTACGTGCTTAGTGATTCGCAACAGACTGAGCATGACATCATTTTATCGATGAGGCGAGCACACTTGAGGTCTGGTAGAAGGCTGAAGTAAGCTAGAAAATCTGCGCCTAAAATTGAAGCGTTTATATCAGCTAAAAAGAAAAACCAAGTAAAAACTCTACGTAAACCGATGTTAAGATGCATGGTTTTTTGACCATATGTGATGATGGGTGAGCCATTGGCTGCAGCTAATAATAATTGTTAAGGTTCCTCTTTGGGGGTTTTACCATTGACAGCAGCGGTGTTAGTTTCCCTGAATATTTGGCTTTGATGAGCTGAAGGCGCACGGAGGCGAGCAGGTTTTAGCGGCATTGCCAAATTTGGTCTGGTAATAGTAAATGCCATTGAAATGTGGCCTGTTCTCTGAGTTGGACCGGTCTCTGGTCTGCTGCCTGGTGTCAGATCTAGGTGTTCTGGAAAAGTGAGAAGTGTTAGCGTTTGTCAATAATTGACTCATTTGGTTTGATTTTTCTCTGGTAACAGAAATCAATTGATTTAAAAGCAGTTTTATCTCTGTTAGATCTGATGCTCTGTTTTGTACAGCAAGCACTTAGTCGTGACTAACAGAATGAACATGAGCCACAAACGGGCTTTCTGCGAGTTCATCTACTATGCGTAGTAATTTCTCTGTTTCTTCTGATTTGAAGATTTTTAGCAGTCCTTGAATTTGTGTAGGCATTAAATCAATCCATTTGACGCGGAGTAAGTTTTGCGATGCGTTGTCATCTGTATATTCTTTTATTTGACGATAGAGTTGCGATGGTTTTTTATCTCCTAGTTCGAGTTGGTTAAGCATTTTGGTTAGCTTTTTGTCTGGAGAATCAGCGAAACGCTCAATGATGCGAGTTTTGAGAGCTCGATAAGCATCTGTATCTGGAGACGTTTCGAGAATGTCTGCAATTCCTGGCAGAACAGTTAGGTCGAGCGCTGTAATTGTTAAGTGAAATTTGGAAGTATCTGATGTAACTCGGTGAACTTGAAATGCCGATTAGATCTGGTGGAACCACAATTGAGGTCGGTCGCGCCAGAAAGGAGACAATTTGACTTGTGACATTGCGTTCACTGTGTCTGGCATATTGCTTGGTGAGTTGAACTGTTCGTTTTCACTGTCAGTAGAGACGAGATGTGAGCTTTGTGTGCTATTTGTGGAAGCGTTGTCGTTGTCGACGAAATCTGGCGACGCTTTAATAGTAGCGTTTAAGTCTGTTGTGTTGTTAAATTCAATTAAATCCGCCGATGTGCCTGTCTGCTTTTCGCTTGACACTCTTATTGGCATGAAAGTAATGAGGCCATGTGGCGTGAGAGACTCTGCCATGTTGGGCACACCATGCTTGTAATTCACTGAGCGCTCGACCGAGAAGAAGGAAGGAGCGTTCAAGCTCTCGTTACTCGAAGAAGTCACGAGGCGCTAGCGTCTGTTCCCTCCGGTGGTGAGACGCTGCGCGCGTCTTCGCTGTTGCTGGTTTTGATGATGGCGCGCTGAGCGGAGGCACCACATATTTAAGAACACTCTTGTGGTACGAAAATCATTTTTCTTGCGTACTCCATGCCGATAAAACAGGTTTCACAATTAGCCGCAGTAAATATGCTGATTTTACCCTCAATTCCCTTTTTACCTTCAAACTACCCGGTTTAGCGAGTTTTCGCAACAGAGGTGCGAATTTTCGCAATCGTCTCTTATAATACTTGCTGAGTGGAATATTTCCACGTAAAATGTTCAAAGCACACTCGCAAATGTACGTTACAAGTTTAGAATTTGATTCGCGTAATATAGCCTTAAGTTTATAAAGTTCGATTTTACACAAAAAATGTAGCTGAGTCTAGTACTTTTCTGGAATTAGTCTGCTACGACTACGTCTTACCGGCTCCATTACAATCGCATGACTGGTACATTATTCGAGCAAGCATCAGCTTTTATGGGTGTTCAACGAGGCACATAAACGTACTGATGTTTGTCAAACGGAAATATACAAGTACGAAATCTCACGTTTTCAGGTGTACCCTGCTTCAGATCTATGAACAAATAGCCATGTGGCTGTGCTGTAGCATTGAGATATGCCTCTTGCAAAAAACAAGGCTCCTCGGGGCAGACTTGACGCACCAGATGATTTATTTACGCTCGACCGCGCGGATTTTTAAATATTACGATGTAATTAGAGTTTAGAGAGATTTCTCGCTGACCCTCAAGTTATTGTGATGACTACCTTTGGAAATAAGATTGACTACAACTCTACTGGAAGATTCTCTCATCAGATCGTCGAGGATCGAGAGTTTTGCTCGTGGATCATTGGCATAATCTTCGCTCTTTGATTAACCCTCGTGAAATTCGATTCCCTCAGCCAACTCCTTGTGAATTGGCTGCCACTCAGTATAGTACAAGAGTATACGCTTGAATTTTGTATCACTCATGCGATCAATGTAATGCAAAAAATTTTTCACAAATACTGTTTTACCACACGAGCTTGGTCCACAAATCATCTAAGTCCACGGATGCACCCACCTGCAAACGTCCATGTTACCGCTGCTGCTAAACTTCTACTACTAACCTCATCCAATCCTTTAACCACTCTACATATACGATCATTGGTAGTGATGAGCAAGAGTGGGGGGTGGCGGTGCGCGCATGTGTGCAAGCAGTATCGTGCCGGCGCTAGCCAATCGTTTAGCTGATTAGCTATATAGCTGACTGACGCCAGCATTATTCCGCTCTTTAGCTATATGGCTTAAAAAGCTTAACAAGAATGAATCTGATATTTGCTCAAAAGTGCTCGCCACCATTATTACTTGTACCTCCCACCACCACCACTACCACCACTCTGCTCGTCACCCCGCATTTCCAGTATAAAAGTTAAAGCAGCAGCATTTATAGGTTAGTACTGTACAAGTTTTGGTAATCAAATTTTAACAAAAAATTCATTAAAGACTTAAATCCTTAAATTTCAATAGAATTTTATAGAGAGTTGTCGTGAGAAAGTGGGGTGATTATCCGTATCTCGCAAAAAAAAAATAATAATGAATCAAACAAAAAAGGTGCATTTTAAGAAAGGTAGACCAGATATTCACGTGATACGCATGTGGAATTATGCGAGTCGTGCAGCGCGCCGTAGAGAATGGAAGCGAGCGGCTCATGGCACAGAAAGATTTAAAGTAAGAGTGGAAAAAATAAAAATTATTCTGGAACCTATAATTATAAAAAAAATTGATGACTACTTAATTAACACAAAATTAATTTATTATTTTGTTATATTATTTTTTCATTTCAATAAATTATAAAATTTATTACAAAATTGTTTTAGTCTTAATTCTATAACCTATATATATACAGTGGGGTCCAATAGAAAAGAGCCACCCTTGAGAAAAAAAGGACTAATTAAAAAATTTTGTATCTCAAGAAATAAGGGTCGTACAGAACTCTAATTTTTAATTATTTTAAAAGTATTTGTAAGGATTATTTAATGATGAATTTGCAGTTTCATTTTGAGTACTTGTCTGGGAAATATAACGATTTCAAAATGGGAAAAAAAATTTTTTTTTCGCCTGTGTTTAAATGTGAATTATTTTTCGGGAATTGATGGTAGAAAAACTTTTAGTTCTGAAGGTATTTTGCTTAACTTGAAATTCATATTTTAGTTTTTTTTCTAGGTTCAAAATTGACCGAGATCTAGCGATTTTTGTTGAAAAAGGGGTCTTTTTTCCGATATCTGCTTAATGAGAGGAGATACAGAAAAATGCCAAATAAAAAAAGAGTGTATTTTTGTATGTAGAATAACCTTAAATTTTCTTAAAATTTTTTGTGCATTTTAATTTTTTTGATATTGTTGCGGTATTCTTATATACATGTATACCATACTCTTATCATCAAACACCACGTCTGCACAGCTCTTTCTTGAAGTTTGTGAACATGCGATTAATTGTAAATACTGTCAGAAGAAAGTGTTGCAGATGGTTTGTTTTTTATTTCAGATGGTCCATATTGGAATGCAGTTATTCTATGATTTAATGTATCAATAGTCAGATCATATTTTTCATTAGTTGTCATGCGTGCTATAACCAACTTCAAATCATATTGTCCTTGCCCTTCTGAAATATCATCAATTAAACGATTATAATAAACGCTATAAACGATTTATATCGTTACGTGTGTGAATATGCACAACCATCAGATTGTGTCGGCATGACTATAAGCTCTAAACGTTTTGTGCACGGACCTTTATGGATTTCTTTTAGACTGCTTCGTGATTTTTCACTGGTAGATTCACTTGAACTGATAGCTAGTATAGCGCAGAGTAATGATGAATTCAAAATTGACGATGTTTCATATGTTAAAGTTAGTACTGTGGCTAAACCAGAGGGCCGAGGTTGTGTGTCTCTGACTAGCGAATCAGTTTTTAAGAAATCCATTCAAAATATTGAAAATAGCGACAGTCTTTGTCTTCCACGCTCGCTAGTTGCTGCTTACGTATACGCAATACATGGTCAAACGCGTAGTGGAATTTTCCATGACAGATGGAATAAAATAAGACATCATACAGCACAATATCAGAAAGTGCAAGCATTGGAACTTCTCAGAGCTGCAAGAGTTACGATACCCGAGACGGGCTGTGGTATAGAGAAGATTAAATTATTTCGAGAATATTATGCACTCTTCGGAGTCGCAATCATCGTTTATTCATTTCAAAATTTTGTTCGTGGATATAGGCCGCTTTATAATGGTACACGTTTCGTACATGACGTTGGGAATTTCGTTAGATATACTCTAAATATCATGTATTATCAAAGTTCTGGACATTACCAACCAATTTCAAATTTACTCGCAGTGGCTGGGAGTCGAGGCTACTGTATACCTTGCAATAAAAAATTTAGTCATATGAAAAATCATTAATGTGAACAAAAATGCTATAAATGTTTACAGGAGCCTCCTTGTGATATGAATCAGGAAAAAATAAAATGCTTTCGAAGTAGCAGAGATTTTTACGGTACGATATTTTGTAAAATCTGTAATGGTAAAAGACGAATAGAACATTTTCGTTACATGCAGCCTATTGTCGATAAAAAAAGATTCATGATGAATAAAAAAACAATTCTTTATTTATTTTATGATTTTGAGTGCGTCAAATAAAATATTCTATATTAAGAGCAGGCCAGATTCGCTGTCCTTGTCTAATTGGCATTTTTGTTATTTACTCAAGTTTTAATCAATGTATCTTCAAATCAAAGATTGAGCGCAATAGATATTATTATTATGAACATCTATGCACAAGAAAAAAATATCTACCGGTTTGTTTTTGAGAAAAGTAAGTAACGCCAAAGTAAAAGTTTATGTTTATAATATTTTCGCGTTACTTACTTTTCTCAAAAACAACCCGGTAGATATTTTTTTTCTTGTGCATAGATGTTCATAATAATAATATCTATTGCGCTCGACCTTTAATTTGAAGATACACCGATTAAAACTTGAGTAAATAACAAACAACTCAATTGTTACTCGGTCGGTATCAGGTTCTACTCCGGCCTACCATTAAAGGCACAAATCAAATAAATATACATGAAATAGAACGCGAAGTATATTATTAAGGAGATGTTAAACGGACACTACACCTGTACTTATAGATATTAGCTTCCTTTCCATTTTATTGCCGAATTTCCAGAAAAGAAATGCATTAGCTTGTAGTATGTACCATGATGATTATTTGGATAAATTTTCAAATAAATCCATTAATTATTTTTCAAGATATTTGGATTCCTGTACAAAATTGAAAAATGTTAATAAATAATTTTGGAACCCAAAATTCTCTATAACTAATGAATGAATTTATTTAAAAATTAAACCGAATAATCTTCATGGTACATACTACAAGCTAATGCATTTTTTTATTGAAAATTTTGCAATAAAATGTAAATATAGTGACTATTTATGAGTACAGGTGTAGTGTCCATTTTACATCCCCTTAGAAGCGAATAGCATCATTGAAAATAAAAATATTAAACGTGAAGTTTATTATCAAATACGAATAGCGTCATTAAAAGTAATATTAAACGCGAAGTATACTATCAAATACGAATAATGTTACTAAAAATAAAACATTAAACGCGAAGTGTATTATTAAATACGAATAGTGGTATTAAAAATAAAAATATTATATAAATAAAATCTTATATTACACTAAGAAAAAAATATGATTGTATCAACCGAATCCTACTGTTAATATATCACGATGATATATTCTATTCATTTAACAGACGAGTTCTGTTAATTTGATAGAATCGTAATATTGATTCAATTTAAAATTAACTTTAATTTGACAGCAAAGTAAGTTAAAATAGCTGTTACATTTTATTGTATCAAACAAATAAGTTTTAAAGATGATAAAAGAGTTTTTCATTTATTTGAAGCTCACAGCTCACAGAGTTCCAATTTCCAGATATTAACACATAACTTATAATATAACAATGATCATTATTCGTTTCTTAAGTGAAATTTTTTAACATTTTCTTAGATATATTATATATTACACTATTGATATTTACAAATAAAATCTAACATCGCTCGCTAACTAACTATACGCATCGCATCGCATTTATACATACAGCGGAGAAATTCATTTGGTCTTATATACTAACTGACGTACAGTCTTACCACTTGCGGGTTACAAGAAATACGCCATCTATTATTATACTATCGAAACGTAACTGTATTGAAAAGCGGGAGATTTCAAAATACTTAGTGAATAACATATAAATCTTTATAAAATATCAACGAAATAAATGACAAATAATTTATTTTGACTAATGTTTTTTTATGTTAACTATTATTCAATTATATCAACAGCCGTGCTGTTGATATAATTAAATTTAAACATTTATTTTGAAATAATTCATCAGTTAATTTAAGCATGTGCGTATTATTGGTTCAATTTATAAAATTTTGTTGAAATGTAAGTCACACTTTTATTTTGACTTACGTTCTTTTTATTCTAACTATTATTCAATTATACCAACAGCCGCGCTGTTGATATAATTAAATTTAAACATTTATTTTGAAATAATTCATCAGTTAATTTGAGCATGCACATTTTATTGATTCAATTCATAAAATTTTGTTGAAATGTAAGTCAAACTTTTATTTTGACGTACGTTCTTTTATGTTAACCGTTATTCAATTATATCAACAGCCGTGCTGTTAAATTGGCAGCACGATCGTAATTGGGCTATTTTAACTGCACAGATTCTGTTGGATTAAAAAAATTCAGTCAGATTAACAGCGGATCTGTTAAATCAATAACATTTCAGTTGATCTGATGAAATTTTTTTCTCAGTGTATATTAAAGTGAAACCACTTTTTTTCCGTTTCTCCGGTTCTCCGGTTCTCCGGTTCTCCGCATTTTTTAAATGTGTCTAATCTTTTGGTGATAAAAGTAGCAATTTTTTATTGGCCCCTATATAATTAGTACTCATTAGTCATAAGCTTCTTTTTTGGGCCATATTTTTTTGGGTCTTATATTATTTTGGGCCCTATATTTTTATTCAATGCCTATTTTATGGGCCCTTCTTTTTTTTTCATCCTTATATTTTCTTGGGCTCTTTATTTTTTTTTAGCCTTATTTTTTTGGGTCATATTTTTTTGGGCCTAATATTTTTTTGGTCTCTATATTTTTTGAGCTTTATATTTTTTTGGGCCTTATATTTTCTTGGGCCTTATATTTTTTTGAGCCCAATAATTTTTTGGAACCAATATTTTTTTTGTCTTTATATTTTTTGGGCTTTATAGTTTTTTGGGCCTTATTTTTTTGGGCCCAATAATTTTTTCGTCTCTAATTTTTTGGGCCTTATATTTTTTGGGCCTTATATTTTCTTGCGCCCTATATTTTTTTGGACCCAATATTTTTTTGGTCTCTATATTTTTTGGGCTTTATATTTTTTTGGGCCTTATATTTTCTTAGGCCTTATTTTTTTTGGGCCTAATATTTTTTTGGGCCCAATAATTTTTCAGGTCCTATATTTTATTAAGCTCTGTAAATATGCAATCAATATGCAGCCGATTCAACAGCGCATCCCAATATGCAGCCGATTCAACAGCGCATCCCAATATGCAGTCGAATCAACAGCGCATCCCAATACGCAGCCGATTCAACAGTGCGTCCTCTTATATAGCTGATTTAACATCATATCGAACTATTTTGAAAGCGTCAGTTGATATCATATATATATATATATATATATATATATATATATATATATATATATATATATATTATTAAATATTATATTTTTCATTATATTTCGAGTTCAACTATTACACAACAACATATACAACATCTCTTGACATATTCTTTATAATATCTCTTTATAAACAATGTTTTTTGTATACATTGTGTTCTGATCATTTTTATTTTCTCCGTTGACAATAGCGTGGTCACCTAAAAATAATTTTAAATTATTTTTAAAATTCGTCCTTGAAAGAGCAACATATAATTGCCCGTGACTGAAAACTGGTGACGACAAATAAAGACCAACTTTTTTATAAGATTGTCCTTGTGATTTATTAATAGTCATTGCAAATCCTAATCTAATAGGAAACTGTTTTCGTTGCATATTGAATGGAATTCCTTTCGTAGATGGATATAAACTTATTCTTGGAATAAAAACTAATTTACCTTTGTTTTGTTCGGTTGCTAATTCCGCTTGAATGGAATATTTAGGCAATTTTTTCACCATCAACCTTGTTTCATTACAAAGTCCCTTATTGGCATTTAAATTTCTTAAAAGTATTATTATAGCCCCTACTTTTAAATGTAATTTAAGTGATGGAAGTCCATTAGGAGTTAACTTACTTAAAAATTCAGCTGTATCAATACTTAAATATTCAACATGGTTTCCTTCCATTAAATTCAAAACATTGTTATTAATTCCAGTATCATCATTATTTTTAGGAGCCAAAATAACTTTTTCCGTTAGATTCGTATTGTTTATTTTTATTGTTTTTCCAAATATTTCTTCGACAAGATTTTCTTCAATGATAAAATTATCTGGTATAGCACTTAGATCATTATCTTCTTCAAAAACATTGCGGCATTTTCCTTCTCCAATATCTAATAACCATTGTTTAAAATAATTATCACTATCCGAAGCTCGCAGATTTTCATTAAACTTCATTTGCTTAAAATTTTGCCATGATGAACTAAATTTAACTGAATTTTTAATAATGTTCATACGGCTACCATGTCGTACAATTGGTAATGTTTGCCTGAAATCTCCTGATACAATTACAGTTTTACCACTAAAGGGTTGGTTTAAATCGCATAAATCTTGAAAAAGACGATCAACTGCTTCCAAAGCAAATTGGGAAGTCATGGATATTCCATCCCAAATAATTATTTGTGTTTTCTTTAATTGTTTGCCTTCTGCAGAATTCGACTTAACATTACAAGTTGTACAATCTGTTATATTTAACGATAGTTTGAATGTTGTATGCACGGTTTTTCCATCGACTAATGAATTCGCTGCTATACCTGTCCAAGCTACACATAAATAATGTATGGTATGATATTTAAAATAAGCTATTAAAACGTTACGTAAATAACTTTTTCCACTTCAACCTGGTCCATCTATAAAAATATATTTTTCTTTACTTTGGTAGTTTAAACTTTTTATAGTAGAGTTGAATATTTGCCTTTGTTTATCATTTGAAAAATTTATTTTCATTTCTAATTTATTAAGAATATTATTATTATGATTTAAAATTGTTTGATTATAATCTTCTTCTATAAATGCGCTTATGTTAGGTAAATTGAAATCGTTTGATAAAAATCCATTGACTTGTGAATTATTTTTAATAACATTCAATGCATGATCTTCACCTACATTTTTTTTTGTATTCAGGGTGGTAAAATTTATCTTTATATTTTTCATATAAATCTCGTGCATTTATAGGATTATGAAAAACGCCAATAAAAGTAAATAATTCACAAAGAGCATAAGGGAATTCTGTTGAAGATGCTTCTTCCAAACATCTATCCCATTCTTCATCTTCATTAAATAATTGTTATGTCTTAGCTGCCTCATAAAACGAATTGTATATCACATTATCAACAGTACGCAAAGCTTTAAAAGACGTGGCTCCTTTCACGTGTAATAGTAATAACCTAATGAAATAACGTTCTCTATCTTTCGGACTTACTAAGTACATTCTACTAACTAGGAGACTGTCACACCTCCGGATCATGGATTTTGCTCAAACTTCGGGATAAGTTTTCAGATGATAAAATATGAAAAAAGCTAAAGTTATAGTCATAAACACTCAATATTTTCCTAGTTACAGGCAATTGAAAAAAATCACAAAAAAAGTTACTAGATTTTTGAACGCGTATAGTTCTTTAGCATTGATAGCTAGAAGCTTAAACCTATTTTTACATTAAAGCTGAGATTAAATCCTTTCGAAATAGTAGTTATAGCATGTAAGAATATTATTTTTTCCCAAAGTTATAGCGTAATAAAGATTGGACCTGAATTTTTATTTAAAAATATTAATTAATAATAAAAGCTAAAATTACGTCCAATCTTTATTACGCTATAACTTTAGAAAAAAATAATATTTTGATATGTTGTAACTACTTACGAAAGGATTTGAGCTCAGCTTTAATTAAAAAAAGGTTTAAGCTTCTAGCTATCAATGCTAAATAACTATATGCGTTTAAAAATCTAGTAACTTTTTTAGTAATTTTCTTCAATTGCCTGTAACTAGGGAAATATTGAGTGTTTATGACTATAACTTTAGCTTTTTTCATATTTTATCATTTGAAAACTTATCCCGAAGTTTGAGCTAAATCCGTGATCCGGAGATGTGACGCTGTCCTAGTAAATATTGGTTTTCTTTTTTTTTCTTTTATTCTACTTTTTCAGTTTTTCATCAAATGTATAAAAATTTGGTATTTCTGAATACAAGTAATTTTGTGCTTCAAAATCTTCTCTATTCAATTCAAAATATGCTGTTAATGTTGTTTCCACATTTTTTTGCATGATCATTTCTTCTTTTCCTTCTTTAAAAAATACGTTTTGTTCATTTTCTTCATGAACGCTTAGACGTTTTATAGTATATGAAATGACATGTTGTGACAACATTGGGGATCAGGAGGTTGCACTAAATTTATAAAAATATATAAGCTGTAATTAATTGAGTAACAAAAAAAAAAGATAAAATTTATTTAAAAATTTTGTACAGTATTAGTACGCTCGCTTAAAATGGACGCCAGCCACGTACAGCGTACGCGACGCCACTCGCACCAATTAAATAACTATTGGCACGACGAAAAGCAAATATTACTAAAAACGTAAGCTAAAAGGGACACGAGCAATAAACACACAAAAAATAAACAATTAGAAAAGCACGACTGGAATATATGCAATAAAACGCGCACGCGATCGCCCGGCACACACGTCGTAAAAGACAGAAAGAAATTATATTATTTTAATTAGCGATTGTGATATTATTTCAATTTACAATAGAAGAAATAGAATAGTAAATCTATCTATTTTTGCTTACTCAAGCTCACGATATTCGCACACACAAAATTAATACTACGCGATATCGCAAGTGGAAACGCTCTTTAGCGGACGCCGGCGACAGAAGGAATAATAATGGTATTCCTTCTTGCCTCTGTTCGGCTTCGTTTCTTTTGCTGTTCGCTGCGCGCGCCGCAAGAGAGAGACAAACGATCCTTAACGGACCCAAGCTCAGCTACTCGAGTCAAGCTGCTCGCTAGCTATATCAGTGCACATTATACGTGCTTTATAAATTCGCACGTGTGTGCCAACGATTTTGGGTTATATTTTTAACTATTTGACTCGGGTGGTCTGCTTTCCGTCTTGCCCGTAGTTAGATGCTCCCTTCTGTCGGCTATATGCGCCACAAATATACATAAAAGTAATATGGCCAATCTGCCATGCTACATTCCCCCTGAAAAAAAATTTTAAATAACATTAAACAAATCAGAAACGCATTGAATTTCTACTATTATTTCAAGAATAAAAATTATAAATATTTTAGAAAAAAATCTAATCTCTTTTTCTCTTTTTCAGAAGTTTTTGCACATTTTATAAATTTTTAAATCTGTATAATTTCATTTTTTTATATTCTAGTTCCTTTATATTATTTATGTTTTATTGAAAAACAATTTTTATAAAATAAGAAAAATCTGTAAGTTTTCAAAATGTGGCTTGTAAATTTACAGATTATCGATTTCAGGGCTCTATCAACTTAAATCAATCAATTTAAATAGTAAGAAATAATCACATTTAAATCAATTGATTTAATCAACAACGAATGGTTTTTAAATAAAAAATTAAGAAATTTAAATCAATTTATTTAAATCAGTATTAGTCAATAATCAAATAAAATATGTAAAATTATTATATACAGTATCTATAATATGATTTTAAGCTTTAAAATTTATAGCAATGCATCTTACTTTTCATTAACAATAAACATTTTGTAAAAGAAATCTAACATTTATAATGATCATTAAACTTATGAATGTATATTAAGTCTTATGTTTTTGTTTATAAATCAACTACTTTTGTCTCTGAATTTAAGGTATACAAGCATATATTATCTAATATATATTCGTAAAACTGATTTCATTTTTCAACACGAAAAATATATTTACAAAAAAAAAAGAAAGGGAATGTTACATACTTTCATCCAAATGCAACATGAACCAATATTCAAATGAATATTTCAACTTCTAAATTTATTTAGAATTCGTGTTGCAAAAATAAGAGAAAAATTATTATAAAAAAGTCTTTATTAAGACTTAGAAAAAATTTTATTTTACTATTACAATTTATGTAAAGCAAAAAAGATAATGAACTTTATTATAAGTTCTATAAGGAATGAAAGAACTTTGTTCAATCTTCATTCTAAACTCTAAAATTATTTAGAGTATATATTTGTCAAAATAAAGACAAGCAATTACAAACGATCGGTTTACGTTTGAGTTAGATTTATGTTAAACTTACCATACAAATTACAAACAAAAGCAGAAAATTTTTGAAAAATTTACTAGCTTTTATTATATATAAATAAACTGAAATAATAAAATTTACTTTTCCAACTTATGTTAGATCTCTTATTATATTCTTAAAACTTATAGCTTCTCTGAAATGTCAAAATAAATCTTAATAACTTGTATATATACAAAAATTTTAGTACGAATCATGATTAGATCATTATCATAACTAGATCATATTTAATATTAATTATAACTACGTATTATTAATAACTATAATCTATATATTTTTAGTTAATTCTGAGTTTTTTTTTTATGTATCTAGCTATTTTAATTTTATACCAGACCTACGTTCAGGTAAACTCATTCCACCTTTGTAAGAATTTGCATTGTAACCTATACTACGTATAGGATTTTACTTTTGGTTTGATAAATAAATATATACAGCCACATCTAGTGTATTAAGTGAAAATATGAAAATAAGAATTTAGAAAATTTTTCTTCCTATTGCTTAGTTGTCAACTGCGCAATCATCTTAAGCCGGGAGGGAAGTATATGAATATTCACTTATATTGAAACAATTATAAGAATCTATAAATTTTATCTGACTGTTTTTTTTTAATTTAAAAGGAAAAAAAACAAAAAAAAACAAACATTTCTTATGTTTGAACTTGAACAATTATTATTATTTTGATAAATCTAATATTATTTTGTAATTATTCTACATGGCATGGTATTTGTTATTTTTTGTTACGAAATATCTCATAAGCTAGAGTGCAAGATTCATAAACATATTAAAAAAATATTTATAAGCAAAATAACCAATAATCTAAGAAAATCTTTAATTAGAAATTGAAAAAAAACTATTTTGAAATATTATAAGTTTAAAAAAGTTATATAATTTAAGAATTGTTAATTTTTATTCCAAAATTCATACATCACTCGGAGCTACACCTCAAATATATTAAAATATAATATACTTCAAATAATTGCATATTTAAAAAAAAATTTATAATAATTATACGCTAATAGATTCTAAGATATTTTTGTAAATTGTTCAATAACTGTATTATTTTCATTTTTGTTTTTCGTGCCGATAAACAAAATGTTGAGCCTCAAGGTGTTGCGTCACGACATATCTTTTATTTCAAAATTTGTTATTCTAGAATATGCAGTTATTGATCAATAAGATAATTTAACTCAGTAAGCATATTGTAAAATTAAATCATTTTTTAAGAAACAAAAGAAAGTGTAATGCGATTTACAAAATTAACAAAATAAGAACAGTGCAAAGGACACATGAACCAGATTTATCATGTTAGCCACACCATTCAATAAGAGTTAAAATGCATAATAAGTATTACTCCATCGATTGACATCCATTGACATCGATTGAATATACAGTTCCTGATTAATTTTAAGATTTTGATCATAATATTGTAAATGTTCAATAATTGACTCATCTTTTATTTTCGATTGCCTATCCTTCCGATATGCAATTTCCTGAGCACCGAGGTGTTACGTCATAAACGTATCTTTTTTATCAACATTGGTAAATCGAAATTCCTCAGTTATTAAAAAGTCGCATTATTTCATTATTAAGCGAGATTAAGTAGATTATAAGAAAAAAATCAAAATGAATATTTTGAAATTACCAAACGAATCCTAAAAACCATTACGAAACATATTATCAAACTTTAAGAAAATTTGTAAATAAAAATTGATGTAAAAGATAATAAATCTTGTGAACATATATGAGTATAAAAGTCAAATCAAACAAATGACATTCGGGACATCACCCCGGGTTTCTTATTGGTAACAAGTTTACACTGCCCGTCAAGTTCTATATTTCAAAAGCAATCGATAATACTAAATATACATACATCGATTATTAAAATCTATACGCGTATAAAAATCAATTGTATTGAAAGTATTAAAAGATATTAATAAACCTCGAGGATCTATATATTTACATATCATGCCTATTCATTTGTCTGCCCATACCCAGTACCAATCTACTTAAGAAGTACTACGAGGTAAGAATATATAATTATTTAATAAACTTTTTATTTTAAAGTATTGAATTTATCCTTTAATAATTTTCAATTGTGAGACCGATTTCGTTCAATCAAATATTGGTGGAGCTTTTTCACCACTAGAATTCATACATCTTTATCTTGATGACTACATTTTTATAAATGAGTCAAATATTTCAAAAGAACATAATTCATATATAAAATTATATAAATTAAATAAATAACTTTTTCACTTTTATTTAGTCCTGGTGCAAGCTAGGACTTAACATACCAAATTTGTATGTTGTCCAGCAAGTGTGTAGTTACTGTTCGAACGATGAAAATGTATCAAATTCTTGCGAAGTATGTGAAATGCGCGAGTATGTGTTTGAAATCGACCCGGTGAAACAGCTAGTTGATTTGGCCTTGGCACCAAGAAAAAATTTCAAACAAATTATTTGTATAGCACACAATGCGCAGAGTTCTGATGCACAATTTATTCTTAAACATTTATCAGAACGTAAAGATCTCAGAAATAAGCCAAATGTAATTTTAAACTGGTTAAAAATAATCATAACGCAAATTTTATGGGTTAAATTTATAGATAGTTTGAATTATCTACATATGAGTTTAGCTGCACCACCAAAAGCATACGGTCTTGTTGATATCGAGAAAGGTACGTTTTCTTATCTTTTTCATACGTTAGAAAATCAGAATTACGTAGAAGAAATGCCACCGATATGTACTTTTTCGCCAGATTCGATAAAGATCGAAGAGCGACGCGACTTTATGCAGTAGCATAACGAAAAAAAAGCTGAAAATCATATATATTTAATTTTAGAAATGAGATTATAATATACTGTAAGCAAGATGTAAAAATTTTACGTTTAGCATGTCTGGCTTTTCGCAAGACCTCCATCGAATGTGGTAATACAGATCCGTTTGCAGAGTGCGCCACCATCGTATCTTCTTGCATGCGTGTGTATAGAAAAAAAATTCTACAAAAAGATACAATAGGTATTATACCTCAAGGTGGTTATAGACAGGCAAATAAATAGTCTATGACGGCGATGCGATGGTTGTGCTGGATGGAAAATGTGCTGAATCGACAAATTCAGTATACCGTTCGTGCACGAGAAAAGAGGCTTCCCGAAGGCCGATATTGCGTATTTGTAAATGGAAAAAAAATTGTTTTACAATTTCACGGGCGATATTGGCATGGCTGTGTCTGGTGTTATACAATAAACCAAGACTCGAGGCTGAACGGTGAAAATATGAACGAACGTTTCGAGAGAACCGCTCGTATATTGAAAAAAATACGAGCCCATGGTTATGAACTTATCGAAAAGTGGGAGTGTGATTTCGATCGAGAGTACTCGGAGAACGAGAATAGGAGGTCGTACATTGAAGATAAGACACAAAACTGGCACGCACCGTTAAATCCTCGAGAAGAATTTTTCGGCGGGCGAACGGGCAATCAGTGATGGATTTCGAAGATGCTTAAATGATATCCAACAGCCAACTTCAGAGTATATACTACAGAATAATATATTCTGCTTATACTCTAATTCTACGGTATACTCTGAAGTTGGCTAAAGGATATCCTAATATATAGATATACATAAATGTATAAAGCATCTTCAAAATCCATCACTGCGGGCAATACAGTCAAAATTCACGATGCAAAAGAGGGCGAAAAAATAAAATACGTGGACGTGTGTTTGTTGTATCCGTATATTTGTAAATATGGGTGATATCCTATCGGGGAGCTGTACTCCCCGTTAAAATACATAATAAGCTTTTATTTTCACTATGTCGAACATGCGTTGAATCGTTGTATAGCACAGATTGTGATCATGAAAATATTGATGATCGAGTTTTTACTGGTGCGTGGGTGGCTGACGAGTTAAAAAAAGCCGTTAAAGAGTAATATACATATAGCCGTATAAGAGTATGATATACATGTATATAAGAATACCGCAACAATATCAAAAAAATTAAAATGCACAAAAAATTTTGAGAAAATTTAAGGTTATTCTACATACAAAAATACACTTGTTTTTTATTTGTTATTTTTCTATATCTCCTCTTATTGAGCATATATCGGAAAAATAAAAAAGACCCTTTTTTCAAGAAAAATAGCTAAATCTCGGTCAATTTTGAACCCAGAAGAAAAACTAAAATACAAAATTTATGTTAAGCAAAACACCTTTAAAACTAGCCGTGTAAAATTTTTTTACCATCATTTTCCAAAAAATGATCCAATTTTAAACATAGGCGAAAAAAAAAATTTATTTTTCTATTTTTAAGTCGTAATATTTCCCAGACAAGTACTCAAAATTAAATTGCCAACATTTCATTAAAAATTTTTCACAAATACGTTTAAAATGAGTGGTCGTAGAGTTCTGTACGACCCTTATTTCTTGAGATATAAAATTTTTTAATTAGTAATTGTTTTTCTTAAGGGTGGCTCTTTTTTATAGGACCCCACTGTATATATATATATATATATATATATATATATATATATATATATATATGTACATAATATTTTTACTTGGGTAATAATATATCAACAATTATTTATTATTCAATTAGATTTATAGCTATACGGAAGACTAAGCTCGTTATTTACAAATCGTCTCTTCGTATATACGGGTTCATATATTTTACATTCAGGTCGTGTTTCAACGTCATGGAATTGTGTACGTCTTATCGCATCGTAATTAGCAAAAAGTGGTAGTATTTCGGCGGTAACAAGTTTCTGTATGGAATCAAAGTTTATTTTTTGACTTACCGACGAATTAAGTCTGATGCCTTTGATTTTGCAAACACATCCTTCGACGCTATCTGGCGTCAAATATTTGTACCCGTAAAATTTTGGTCCTCCAAAGACGAATGATGTCATACTCGTACCAAGACCATAACAGGCTAATTCGTCGGTTAAGTCATCCAAGAACGGTCCTGTTTCCGCATCGTACTCACCCACGCGACTTACATATACAATAGAATCAGTATCGTGATACAACACGCGTTCACCCATCGGTTGCAATCCTTCGTAAAAGTTTAAACGTGCTAGAGCTGTGGTGTAGGCGGCTACTACAATGTTACATAATGCTGATGGCTCGACAGCCGCTTCTATGTTGTGCCAGCTTACGTAAGTTGTCGTATCGTTGATCAGTAAAATTGAGTTAACCTTGGTTTCAGCACTACAGAGTAATTCAAACAACCTCTGAGGATCATCCACCACTTCGGTCTTTGGCATATTTTCTCGTTGATTGAACTTACCCCACAATGAATTCAGACACAGTTTTGCTACAGATCTCAGGCCAGCATTATATTTTATTAGGTTTTTGTCTAATTTTATACCTTTTTGTTGCACGAATTCTTCAATGTATCGAGCAATCGCGTTTTCATCACCGTCAGGTCGATTTTACCATCATTTTTTGGAAAATGATGGTAAAAAAATTTTACACGGCTAGTTTTAAAGGTGTTTTGCTTAACATAAATTTTATATTTTAGTTTTTCTTCTGGGTTCAAAATTGACCGAGATTTAGCTATTTTTCTTGCAAATAGAGTCTTTTTTATTTTTCCGATATCTGCTCAATAAGAGGAGATATAGAAAAATAACAAATAAAAAACAAGTGTATTTTTGTATGTAGAATAACCTTAAATTTTCTCAAAATTTTTTGTGCATTTTAATTTTTTTGATATTGTTGTGGTATTCTTATATACATGTATATCATACTCTTATACGGCTGTATGTATATTACTCGTAAACGGCTTTTTTTAACTCGTCAGCCACCCACGCACCAGTAAAAACTCGATCATCAATATTTTCATGATCACAATCTGTGCTATACAACGATTCAACGCATGTTCGACATAGTGGAAATAAAAGCTCATTATGTATTTTAACGGGGAGTACAGCATGATATAAATTTCGCGGCAGCAATACTTCACATTTAATAAGACCTTCAACGTGACTTATGTCATTCGTTTGACCCACGGGAGAGCGACACTCATTCTCCCCTACGTAGAGAGTTGGGTGACCGATAGGATATCACCCATATTTACAAATATACGGATACAACGAACACACGTCCACGTATTTTATTTTTTCGCCCTCTTTTGCATCGTAAATTTTGACTGTATTGCCCGTTCGCCCGCCGAAAAATTCTTCTCGAGGATTTAACGGTGCGTGCCAGTTTTGTGTCTTATCTTCAATGTACGACCTCATATTCTCGTTCTCCGAGTACTCTCGATCGAAATCACACTACCACTTTTCGATAAGTTCATAACCATGGGCTTGTATTTTTTTCAATATACGAGCGGTTCTCTCGAAACGTTCGTTCATATTTTCACCGTTCAGCCTCGAGTCTTGGTTTATTGTATAACACCAGAAACAGCCATGCCAATATCACCCGTGAAATTATAAAACAATTTTTTTTCCATTTACAAATACGCAATATCGGCCTTCGGGAAGCCTCTTTTCTCGTGCACGAACAGTATACTGAATTTATCGATTCAGCACATTTTCCATCCAGCACAACCATCGCATCGCCGTCATAGACTATTTATTTGCCTGTCTATAACCACCTTGAGGTATAATACCTATTGTATCTTTTTGTAGAATTTTTTTTCTATACACACGCATGCAAGAAGATACGATGGTGGCGCACTCTGCAAACGGATCTGTATTACCACATTCGATGGAGGTCTTGCGAAAAGCCAGACATGCTAAACGTAAAATTTTTACATCTTGCTTACAGTATTTTATAATCTCATTTCTAAAATTAAATATATATGATTTTCAGCTTTTTTTTCGTTATGCCACTGCATAAATTCGCGTCGCTCTTCGATCTTCATCGAATCTAGCGAAAAAGTACATATCGGTGGCATTTCTTCTACATAATTCTGATTTTCTAACGTATTAAAAAGATAAGAAAACGTACCTGTCTCGATATCAACAAGACCGTATGCTTTTGGTGGTGCAGCTAAACTCATATGTAGATAATTCAAACTATCTATGAATTTAACTAATAAAATTTGCGTTATGATTATTTTTAACCAGTTTAAAATTACATTTGGCTTATTTCTGAGATCTTTACGTTCTGGTAAATGTTTAAGAATAAATTGTGCATCAGAACTCTGCGCATTGTGTGCTATATAAATAATTTGTTTGAAATTTTTTCTTGGTGCCAAGGCCAAATCAACTAGCTGTTTCACCGGGTCGATTTCAAACACATACTCGCGCATTTCACATACTTCGCAAGAATTTAAGGGGATGAAAAATACCGATATTACAGTTTTACAAATTTTTTATTCCTAAAACAAAAGTTTTAAAAATATCTCTATATTACAGCCTTCTATTTTTACTAATAAAAAGCCTAATATAGAGATATTTCGGAAAATTCTTTAATAAAAATTAAAAATTTGTAAAACTGCAATGTCGGTAGCTATATATAAATCATTTACCCTATTACATCACCTTAATACATTTTTATCGTTAAAACAGTAACTATACACTTGCTGGGAAACACACAAATTTGGTACATGCAGCCTTACTTTTTCAGCCTCACAGCCTAAGATGCTCTCTGATTGCTAAGTCTCAAAATCATAAAATTAATAAAAAATTGTTTTTTTATTCATCATGAATCCTTTTTTTCGACAATAGGCTGCTTGTAACAAAGATGTTCTATTGGTCTTTTACCATTACAAATTTTACAAAATATTGTATTACAATTATGAAGTTCTTTATCGTTGATGCGCACTGTTTTGCTACATACACAACAAATTTTTATACTCTTGCATACCGACCGAGAACTATCGAAAGATTTTGAATTTTTATGATTTTAAAAATAAACGGTCCCGCAAAAATCTCTGCTACATTGAAAGCATTTTATTTTTTCCTGATTTATATCACAAGGAGGCTTCTGTAAACATTTATAGCATTTTTGTTCACATTAATGATTTTTCATATGACTAAATTTTTTATTGTAAGGTATACAGTAGCCTCGACTTTCAGCCGCTGCGAGTAAATTTGAAATTGGTTGGTAATGTCTGGAATTTCGATGATACATGATATTTAAAGTATATCTAACGACATTACCAACGTCATGTACGAAACGTGTACCATCGTAAAGCGGCCTATATCCACGAGCAAAATTTTGAAATGAATAAACGATGATTGCGACTCCAAAGAGTACATAATATTCTTAAAATAATTTTATCTCCTCTACACCACAGTCCGTCTCGGGTATCGTAACTCTCGCAGCTCTGACAAGTTCTAATGCTTGCACTTTCTGATATTGTGCTGTATGATGTCTTATTTTATTCCATCTGTCATGGAAAACTCTACTACGCGTTTGACCACGTATTGCGTATACGTGAGCAGCAACTAGCGAGCGTGGAAAACAAAGACTGTCGCTATTTTTAATATTTAGAATGGATTTCTTAAAAACTGATTCGCCAGTCAGAGACACACGACCCCGGCTCTCTGGTTTAGTCACAGTACTGACTTTAACATTCAAAACATCGTCAATTTCGAAACCATCATTACTCTGCGCTATACTAGCTATCAGTTCAAGTGAATCTACCCGTGAAAAAAGAACGCATGACAACTAATAAAAAATATGATCTGACTATTGACACATCAAATCATAGAATAACTGCATTTCAATATGGACCATCTAAAATAAAAAACGAACCACCTACAACACATTCTTCTGACAGTATTCGCAACGTATCGCATGATCACAAACTTCATGAAAGAGCTGTGCAGATGTGGTGTTTGAAGAGGATATTTCCTTTTTTGGTTTCTGATAAGACGTCATCTCATGACCCGTATCTTCAACATATCATTAATTAAAATAAAATGAATGAAATTGTGTTTGCACCAAAACTAAGATCTACTGTTTTACCATACTTGCATGAATTGATTCGTCATCATTTTA
Source organism: Anastatus disparis (assembly GCA_017163975.1). Classification (NCBI taxonomy): domain Eukaryota; kingdom Metazoa; phylum Arthropoda; class Insecta; order Hymenoptera; family Eupelmidae; genus Anastatus; species Anastatus disparis. The sequence goes on from JAFFSR010000355.1 coordinate 284,592, forward strand.
AAGAATTTTGCAGACTGCTTCCGGGAGAATTCGCAATCAATAAATTGCATCAATGGGATCATTATCCCTTTAGAAAAAAGTGGTCTACTGAGGCCATTATCATGCTTTAAATATGGAGCAAAAAATCTCATGTTTAAAAAATATGGTGCTATTTGTTTTAATTTTGAAAATATTACCAAAAAAATGTCTAACGTAAGTCAAATGACTCAATGTTCAATATAAGGGACGAAAAGGGCAATAATTAGAAACAAAATACAATATATTGTTTATAAAGATGTATCAGACGAAGATCCTGAAATTATAAACATTTTTAATCAGGCAGGACTTCATCCAGAAAGTATTATCAAAAGTGTGACAAGAATTGAAGTTTACGGTTCTCATTATAAACTCAATTTATTTGTTGCTTTGG
>JAFFSR010000355.1:290000-597500 GCA_017163975.1 Anastatus disparis
TTTTTGAAAGAATAATCTATAATAGAATATATAATTTTGTGCAGAAAAATAAACTGATTAATTTACATCAATTTGGTTTTGTTAAGGGTAAGGGAACCAAAGACGCTTTGAAATATATATCGAATATAATATACAATAAATTAGATAAAAGTGAACCTATAATTGTCACATTTTTAGATTTAGCCAAAGCGTTTGATATGGTTAATCATGAAATACTTCTTGATAAATTGTATAATTATGGTATCAGAGGGAATGCTAACCAACTACTCAAAAATTACTTAACGAATAGAAAACAATCAGTAAAAATACAGGATTCCAAAAGTGAATATTGTAAAATTAGTACAGGTGTTCCTCAGGGAACAATATTAGGACCTCTTATTTTTATACTATACATTAATGATATGTTGGATAATTTACCAAAGGGTTCCATATTATCTTATGCAGATGATACGGCAATAATATCGAAAGAAAAAACGTGACAAGCCACACAAGATAAAATGAATGAATATCTTGCATATGTTAATGTATGGTTGGCTTGGAACAAATTAACTCTAAATGTTGAAAAAACAGTATTTATGCCTTTTGGTAATTACAAGAATAGTATTCCAAAAACTTTAGAGGTTGAAATTAATAATAAGAAAATAAAAGGTGTTGAAAATTTTAAATACTTGGGAATTATTTTTGATTCGAATATGAGATGGAATATGAACGTAGAGAACTTAATAAAGAAAACCAAATATCTTACATTTATATTTTCCAAATTAGCTTATATTATGCATACAAAAACATTACTTATAATATATTATGCATTATTTAACAGTATAATTAGTTATGGAATAATTGCTTGGGGAGGCATTTACAAAAGTAATATAAGATCATTGCAAAGTTTACAAAACAGAATACTAAAAATAATCTATAAAAACACTTTTGAAATAGAAAACTATCCTCTGAATTTAAAGCAACTATTCTCTTTAGAGTCATTAATGTTTCATTACCATGTATTGATGGATAAATATAAAGTACAAAATAGCAGTACTAGGAAAAAATGTTTGCAAATGCCAAAAATGATTAAAAAGATTAGTGAGAAAAATAGTTATACTGTAGCTATAAGACTTTATAATTTACTACCGAATGATCTCAAAACAATTGAGAGTAATAAAAAATTAATTAAGAGAAAGTTAAAGAAATGGATTAAGTCTAATATATATAAAGATATACTTGGGGGTTAGAGAGATATAATATATATATAAATTACGTTCACCCTACTAATATTTTAGTTGGACTGAGCGATGTGATGAAAATATTAAAACACAAATAGCAAGTGTGCACTACTTATATTTTTATTATTATTTGTATTAGTTTGTAAGTTAGTGTATGAGTATTTTCTGTAATTTATACCAGACCTACGATAAGGCATACTTTGCCTATGTAGGATTACTTTGTAATTAACTGGTTGATAAATAAATGAAATAAAAAAATCATCATCGTCATCGTCATCATCATCGTCATCGTCATAGTCATCGTCATCATCGTCATCGTCATCGTCATTGTCATCGTCATTGTCATCGTCATTGTCATCGTCATCATCATCATCATCATCATCATCATCATCATCAATATCGTCATCATCGTCATCATCGTCATCATCGTCATCATCGTCATCATCGTCATCATCGTCATTATCGTCATCATCATCGTCATCGTCATCGCCATCGTCATCGTCATTATCGTCATCATCGTCATCATCATCATCATCATCATCGTCATCGTCATCGTCATCGTCATCGTCATCATCATCTTTATCATTATCGTCATCATCGTCATCATCGTCATCATCGTCATCATCGTCATCATCGTCATCATCGTCATCATCGTCATCATCGTCATCATCGTCATCGTCATAGTCATCGTCATCATCGTCATCGTCATAGTCATCGTCATCGTCATCGTCATGGTCATCGTCATCATTATCATCGTCATCATCATCGTCATTGTCATCGTCATCGTCATCGTCATCGTTATCATCATCGTCATTATCGTCATCATCATCGTCATCGTCATCGCCATCGTCATCGTCATTATCATCATCATCGTCATCATCATCATCATCATCATCGTCATCATCATTATCATCATCATCATCATCATTATCATCATCATCACCATCACCATTACCATTACCATCACCATCACCATCACCATCACTATCACCATCATCACCGTTAATGCAGTAGAAAAGGTAGTGAATGTGGCGAGAAAGGCATGGACTGGAAACCATCACTCCCGTCTTATTGCGTTCCTTGTCATGTTGGATACGAAAAACGCTTTTAACTCGGCAGGATTGCCTGACCTCTTTGTTGCGTTGAAAGAGTTTAATGTACCAGAATACCTCATAGGAGTGATACGCGACTAGCTAAAAAACCCTTTACTCCGCTATAAGACAGAAGAAGGCTGGCGCGAAAAGGACGTTAGCGCAGGCGTGGCACAGGGGTCGATATTCAACCCAGACATCTGGAATATCATGTTCAATGCATTGCTAAGACTTGCAATGCCGAATGGGGTGAAAATGTTCACGTATGCCGATGATGTCGCTTTAGTCATCACCGCGAAAAACGCGAACATTGCGCAGCACATGATACGGCGATGAGAAAAATCTCCAAATGGATGGTGGAACGTGGTCTTGAACTAGCGATGGCTAAGACAGAATTAGTGCCCTTAACCTGGAGATACATTAACATCGAGTTTTCCATGACAGTAGGCACAAACGTGGTGCAGACAACGAGGAAGATAACGTATCTTGGCATAAAGCTGGATGCAAAACTAACCTTTTTGTCGTACCTAAAATACGTCGCCAACAAAGCGATAAAGAAAACGTTGCAGTTAAGTCGTCTTATGGCCAACACCAGCGGCCCCAAATTAAGCAAACGACGACTTTTAATGTCAGTTACAACGTCCATCTTATTGTACGGCTCTAAAATATGGGCCGACTCAATGAGAAAGAAGACGCACCAGAAAACATTATTTTCTATTCAAAGGAGAGGGGCTCTTAGAGTCACCAGCGCCTATCGCACTGTCTCGGGTCCCGCGGTGCTAGTCATCGCAGGAATTATCCTGATCAAATTACAGGCGATGGAACGCAAGCAAATCTACGAATAAAAAAAATACGAAAAAGAAACTGCAAAAATACAGAAAGAAGAAAGACAGGTAACCATGGAATCCTGGCAAGAAACATGGAATTAGGAGAAAACAGGCTGATGGACCCAGGCACTCATTAAGGAACTGGCTTCATGGGTTCAAAGAAAGCACGGGGAGGTAAACTATTACCTTACCTAGTTCCTCAGTGACCACGGGTATTTCTGCTCCTATCTCAGTAATATGGGAAAGGCTTAAGACCTGGGCTGCATCTTCTGTTTTGCTGATCGCGACGATGCGTATCATACGTTTTTCGTCTGCCATTGGTGGAACAAAGAAAGACGCCAGGTCGAAGAAATACTCGGAAGACTAATGCCAGAGACAATTATAAGCGAAATGATCTCAGCTGAAGAAAATTGGGATGCTATGACACTTTTTGTCGAAAGCATCTTTAGACAGAAGAAAACGTATTTAGATAGGGAGTTGAATCAAAGTACGAATGATACCACTGGAACCATGCTGACGTTTCTGCATAACCAAGAAACATTAGCCGGTCCTATAGATTCAGGGTACGAGGGTGACGAAGAGGATTCCTCTTAAATGAGAAAACCAAATCGTGCACCATATGAATGTGTGATAATGCGTAAGTGCAAGATTTTGCTGCTGTGTGACTGTCACGGGAGGTTAGTGTGCCAGCGGGTTCGCTCCCTCCACATGCGTAAATATACCACGCGCGTCCGAGTGTGAGGATGAGTCAGACGCGATAGATAGGCTAGCCCCACGTGGGGCATAAGACCATATCTAGTTCACGAGAAACAAGACTGATGTAAAAAGGACTGATTTTGCTCCCCTCTACAGAGCCAGTCCTCTAGGTAGATGTTGCCTTCCTGATTATTTGATTGACGGAAGTATGGATATTTGGATGGGAACCAAAGCCGACTCTCTTAGAGCGTCCAATTTAGACTCCCAAGGAATGTATGTCGCAGGTGAGAGTCACCGTTTTTCTTCACGCGCGTGGCTACGCATGCATGTGAGAATGAAACGCGTTAGATTTATTTTTTATACACCTTGTAGGTTAAGGAAACGAATCTAGTGCAATACCAAAGAAACCAGGAGAAAAGATTTGAAACGATCAAAGACCGGTGCCAAGATAAGTGTCCAAGATAAATTTAAGTCACATTTTTCTAGTATAATTAACGTAAAGAGCATAAAAAATATTATTTAAAAAAATATATAGCCCTCTCAAGTAGTGAAAAAGTGGTGAAAAAAGCGTTTAAAGTTTGCAAGTCTGACTAGTCCCGGAATGATCTACTGCAAAAGAAATTAAATATAATAATAAAATCGTTCCCTATTGCAATAAATTATATTCAACTTTGATAAATAAAAAACGACTTTAAGCGAAAATTGGTAGTTTTAACAATTAAAATAATATTCAATAAAAATGGGCGATTTCAAACTCTTTGTACAGTTTTTGCACGATCAGTTTTTGTCAATAACGTTTCCTATTTATATGAATTAAATAAGACTCATCAAGACTCGAAGGTCCTTTGAAACTATATTTTTAAATACAATTTCATAGCTAAAATGGTATTTAATAAAAATGTTTTACGATTGAAATAGTTTTTAATAAAAATAATTATTTTTATTGAATATTATTTTGTTATAACTTTTACCTTACAGAATATTGACCATTTTAACTTCTTCATATGATTTTTCAACTACCAATTTTTGTTTAAAGTCGTTTTCTATTCATAAAAGTCGAATAAAATTTATGCAGTCCCTTGGTAGAAATGTGAACATAAAAAATGGTGTATATAACAATTTGTGTCAATTAGTAATATTAATATCAAAGAAATGGCTATAAAATGGAAAAAAATCGTTTCAATTTCTACTAGTCATGAAATGTTAAAAAAAAACGTTTCAATTTTTACCAGAGTTGGAAACGATTTTATTAATCATGTTAAAAAAATTTTCTTTAGCAGTAGATTATTTCGGAACTAGTCAGACTTATAAACTTCAAAGTCTTTCGTCACGAATTTATTTAAATAAATATATATTATTGAAATCTTTGACTTACAAAATATTATTGATTTCAATCCCTTTATACTGTTTTCCAGGCATCAACATTTGCCAGGAGACGTCTTTTATTTATAACAATTGAATCCAATTTGTTGCAGTAAAGGAACAATCGGACTTTTGAACTTTAAAGGGTTTTTCACAACCTTTCCACCGTTTGAGAGGGCTTAAGACCAGGCCGAAGTAGAATCTGATACCGACAGAGTAACAATTGAGTTTTTTGTTATTTACTCAAGTATTAATCGATGTATCTTCAAATTAAAGGTTGAGCGCAACATATATTATTATTATGAATATATATTCACAAAAAAAAGTTTTACCACTTTCTTTTTGAGAAAAGTAAGGAACGCCGAAGTAAAAGTTTATGTTTATAATATTTTCGTGTTCCTTACTTTTCTCAAAAACAAAGCGGTAGATTTTTTTTTGCTTGTGCATAAATATTTGTAATAATAATATCTATTGCGCTCAACCTTTAATTTGAAGATATACCGAATAATACTTGAGTAAGAAACAAAAATCTCAATTAGACAAGGACAGCGAATCCGGCCTGCTCTTAATATTTTTTTAATTTATGTTTTTTTCATTTTCTTTATAATATTATCTTTTACATAGAAAATGTAAACATTGTTAAAGGATTTGTTTGGATTTCAACTGTGTAAGTTGTAGTTTAGAATATCAGCCAGGGTTGCGAAAAAAGTAATTAAAAATTATTTGAATCACGAATCATTTTTGAATTTGTAATTGAAGTTTTATTTAATTAACAATTCCTTTTAAATTATTAATTAAAAATATTTTAATTAACAAATCAAAATCTAATCGTGAATTGAGAAGGCTTTAATTAAAAAATCAAAAGGAATTCTCAATTAAATAAATTTCAATTAAGAAATCGAAATGTAATCGTGAATTGAAAGGGCTTTAATTACAAAATCAAAAGGAATTCTTAATTAAATAAATTTCAATTAAGAAATCAAAATTTAATCGTGAATTGAAAGGGCTTTAATTCCAAAATCAAAAGGAATTCTTAATTAAATAAATTTCAATTAAGAAATCAAAATTTAATCGTGAATTGAAAGGGCTTTAATTCCAAAATCAAAAGAAATCCTTAATTAAATAAATTTCAATTAAGAAATCAAAATGTAATCGTGAATTGAAAGAGCGTCAGTTATGATTATGATTTGTGAATTCTAGGGTTTCAATTAAAAATTCCACAGTTCCTTTTTAACCGACTTCAAAAAGGAGGAGGTTTTCAATTCGACTGAATTTTTTTTTTTTTTTTTTTTTTTTTTTTATGTCTGTTACCTCATAACTCCGTCATTTCTTAACCGATTCGAAAAAACTTTTTCTTATCTGATAGAGAATGTCTGCAGGAAGGTCCCATACGTGTCCTATAATTATTGGGCCAATATTCGGTTTGTATGACCCAATTAACAAATTAAGAAAAAAACCGGGTGTTTTGTTTTCTCATTTACCTCCCTTATACTTCGCCTACTCTCTCTCTCTCTCTCTCTCTCTCTCTCTCTCTCTCTCTCTCTCTCTCTCTCTCTCTCTCTCTCTCTCTCTCTCTCTCTCTCTCTCTCTCTCTCTCTTTCTCTCTCTCTCTCTCTCTCTTTCACTCTCTCTCTCTCTCTCTCTCACTGAAAAATAACAAATAATTTATTATCTTTAGAAATCATACAAATAATTGGTAAAATACAATTTTAGAAGTCAACGTCTAATTCTAAATCTGTGGTGCGTAAGCAGAACGACTTAGTCCATTTTTTCAAAAATAACGTTCACATTCATTGTTCAAAAATAACGTTTACATTTATTGTTAAAAAATAACGTTTACATTCATTGAGGAACTAGACGCTGACTTCTAAAATTGTATTTTACCAATTATTTGTATGATTTCTAAAGATAATAAATTATTTGTTACTTTTCAGTGCATTTTTTAAAGTCGGTTTTTTTTTGTTAAAAATTTTTTTTAATTAAACGTACTAAGGAATTTTTATCATATATATGTATATAGAAGAACATATGTGGACGCGCACATACATACGCACCTGGGCTCATATATATGCAACATTTTGTGTCGACCACACACGCACACATACAGCTAAGTTGATATATATATATATATATATATATATATATATATATATATATATATATATATATATATATATATATATATATATATATATACATACATACATACGTGGGACATTCCACGTCAACTAGAACGCACACCCACAGACAGGTTTATATATATATATATATATATATGGGACGTTCCATGTCGTTTCGCATGCATGTACGCACACGTTATTATTGATGGGATTTTTCGTGTCAATTGAAACACAAGCAGACAAAGGTTTATATACATGAGACATTTGATGTCAATTCACATGCATGCACACAGGCTTTAAAAATATGGGATTTTTCATGTCAATTATAACGCACGCACATACAGGTTCATGTATATGGGACATTTCATGTAAATTCGCATGCATGCACGCACAGGTTAATATACATAGGATTTTTTATATCAATTTCAACGCACGTACATACAGGTTTATATATTTGCGACATTTCATGCCAATGCGCACACACACACAGAATTATATATATATATATATATATATATATATATATATATATATATATATATATATATATATATATATTTTATATATATATATATATATATATATATATATATATATATATATATATATATATATATATATATATATATAAAATTTCATGTCAACTCGTACGTACTCATAATCACAGGCTTTTCTATATATATGGAACATTTCATGACAACTCTCACACACCTATCCGAGTTCCTTCAGATTCACATATATGCGATGTTTCATGTCAATTTTCATTCATGCACACACACGTTAATATACATGGGATTTTTTATGTAAATTTCAACGCACACACATACAGGTTTATATATATGGGAAATTTCATGCTCATGCGCACGCACACACACACACACACAGCATTTATATATATATATATATATATATATATATATATGTGGGACATTTCATGCCAACTCGTACGTACTCATAATCACAGGCTTATCTATGTATATGGAACTTTTCATGACAACTCTCACACACCTATCCGTGTTCTCAGGTTTTCATATATGGGACGTTTCATGTCAATTTTTATTCATGCACACACATGTTAATATACATGGGATTTTTTATGTAAATTTCAACGCACGCACATACAGGTTTATATATATGGGACATTTCATACCAATACGCATGCACACACATACAGGACATATATATATATATATATATATATATATATATATATATATATATATATATATATATGTATTTATATATATGTATGTATTTATATATATGGGACATTTTATGTCAACTCGTATGTACTCATAATCACAGGCTTATCTATGTATATGGAACTTTTCATACAACTCTCACACACCTATCCGAGTTCCTTCAGGTTTACATATATGGGACGTTTCATGTTAATTTGCATTCATGCATGCACGCTTTTATATACATGCGACTCTTCATGTCAACTCATGTACGACCTTACAGACAGGTTTTTGCATATGTATATATGGTCCATTCCATATCAACTTGCTCACGTTCACCCGCAATTTTTTTGTTTATATATATATATATATATATATATATATATATATATATATATATGGGACATTTCATGCCAACTCGCACGTACTCGCAAGCACAGGCTTTTCTATATATATATGGGACATTTCATGACAACTTGTACACACCTATCTAAGTACCCTTAGGTTTATATATATGAGACGTTTCATGTCAATTCGCATGCATGCACAAACGCGTTCATGTACGTGGGACTTTTCATGTCAACTCACAAGCATGATATAAACATATATATATATATATATACATAAGGGACATTTCATGTAGAATCGCACATACACACACAAGTTTATTCAAGTTTATATGGAACATTTAATTTCAACTCATACGCGCACGCACATGCTCACACATACAAACACATATTTAATCGATAAGGTAAAGTATGTATATATATATATATACACATACTTTACCTTATCGATGTAGACAATATTTAAAAAATAGTTATTTATTATGATGTGGTACCCACGATCGCCGTCTTTGGATACCTAGGTGTTAATGACAACTTAAACATCATCTACAGCTAAAACTTTTGAAATTCAACTTATAGTTTAATAACTACTTTAAAGTTGTTTCAAATGTTATCTAGCCAAACATGGATGTTCCGAGTAAGATAAACATTGTCTACAAGAATATCTTTTGAAATTTAGCCATTATTTATTAATAACATGTACGTTTCCCGAGTTGACAACTCACAATATCCAGATGATTCTGGCTACCTGAAAATCGTCTATATGAATGAATTTTGAAATTTTCCATACCGATTATGAAGTTTACAGACATTTGCAGGGACTACGTCAAATGAAACTTGGAGATTTTTTTAGATTTCGATTCTAAGGTTGTTTGATTAGGTCGGAGAATACTCAGAAATAAAAAGATTTTATAAGAACAATTGTTTAAGATTCATGCAAGTTCCATGAAATATGTTGATTTACTCGTAGTCGATACCCATACATAAAGATCATTCATACAAATCATCTCGCATATCAATTTGCGGTAGTATCCCCACTAATTTATGAATTTTTCGTTCGAATAATGCCAGCGAAATTTAACTTCGAGAAAGCATATTACTATTGTAATTAGTGAATAATTTTAACATTTTTTCATCAAACCATTCTGATACACAGGTAATAAGCGCTACTGTTTAAAAAATTTGAGAATTTATGAATCTTAGCAATTATTTACTTACCACGAAAGTTAAGAAATAATTTTAGTAATTCATTTTATTTGAATTTAATCATTCAAAATCTATATAAGTCAAATTCCAAAGATAAAGAAATTCTGAATAAGTTATGCATTTACATATAATTTTTATTAAATCTTTGACATTTTTGTTTATTTAACCGAACAATAAACATTCTTGCTATTTACATGAAATCATGAAACTTTAATTTTTTATAAAAATAAAAAGTAATATTTTTAAACATCATTTATTATAAATATTCTTTCCTTAATAGACATAAATCTTTGAAATAATTAGAGATATCTAATACTATTACAAAATCATAGAAAATGAAGATATATTTTAAGAGGAAGAATCATATTTCTGTCCTTTGCTAATAAGAAAATTGGTTTTTCGAATAAAAAAAAATAAATTTAAATGGAGATAATATATTGACTATAAATAAGATTTACATAATTAGACGCATTTATGCATATTGTGTATGGACTATGGATACATCGTATATTAATTATGTGGGCTCACATAAATACACAGGTTTTCTATAGCTATTTATGCATGACTTCTAAATTTTTTTCTATACGATGTGACCTTATATAAAGCAATAAAACAATTTTTTTCATGTCATTTATTTAAATTATTTATTTACTTCATGCTGGTAAAAATTTACAATATTATATGTGGCGATAACTTAGCCGATGTACATTTTTGGTTAATTTTTAATATTATGATTGTATATTTAACACAAGAGTTTGAATAATAACTTTTCAAGTGGCGATTACTCAGCCAATGTAGGCTTACATGTATTTCATAATATCGCGATTATTTTCTAATATAAAACATTTAAAAAGAATTTATGAAGTGGCGATTACTCAGCCAATGTAAGCTTTCATATATTTCATAATATTGCGATTATTTTCTAATATGAAACATTTAAAAAGAATTTATGAAGTGGCGATTACTCAGCCAATGTAAACTTACATATATTTCATAATATCGCGATTATTTTCTTATATGAAACATTTAACAAGAATTTATGAAGTGGCGATTACTCAGCCAATGTAAGCTTACATATATTTCATAATATCGCAATTATTTTCTAATATAAAACATTTAAAAAGAATTTATGAATTGGCGATTACTTAACCAATGTAAATCTTTCGATGATTTTGAATATCGCGATTATTATTTTAAAAAATTTTTACCTATTCATATTGAAAGATTGCTTTTATAAAAAGTTTTTCTATATAATTATAAATATTCAATTATAAATTATTAAACTTTTTGCTTATTCATAAAAATAATAAAATAAGTATTATTAAGTTCAAAGCTTTATACCCTTACAAATAACTTTTGAGTCCATTTGCTTTATACAGTACTCGTTTTTTGAATTCAATATCGAACAATCTATTAAATTTTGGCATGTTCATTAAAGTAGCATAAGAAAATAATCTTTCTACTGGGGCTGAAGAAGGTAATGTGGTATTAAATTTCAAAAATAAGCTTTGAACAACTGGCAAATTATTTAAAGACTCCAAAGACATCGTTTTTTCATTTAAAAACCTCATTAGTTCATTTTCTTCTTGTTCTTGAGGTGCAAAAGCCGTGTTTAGTAATGCATTTGAGCTGTCATCATCAAAATCAAAAAACGTGTCTTCAGTATCCTCATTATCTGGAACAGCTGATTCCGGCTTTTTAGGTCTAACCAATTCTTCAACAAGCCTTTTTATTTTTGCTTGTGTATTTTTATCAAAGCACGAAATCCATTTTGCTCTAAATTTGGGGTGCGTGAGTGCTGCTATAGCTGCTAATTCGCCATTGTTAATGATTTCAAAAAAATCATGAAATCTTTTGTCTCAAGCTTCCTTTAAATATTTCAACAGTGGCTCACACATAGACAAACTTTTATTTGCCGATAAAGTTTCTATTTTTTTCGGATAGTCAACAATGTTGGTAAAAGATAACCATAATGACAATCTTTTTCTCTTTGTAAAATATCAATCGCTGAAGCCAGGGGTTGACCCAATTTCAAATAATCTTCAATAAATTCAAAATCTTTTTTTCTTAAGATTTTATTAGATTCCAACATGTCACGAATTCTTTCATCATCAATTTTTTCTTTTAACGAAATGATTTGTTTAAAGGCGTCATACGTAGAATTCCACGTTGTTATAACGGGCCTCTGTAAACTGTATTCAAAAAATTTTTTTCATTTCTTCTCGTTTTTTTGGTGATCTTAAACATTTCCATAATTGTTGGCATTTTTCCATGACAAATTTATGACACTTTTTAATATTTGGAACTCTGTCAATTGCGTCTACAAGCTCTTTTGTTGCAATCAAACTCAAGGTATGGCTGACCTATCGAAAATGACGAAATAGTGTTATATTTGAAAATATTGCTTCGTCTTCTACAGGATTTACATTATCGTTACTGTTCATAAACAGTGATTCTTCGCCATCATTTTCTTCAAACTCTTCCATTTCCTCTTCAGAATCATTTGAATCCTCATCTGCAATAATTTTTATATAATAATTTGAAAATTTATTAAGATTTTATAAAGATTTTTCATATAAATTTAAAATTCAATTTTTTCTTTTTCTTTAGTATATTTATAGCTTTTAAGCAAAATTAGATTTTTTAATAAATTTAGATTTGTTTGATTAAATTTTGTTTCATGAGAAATTCTAAAATCTAAAGAAAATCTACCGATGATTGACAGTTATTAATTTACTTTATTATTTAATATTAATTTAATCCAAGAATTGATTATATTCATCCAATAATTTAAATGTCTATTTATTTAATTTTTAATACAATTGATTTGAAATAACAATTTAAATAACCTGGAAAATAATTTTCTGGATTTTCTATTCCAAATTCTTTGAAGGCTTTAACAAAATTTTTCCCATTATCTGTAACTGTAGATACAATTTTTTCAGTAGTTAGCTCGAAAGTCGAATAGATAATAGATAGTTGCTCTGCTATATTGGAAAAGTTATGCGACCCTTCAAATCGTCTACAAGCTAAAGCTGCTGATCTTTTTTCCAAAGATATATTATTAATCTGAAAATAGAAATAATTTTGATTTTATTGTAATTTCTTAACTACTTTATGTGAATAACATGTCATCTTACCCAGTGAGCAGTTACACCTAAAAATCTTCTATTCGACCCAGTCCAAATATCTGCTGTTGTACAGACATGGTTTGCATTAGCTAAAGCCATTTTAATCTTGTCAAATTGTTTATAATATAAATCATCAACTTTTTTTCCAGCAGTATAACGAGTCAAATGCTTTAACGGAGCGTTACCATGTTTAATTTTGAAATCTAAATATTTTAAATAAAATGTTATTCATTAATATAATAAAAAAAATATAAAAAATATACAACCATTAAATATTTTTCGAAAAGCTGAATCTTCAACTAGACAAAGAGAAAGTTGATTTCTCAATAAAAACTCAACATTTTTTTCAAAAGTATTTTGAGAAAAAGCACATGTCACACGTCGATAAACAACATCATTTTCATCTTCATCATCACCATCCAATTTTTTTAATTTTTTATATTGCTGATAGCTTTGTAGTTTATCTTCATGTTTCCTCTAAAAATATAATTATGTTAAATCATAAAATTAATACAAAATAAACATTTAATATTATTACAATTTTTTGGTTTTGTATGAAATAGTATATTTTTCACCTAGAGCGAGTAAAAATAAAGAACTCCTGTTAGGCTTGGATGACAATTCACATGAAATTAAAGTCATTCTTCATTTGCTCTCGAGGTTAAAATACAAATTTTCCAACAAGAGGCCGAAAATACCATATTCTATTTTTGACGACAGGAGAAAATATGGTACTTTTGGACTAGGTATTAAAAAAGCAATTTGATAACATTGTAAAAAAGTGAACACAACATTTTATTCTGTGTTTACTATAACAGATAAAATTTATTATTATCGTCACCTACCAACATGGCTGACTTTTTTTTCTGATACGGTATATAACTTTAATATAAATAATGTTCAATTTTATATATCCATAAGAGAAAATTTATCATTGAACAAGATATTTATTGAAACATGATACTTGATATTTCATCTAAATATTAACTTTATATTTGAATGTACTGTCATAAAAAATATTAAAATTTTTTTTCAATTCATACCATGAAATATTGACTTCATCAAGGTATTTTTAAAAAAGTACAATTTTTACTTTTTAAATTTTGCAAGTCACAATAACAATAAATAAATTAGTTAATTTAATAACATATACATATAAAAACAATAAGCTTTAAATGGCGATAAAAATTTGATGAAACTTTAAGATTTCCATGAATAATTTGGTTACAAGTCATGCATTTTGCTATGATTTTATCGCCATTTGATTTCGTCAAATCTGCTTCGAAAAATTTTCCATCCAAATAACAAGTTTTACAGCAGACATCTAACATTTCTTTTTGCTCATCACTTAATGAAACAGAAGGTGCCGTTGAAACATTTGTAATTCCTGTAGAATTACTCAATCGTGATAACTCATAATGGGTACCATTATTTGCTGTCCCCTGACTTCCATCATCATGTAATGGTTCACTATCTATACCAACTCTTAAACTAGCTAGCAATTCATCTGTACTATCCACTGAATTTTCTTCACTGTTCGTTTCAAATCCTTAAAGTAAACAACAAAACAATGAATAACATAATAAAATACAATGTATTTAGAGGTTTATTGATCCAGTAAGAATGATTTGAGAATTTATTTTATAAATAATATTCCTAAAATTAAATTTTTACAAGGTCTAAAATTTGTAAAGTATGAATTTAATTATAATCTTTTTTACGAAAATTAAATTTTACAAAACCCAACTTTGTTAGAAAAATACATAAACATTAATTTCATGCACTATCTGTGCAGTTGACATCAAGTCAGTCCCGCAAATTTTTCTTCATACGTATCTAGTACCTTGATTTACATATAGGAGGTGCGGACGCCCCTCATATATATACACTTCCGTTTCATTAGTTCCGTTGCATGTACCGTCATGAAATCAATTCACTCCCGTATAATTTTTTTATACGTCTCTTATGGGAGGTGTATACCGTTGCTAAAGAAGTTTCACTTCAAAATAGAAAATTTATAATGACGTTATTGAGAAAAGTGCGGAATGCCAAAGTAAAAGGTTATGTTATACAGATATCTACGTTCCCTAATTTTTTCAAAAAACTGTCAGCCAGTTTTATGTTATTGTACAAAGATTTGCATTTATATTAATTGCGGTAATAAAATAACTGGTGGTCTATAAATTATTCTTTCAGTTACAGATTAATCATATATTTTCATACACAAAACATATACAAAAAATTTTAAAGGTCTAAATCATAAAAGTGTTGAAATGAGACAATGTAAATTAAAAAATTTTTTTTTTCTATGAATTGTTTAATGAATTCCGTAATGAATTGTTTTCTCGAATACTATAAACTTTAGATAAATACTTAAAACAATAATTGATGTTAAATAAATAACACATTTTGCAAATTATAATATGAAGATATTTGTGTTTATCTAATTGGTGAAATAATATAATAAAATAAAAAATTTTTTATGTTGAAAACACATTGTTAAAAAAAAAACTAATAATTGAAAAAATGCACTAAAAAGTATTAAATAAATTAATGAAATTTTTTAAAATTACTTTTATACAGTTTCATTGCAATAATCGAGATAAAATTTTACAACAAAAATTATAAAAGAAAAGGGTGTGCACTGATTTTCAGTAAATCTAATAATAATTTCAATACTATCTTTAATAATTTCTTAAAAAGATTTTAGAAAAAAATTCAGCAACCACACTTTTCTTTTTAAATTGTTGTTATGAAATTTTCTATTGATTATTGCAATGAAACTATATAAAAGTAATATCAAGAAAGTTAATTTATTTATTTTATACTTTTTAGTCTATTTATTTAATTATTGTATTTTATTTTTAAAGCATGTTTTTAAAATTTTGTATTTTCTATTTTTAAGTTAAAATTGTTTTTAGTATCATTTAGAGTTACATTACAACCAGACTTTTCGAAGATTACACTCAGGTACATCCGGTATCGGCGACTTGGTACTCCAGTTCGACCTCTTCATCCTAAATCATTATTATGCATTATAGATTCACTTTCAAACCTCGAATTAGGTTTTAGCAGCCCCGAAATCCCCCGGGGAATCCACCTCGACCCAGAGAAAGCCTCCCCACTTGTACTTCCTCGTAGACGACTTTTCACACCCATTATCATCAACCTGGATGTCCAGGTACCAAAAAAACAACTGATTATTGTATTGTCATCCAAGACCAAAGTCTATGCCAATTTTCAGAATTTATATCTGTCAAAAAGTGCCTGAAATCAAGCGCGTGATTACAGACAGATAAACAAACAAACAGACATGAAGGCGAATATAAGAAAAGCGTATATAAAAAAATTATATTTACCTACGTTAGGTCTGCTTTAAGACTAATTATCTTTCGTTTTTTATGACAAAAACAAGTAAATTGAATTTGAGAAAATTTCTATAAGTTACTTAAATTTATGAAAAAGTCAATATGAATCGTCATTTTCGCAGAATTATGAAGATTATGATTATTTTCGCGAAAATTATAAAGTTATGGAAATTATTTATGAAAACGTTTTCGATTGGAAAATTTGTGATTATTGCAGTTGAATTTTGTTACATCATCATCAGTTATATCCTCGTTAAAATAACGCGAAAATTTCTGAAAGAATCGGAACAAATATTTTTCCGGTCTTTAAAGAATGTTTAAGAACTATTATGAAATGAAAATTGATAAATTTTTCAAGTTTTCCGAATCGTTCCAACATTGAAATTTCAATTATAAGCCGTTACTCATAAAATTTGGAAAAGTCTATTGTATGCAACTATTTTTCCAGTGATTCAGTTGTAATTTATAAAATTGTGAATTTGGGTGATTCATTATGTTTCTTTCCGTAATATTTATCTGATGTTGGAGCTGCAACAATCGAGTTTTGCTTTTTTTATTTCATTAATATCATTTTAAATTCATAAATTAATAGTATATTGTGTAACGAGTAAGGTTTAGTTGACTATTGCGCACGAGGGCAAGTTAGCGCACGAGCGTAGCGAGTAGCGCCATTGCCCGAGACTCTCTCTCTCATATCTGCCGTACGACTGACTCGCAATAGTATATTTCAATACTTTTTGGTACTATTATTTGTAATTAAATTACATACTTTTAGCTCACCAATTTCACGTATATACGGAATAATTACGATTTCGTTGATGTAAAAATAATACAAGAATAGATGATACGATTTACTTTGTCAGAGGTTGAAGCGAGATATAGTATAAAATTCATCACATGGTCGATAAGATACAGTATGAGGGCGCTGCGCTTGTATAAACCTTTGCGATTTTACATTAATTAACGCTTTCGCGTGACATTATTTTACAGAATGTAACGTATTTACGTGATTTAATACAAAATAATATTATACATAGCTGTGAAACACACGCCCTCAAAAAACAACACACGCAGCGCGCGCTATTAGCTACTTACTACCCCGAAAACGCATGCGCTATAGGCCACTTACTCAGCACGGATGAGAAAAACAAATATAATGACTTGTCCGCACTAAAGCTATGTTAATACAATAATTTTTGTTAAAATACAAAATCATTTAAACTTGTAAATTTTTTATGAACTTGGATTGGAAATTATATCAAGCTCGACAAACCTAATCTTAAAATACATTATATTGAAAGTTTGTATTATTACTTTTTATGTAGTATTTTCGTGGGTTTCTTGAGTTGTCCGCACTCGAGTTGAGTCTTACAAATTTTTTCTTTGTCGCAAAAAAATGTTATTAAACGCATTGTTTATTCATAACTTAGGATTGGAAATATTATTAGAAGACTGGAAGCTTGGTCATGCTCTTAAAAATAAAAATAATGTTATCTAATTTTAAAAGTAATATTAATCTGAATAATATATCCTCATCAGAAAAGTTATTGTAATTTATATATTTTTGGAACCTTTCCAATTTCATGTGTACCACCATGGTATTATATGGGGATATCCACCCAACTTTAAATTCTCTAGTAACAGGTCATTATTTAAACTAGGTTATAATTTTTTGTGCTATTCTATAACTCTATTTCTGATGTATTTTGTAAATGTGCCACAAACGGCGCAGCAGATAATTCTATAAAAAGTAAATTTACACATAAGATAAATTATGGTAATTTTTTATGTGTAAAAATGAATGTTTCATAGAAATATCTACTGGATAGCACAAAAGATTTGAACCTAGTTTAAATAATGTGCATCATGCGGTAACCCAGTAACAGCTGTAAAAAAAAGTTTTGTGGATATCCCCATATATCAGAAAATATGATTATGACTCCTTCAGATTTTTTATGAATTTCTAATATATTGAATAGTGATTTTTTAAGGGCATATCATAGTATTAATTAAATTAACTTATTAATAAACTGAAAAATTGCCTAGTATTAATAAATCAGTGCGATTTATTGTATTTATTCACAAAAAAAATTTATAGCTTAGTCGTGTAAAATGGCTTTATTTCCAATATCGAACAATTCCATGGGATGCTTAACTATTTCAAGAGTTAAAAAAATTTAATAAAACGTATATTTTTTTATAACTTCAAAATCGTTACTGAGAATCATAAATAATTTTCACGGTATTTTATTAATAGCAGGTCGTATATCTCTATCCTTTTATAATAAAAAAATTTAATTTCCTGCAAAACCTTATAATTGTAGCAAAAAATAAGAAGAAAGCCCCATCTCGTATAATATAAAGCAATATTTTCTATTATGAGAAAAAATTATTTTTATCGCTTCGTTTCAAAGAAAACTTTGAAAAACTGAATTGTCCATCCAAACCTCAATATTTTATGTTTTTCAAGGTTTTTTTTAAAACGAATCGATAAAAAAAATTTTTTCTAATCAAAGAAAATATTGCTTTTTATGATACAAGATGGGGCTTTCTCTTTATTTTTTGCTAAAATTAAAAGTTTTTGTAAAAAAATCAATTTTTTGATTACAATAGGACATATGTACTTGACCTCCTCTTAAGGATCTTTAACAGCTATTAAACTCTTTACAAGATTGTAATAATTCATCTCGATTTACTTCCATAGAGTTCGTGAAGTTTCATTAACCTTTCAATCAATATACAGAAAATATAAAGATTCATCCGTATTCTTAAATGATCTCATAGATTTATAATCATTTATTTACCAATAATTTAATAAATATATTCATACGATGATAAAACATAAAAAATATTTCTGAAGAATTTTTTAAAATACAATCTAGAAGGTTTCTGCTGAAAACCTTACAGTGCTGTTCAATTCTAAAGCGATCTTAATTGTTCATTAATTGTGAATACGATAAAATTAAGGTTACTACTCCTCAGTAAAACTTAATGAATCAAAAAAGTTCAGAAGGTATCAACGACAATCATGACAATTTTTTTCATAAGAGTTCGCAAAGTTGTATTATGGACTGGTACCAAAAACCGCAGAAAATTAGAAAGTTTCTTTTACATCAGGATCTTTCCAAACCTTAATGTACATTTCAACCGGGGTATTTCACCTGAATACGGAGGACATTTATAACTAATATAGGTAGCTAGGAGAGTTTCCGTAGCCGATGGAGATCCACGGCTCCACCAAAGTTTTTCCTATGTATTTTGGTGCCCTGAACACGAATTTCGAGGGTGGATAGCTGGAAAATAGTTAGGAAAATCTCTAAAGTAAATTTTCTGATTGTTAATTTTCCGCGGAAAAAACATAATTTTTCGTGTTTTTCATCAAATATTAAGTCGAAAATATTCTTATCAATTTTGCGGTACATTGCACCATTTCTCTGTAAAAACATCATAAATATAAAAAAAACTCATTTTGCCATTTTTAATGATTTTTTTTATTTTATTGCACCAATCATTGGTGACCAATATAATTAAGAATTTTTACATTTTAATTAGCTAAAATTATTCTTTAATCCACCAACTGTTGATAAAAAAAGAATGGTTTAGGCTGGTTGCGGTCTTCCTTTAATTTTTACGAAGAATTGAACCGCTTATTCAGAGAGTATCGCCAAACGGTGCTCACATGAAAAAGTCAGGTCGGGAAATAGGGGAGATTGCTATAGTAACATTAAAGTCCACGGTTCCAAAAATTTTTTTTATTTATTTTGTCTCTAAACATTAATTTAAAGGGAGTGAAGTCGGAAAATGTCCAGGAAAATTTGTATGATATAATTTCCAAAATATGAAAAGTCTATTTTTTAAATAAAAAACATTTTGTCGCTTATTTCATGCAATTTTCATGCCAAAGTTATGAAAAAGAATAAGTTTTATAATTTTTTTCAATTTTTCATATTAGAATGAGACTATTGTTTAGTGCAACAGAGATTAGAATAGGATTTCCTAAAATTTTATTTCAATTGCTAAATTTATGTTATAATTTATAAATACGTTTAATTAATCGTTATTTATAGTTTAATCTTATTACATTTTTACATGTAGAATTTTTGCTACAAGAACAATATGTACAGTACGCTATTCATTATTTTATGAAGTTTAAAAAACTTGTGTTTTTATAATTTATAACATTTTTTAACGAAGTACAATTTTTTTCTGTGAACTACTCTTTTACTGTTACATATTTTGTAAAAATATATCTTTTTAATAAAAAAAAATAGGTATATGATTGATTGAAAATATTAATTTTAATTAAGAAGGGGCCGAACTATCTGTCTTTGTCTAATAGCGAGTTTCATCATTTATGTAAACACTATCCGGTATAACAAGAAAAAAATAGCAGCCCCCGCTAGATATTAGTATAATTAGTAAATTTTGTAATAACAACCAAATTTTTTACCGCATAGTTTTTGACTAATTAGAGACCTACTAGCAATCTAGAATATAACCTATCTTTTTTTGGTAGGTCTCTAATTATTCAAAAACAACGCAGTGAAAAAATTTGGTTGTTATTACAAAATTTACTTATTATACTAATATCTAGCGGGGGCTGCTATCTTTTTCTTGTTATGCCGGATAGTGCTTACATAAATGATGAAAAACGCTATTAGACAAAGACAGATAGTTCAGCCCCTTCTTAATTTAATTTATGTATAACCCTGTTGAAAAAACTCACTGACATGGTAACATTTTTTTTAACTATTAATAATTGAATTTATTGATTTGTTGATTGTAATTCTTCAATCATTTATTTTATTTCCGCAATTTAATCCAAAATATCCTAAATTTATAATCCTTTAGTTGAAAATTGAGGCAGCACACTAATTATAACACATCCAAAATAATTTATAGCAGCATCATCAGTGTCTCAACCAAATTTTAAAATTGCTAAGCATAAACTTTCAAAACGAATGTCAGGAAAAAGTAATTAACATTGTAAAAGAATTTTTTTATTACAGATAACTATTATGTGAAAAACTTTTTTAAAAATAAAATCATATAAACAAATTGTCCATCAAAAAGTAAAACCATTCCTTAAAAATCTTTAAGATTTTTATCAGTATTAATATTAGCAACTTTTCCTAAACTAGAATTTTTTTTATTTTAAGTAACATAGAAAAAATAACCTGTTTGTGTAACTGATTAAAAACTGCTCACTCGTTAAAAAAAAATCTGGTGGCACTCATAAATATATATACCTGTGTGTGTGTGCGCGCGCATGTGAATTGACATAAAATATCCGATGTATATGTATATATACATATATTCATAAGCCCATGTGTGTGCGTGCATGCGCCTTGACAGGAATAGCCCCAAATATATATATATATATATATGGCTGATTCCATTTCAAATCGAACAGTCAGTATACACTCAAGTCACCAATTACTGCGCTAATGGAGTATGTTATTCTACCCTAAAAATAAGGGTATACGTATTTTTTTATTTTGCTGAAATATCAAAATTGCATCAGATATGCACTTTTGAAAATTGCATACAAAAACTAAATGTTAAAACTGAAAATGTTGAGAATAACTTTAGAGAGCTATCATTTTACCAATTTCCAATGAATTTTGATAAACCTTTTTTTATTTTATTTCGTTTTGAGCCCTCTTCAACTCCGTGCAAGAAATTTAAAAAAAAACTAAAAAATGACTGAGATATATGCATTTTACCAAAAAATGCACTTTTTATGCACATGCATTTTTCTCGAAAAGGCCATTTTTTTTTTGCTGAAATTTTTTTTGCTGATAGAGGACCAAAATACCTATCTAATAGTACTTGTTTGATCCCGGCTTTTTTGGTTTGGAGCGAGAAAAAAATTCACAAATTTTGTTGGTGAAAAATGCTTGTATATACGTTTGGAAGTCTTAAGCAGTCTGCATTCAAACACTGTCGTATGCTTGGCTCATCATTTGTTTACATTTGTATGCATGTATATAGCATCAATATTGTATATATATATATATATATATATATATATATATATATATATATATATATATATATGTATGTGTGTAAATTCGTAATATAAAAATAAATATTTAAACATGAAAAAAAAAGAATTCTATTCGTGTATATCTATATTATGTATGTTTCGATGTACAAACAATAGGAGGCTAACTCATGGACAAATACATCGCGTAACCAAAACAGCATATTAGAACTGTTATATAGAAGCTAGTTATTTTTACGGCTGCTTTGAAAGGTGCTTCTCGGGCTTGTGAAAAATTCAACAAAATTGTGAAATAACAATGTCCGAAATTTACTCTTCTAAAAGAATTTCATGTCCCGATTTTTTTCAAATGCATAAAAAGGTAGTTTATATGAGCAGTAATTCACGTTTTAGACCGTCGGAAGATTTAGCCATTAATTTGGCACAGCTTCATCCAGATTTAAATATATTGCCATCTACTAATGTATGTGAAAATTGCCATAAACGCATATCAAAAATGATTTTAAGTGATCTTGAGTCTATATCTGAAAATGAAATCACTGAACTTTTTAGCGGAAGAGATGATGATTTTATTCCGAAGACACCTGAACGAATAAAGGAATTAAACGAGAGTATTATTTCAGTTTTACCTGAATGCATCTCACCCCTAAAAAGAAAAACTGCAATACCTGAAAATTTTAGAGGAAATTACGTATCTAAAAAGAAAAAATCCTTAATTTCAGCTTTTTCTGCTACTGTTGGAAGTAAATTAGAAGATGTGTATGGCATTTCAGTTGAATCAATAGAATCGGACGAAAATTCCACTGAAAACTATTGGAACGAATTTGTAGAAAATTTTAAATCGGCTTTAGAAAAATGTTCTTATATTTCGGAGAAAATAAAACTTCTAACTCTACTACCTTCAAAATTAAGCAAAATAAAAATTTGCTCACTATTCCCGAATATAAGCAAGTATATGATAAATAAATCAAGAAATCTCGTGAAAAATAAAGGAGTTTATTCGGAGCCAGATTTATATACTGGTCATCCTATTGATGAAAGCACAAAAAATATCGTTATGGAATATTTTTTAAATGATGATTTTAATAGTAGTAGACAAAGTCCAAATAAATCTGATGTCGTAACTGTTAAAATTAATAACACAAAAACTAAAAAAGTCAAACGGTTTCTTACTCGAAGCTTAAAAGAAACATATAGTCAATTAAGAAAAGAAAATCCAAACTTAAAAATAGGAAAATCGAAATTCTATAGTCTAAGACCAAGTTTCGTCTTAACTAGCCCTGTGAAGGAAGCTTGTCTTTGTGTACATTGCGAAAATTTTGAACTGTTTCTTACAAGTTTGATTCGTTTTAGAGGCGATAAGAATTCCGAATTAGATTCAATTCGTTCAGAAATAACTAACACAATGTTGTGTTCTGAACCATCTGATTCATGTTTCTTGCAAGAATGCAAAGATTGTCCCGGTGGTGCGGGTATCACATTAGAATTGTTAAAACTGAAACAAAATTGTGAAGATGAAATTACGTTTGCTTTGTGGGATAATGGTAATCTTATTAAACAAACAATAAGCTTAACAGTTTTTAAAGAAAAACTTTCAATCTGCGCATTGAAAGCAAGTACTCATATATACATAAAAAATATTTAACGTGAAGCTATAAAAAAAGAAAAAGAAGAAGGTAAAGCTGATCCTACTAAGTTAATCATCCACGTTGACTTTGCAGAAAATTGGTCTGTAATAAATAATAAAGCGGTTCAAGGAAATCATTGGGTAAATAACCAAATTTCTATTTTTACTGCAGTCTGTTACCAAGGAGAGATAACACAAAGTTTTGCGATAGTTAGTGACGACAAAAAGCATGATACTGCATATGCACTGCTAGCAATAAATAAAATTATCGATCTTATGAAAAAGAATTATTTAGTTACTAAAGTCACTATCATATCAGATGGAGCTCCAAGCCAATTTAGGAATCGTTTTCAACTACATGAATTCAAACATTGGTTTTATGAAATGAAATGATTATTTTCTGCGACTGGTCATGGGAAAGGAGCCGTTGATGGAATAGGTGGGCTTCTAAAGCATTATGCTACTTCACATAACTTGAAAAGAGTTCATGAAGAATCGATACAAAATGCTGACGATTTTATAAATTGGGTTCAAAGTTACACCAATGCAATAAAAATCATTTTACTACCAATAAATGAGATTGAAAGATTTAGAAAAAAGAAAAATATTGAATGGAGTGGGGTTTCTAAATATAATGGAATTCAAAAAAGTCATATGTGGTTAAAAAAACTTGGGGAATTAAAATCACATATATTTATTGGCAGGACAGCTATACATGCACTAAATAAAGTGAAAAACAAAAAAAAAAAGCCAAGCGTCGTGAGACTACATTTAAAACTAAAAATAATAAGCGCAAAAATAAAAAAAAATAATTATCTATAATTATTTTTTTGACGCATCCCAACAGTGAGAGGCAATGGGAACTCACTCTAAAAAAGCACCCCGAAGGAAACAGAATCCTTCTACGTCCACGTCGTTGTTCCTGGATAATGCTAAACGAAGGATAATATTTAAATGTCGACTGCTTAAGACTTCCGAACGTATATACAAGCATTTTTCACCAACAAAATTTGTGAATTTTTTTCTCGCTCCAAACCAAAAAAGCCGGGATCAAACAAGTACTATTAGATAGGTATTTAGGTCCTCTATCAGCAAAAAAAATTTCAGCAAAAAAAAAATGGCCTTTTCGAGAAAAATGCATGTGCATAATAAGTGCAGTTTTGGTAAAATGCATATATCTCAGTCATTTTTTAGTTTTTTTTTTTAAATTTCTTGCACGGAGTTGAAGAGGGCTCAAAACGAAATGAAATAAAAAAAGGTTTATCAAAATTCATTGGAAATTGGTAAAACGATAGCTCTCTAAAGTTATTCTCAACATTTTCAGTTTTAACATTTAGTTTTTGTATGCAATTTTCAAAAGTGCATATCTGATGCAATTTTGATATTTCAGCAAAATAAAAAAATACGTATACCCTTATTTTTAGGGTAGAATAACATACTCCATTAGCGCAGTAATTGGTGACTTGAGTGTATACTGACTGTTCGATTTGAAATGGAATCAGCCATATATATATATATATATATATATATATATATATATATATAAAGAAAAATAAATGTAAACTCAAGTACGTGTGTCATGCATGTAAATTGACATGAAACGTCCCGTGTATATAAGCCTGTGTGTATGTGCGCGCGTGTGAATTAACATTAAATATCCCATGTATATGTGTACACAGATATACATACATATATATGTGTGTATATATATATATATATATATATATATATATATATATATATATTCATAAGTCCATGTGTGTGCGTACATGCGAATTGACAGAAACGGTCCCATATATATAAATACAAATTTCAAATACATGTTTAGATGTGTTTGCGCGTTTGAGTTGACAAGATATGTCAAATATATGAAAACCGGTGCGTGCGTGTTGACATGATACGTCCCATATATGTGAACTTAAGGGCGCTCGGATAGGTGTGTTAAAGTTGTCATGAAATGTCCCATATATATAAACCTGTATAGGCGTGGGTAATAATTGACGTGAAAAATTCTATGTATATTAACGTGTGTGCATGCATGCAAATCGATATGAAATGCACCTATGTATAAACTTGTGTGTGTGTGTGCGTGCGTCCGAATTGACATGGAAAATCCCATGTATATTAACGTACGTGTGCATGTATGCGAATCGACATGAAATGTCCAATATATATAAACCTGTGTGTTTGTATACGTTTGAATTGACATTAAAAATCCCATGTATATTAACGTGTGTGTGTATACATGCGCAACGACATGTACTGTCCCATATATATATATATATATATATATATATATATATACAAACCTGTGAACGACATGAAATATCATATATATATATATATATATATATATATATATATATATACCTGTATGTGCGTACGTTCCAATTGACGTGAAAAATCCAATATTTATTAACGTGCGTGTGCATGCATGCGAATCGACATGAAATGTCCCATATACATAAATCTAAGGGTACATGAATGGGTGTGTGCGTGTTGTCATGAAATGTACCACATATAAAGAAAACCTGTACTCATGAGTACGTGCTAACCGACATGAAATATCCCATGTATGTATGTATGTATGTATATATATACATATATATAAACCAAAATATAAACGGGTCAACGGGTGCAAGTTGACATGAAACGGACCATGTATATATATATATATATATCAACTTGTCCGTATGTGCGTGTGGGACGACATGAAATGTTGCATATATATGAGCCTAGATGCGTATGTATGTGCGCGTCCACATATGTTTTTCTATATACATATATATGATAAAAATTCCTTAGTACGTTTAATTAAAAAGGAATTGTGGAATTTTTAATTAAAGCCCTTAAATTCACAAATCATAATCATAACTGACGCTCTTTCAATTCACGATTACATTTTGATTTCTTAATTGAAATTTATTTAATTAAGAATTCCTTTTGATTTTGGAATTAAAGCCCTTTCAATTCACGATCACATTTTGATTTCTTAATTGAAATTTATTTAATTAAGGATTCCTTTTGATTTTGGAATTAAAGCCCTCTCAATTCACGATTAAATTTTGATTTCTTAATTGAAATTTATTTAATTAAGAATTCCTTTTGATTTTGGAATTAAAGCCCTTTCAATTCACGATTAAATTTTGATTTCTTAATTGAAATTTATTTAATTGAGAATTCCTTTTGATTTTGGAATTTAAGTCCTTTCAATTCACGATTACATTTTGATTTCTTAATTGAAATTTATTTAATTAAGAATTTCTTTTGATTTTTTAATTAAAGCCCTTTTAATTCACGATTACATTTTGATTTCTTAATTGAAATTTATTTAATTAAGAATTCCTTTTGATTTTGGAATTGAAGCCCTTTCAATTCACGATTAAATTTTGATTTCTTAATTGAAATTTATTTAATTAAGAATTCCTTTTGATTTTGGAATTAAAGCCCTTTCAATTCACGATTAAATTTTGATTTCTTAATTGAAATTTATTTAATTAAGGATTCCTTTTGATTTTGGAATTAAAGAACTTTCAATTCACGATTACATTTTTTCTTAATTGAAATTTATTAAGGATTTCTTTTGATTTTGGAATTAAAGCCCTTTCAATTCACGATTAAATTTTGATTTCTTAATTGAAATTTATTTAATTAAGGATTCCTTTTGATTTTGGAATTAAAGCCCTCTCAATTCACGATTAAATTTTGATTTCTTAATTGAAATTTATTTAATTAAGAATTCCTTTTGATTTTGGAATTAAAGCCCTTTCAATTCACGATTAAATTTTGATTTCTTAATTGAAATTTATTTAATTGAGAATTCCTTTTGATTTTGGAATTTAAGTCCTTTCAATTCACGATTACATTTTGATTTCTTAATTGAAATTTATTTAATTAAGAATTTCTTTTGATTTTTTAATTAAAGCCCTTTTAATTCACGATTACATTTTGATTTCTTAATTGAAATTTATTTAATTAAGGATTCCTTTTGATTTTGGAATTGAAGCCCTTTCAATTCACGATTAAATTTTGATTTCTTAATTGAAATTTATTTAATTAAGAATTCCTTTTGATTTTGGAATTAAAGCCCTTTCAATTCACGATTAAATTTTGATTTCTTAATTGAAATTTATTTAATTAAGGATTCCTTTTGATTTTGGAATTAAAGCACTTTCAATTCACGATTACATTTTTTCTTAATTGAAATTTATTAAGGATTTCTTTTGATTTTGGAATTAAAGCCCTTTCAATTCACGATTAAATTTTGATTTCTTAATTGAAATTTATTTAATTAAGGATTCCTTTTGATTTTGGAATTAAAGCCCTTTCAATTCACGATTAAATTTTGATTTGTTAATTGAAATTTATTTAACTAAGAATTCCTTTTGATTTTGTAATTAAAGCCTTTTCAATTCACGATTAGATTTCGATTTGTTAATTAAAATATTTTTAATTATTAATTTAAAAGGAATTGTTAATTAAATAAAACTTTAATTACGAATTCAAAAAGGATTTGTGAATTAAAATTTATTTAAAGCTCAAAATGATTTAAATATTTGCAACCCTGATATCAACGTTATGTAAACATTACAACGGTCAATATCCTAAACCATAACTCACACGGTCGAAATCCGAAAAAAAACCCTCTAGCAATGTCTAATATTCACCGTAAAAATTTTGAATACAAACATGGAAAAAGTCCTTCTGGTGTTACTAAAATACCTAAAGTGTACATGCAGTATTCTTATACAATATTAATTTACAGTATTTTCTAATTACAATTACTTCAAATAACGTCTTTAAATAATTTAAAAACGTATCATTCTACATAGTATTTATAACTATAATATTTTACAAAAAATTATCTTAATTTTAACGTTACACTTGAATTATTACATTTTCCTAAATATTTTTACAGTAATATTTCCTTTAAATATGTAAATAATTTATAATTCTATTCGAAAATAGTATTCTAGAAATTGAGCTCATAAATTATCAATAAAAAAATTGTTTTTATAAAAAACATATAAAAAATAAAATTTGAATAAATAAAAAAGTACTCATTGTTCGATTTTGGTTTTTGTTGGAATTGGATCCTAAATGTGCCAAGAATCATATCCAAAAGAAAAATCTGAGGTGCAAAAACTTTACGGTCAAAATTACTCAAGGACCACCGTGATAAAGGTAATAAAACATGAATAATAATTATGTAAAATACTTAATACCTTGACAGTTTTTGAGAAAGTTTTATTTTTCATTTATTACAAAATGTTTCATGATTGCGTAGTATTTCTTTTAGTGTGATGCACAGTCTGTTATTTTAGAAAGTTATCTTGTGAATATTCTTAGTCCATCAGTAGGATGTATGCATCCCATTAAATGTTTACTTTTTTGAACGTTACAAATTTCCGGTTACTTTTTAGTAATAAACTATTAATTTTGTAGTTAGTAAAACAATAATGAATTGAATAATATGAAAAATATTAAAAATAAAAATAAATAAATGTTATTATTAAGGGGACCAGGTACTATTCAAACCTGAAAAATTCAAATATGAATAATTAAAAATTTATTGCTTTTATCCAAAAGCAAAAATTTTTTTAAAAAATACTTACCGTGAAGGACGTAATTTCTGATCACCTAAGAGGTATTCCTGATCACATATTTACATGTAAAAAAGTAAAAGTATATTTCTTTTTCACACAAACGAAGCATTTTTCACGCTCAATTTATTTTTCCTCATAAATTAAAAAAAGGTTTTTCCTAATAAAATCCTAAAGATTTTGATTTATAATAAATAATGATCAGAAATTACGCCCTGATCAGGAACTACGTCCTTTACGGTATGTTTCAGAAGACTTTTTATTTCTGAAACTTATATCTATCTTAAAAATTCAACTTATGGTCCCCGTTTACATTCTGGTACTAAAAACAGATTGATCGCAAGATTTTTTGATGAGTTTTCATCTTAATGAAATTTGGTGGAGATTTCCAAAATCATCTTAGAATCCACGTGAACGAGAGACATTCCTAAAAATTTCAAATAATAAGAAAATATTCTATAAAAAATCAATTTTTTTTAAATTTGTTCATTTATTTTTATAAATACTAAGTAAATTAACCAATTAGCATATATATATATATATATATATATATATATATATATAATTTGCTATGCTCATATGGATTCTAATATAATTTTAAAGATCTCCACCAAATTTCATAAAGATCCAATGGAAACTCATGAAAAAACCTCGCAACCAATCTGGTTTTAGTACCAGAATATAAACGGGGACCATAAGTTGAATTTTTAAGATAGATAAAAGTTTCAGAAATAAAAAGTCTTCTGAAACATAATTTTTTTTTCAAAAAAAATTTTCCTTTTGGATAAAAGCAATAAATTTTTAATTATTCATATTTGAATTTTTCAGGTTTTAATAGTACCTAGTCCCCTTAATTTTTGAATAACATTTGTGCATTTCTTCTTATGTTCTACAGAGTCATAAAATCATCTACGTAACATGGACATACAAATTCTGAATCCTGTCTCGACTACTGCTCAAGCTACAAACATTAGTTTGCAACTGGTATGAAAAGGCTTTTTTACAAAACTCGTTACGACCCTCGCCTTCGGCTCGGGCTGTAACCTTCTCGTTTCATAAATAAAGTTATTTTATAGCCGTTACGAAATGTACTTTTCTAACACTGTGTGCGCTAAATCCACTTGTTAATGTAAATTCGCTTTTACGTGTCCTATATTGTATTTTCTGGCAGGGTGTAGATGACGATTCTTGTGAATTCTGTACACGTATTACACTTTGCGCGCAAGCGGTATTGCATCTACTCCTTCACAATAATACTTAGCTCCCTATCTACAGTTTAAAAAATATGAATATATTTCTCGCAACGCTATGAGCAAAAATAGATTTTCGATGTTTGTTTCGCGTGAACAAAAAAACTATTTTACTCATTCGTAAGGGCATGTGGTATTTTGTTCAGGCAAAACAGGCATAAAAAATCTTACTCCGCTAACCTTGTGAAAAATTCTATACCTCACTTGTGGCAAAATTTGACGCTTGCGCACCGCACTGAGAGTTGTTATAAAATATGAAAACATACTTCGATATCTTTTATGATATTATAAGAAATTAAAAGATGAACTGCAACACTTAAGTCTTGAGAAAATAAACAATACCACTTATTGTTTTAGTTAAAAATTTCATAAATATGGAAACAATTTGCATTTAACTCGTAAATTTTAGTCAAATTATTTAGTTTTCAGGGCTCTATAATATCTTATACCATATATTATTATATTTTATATCTACATACAAAACATATAAATTAATATTAATTCATTAGCATTATTTTATTACTATTAATTATAACATTAAGATTATTTGGATATTAGTATGTTCAGGTATTAGGTATTAAAAATTATAAATATTTCAACTTTTTTAAAGATATAATACTCGAAAATTTAGTGATTTAGTTTTGGTTATATTAAATTTTTATCATATCTGCTCTATATGGTATCACTCATATTTTTTTAACGTATGGGCATATCTTCAAAACTTTTAATTTTCTCGTGCTATTTTCGAAAAGTCCTTTTACTGCTGCTAATAGGTTGTCAAATAATTCACACTATTTAAACTGTTTTCTCACCTTTTGTGCGATCCTGTGGCTCTATTTTTGATAGGTTGTGTTTCCAACAGCGCAGTAGATATTTCTACGAAACATAAATTTTTTTATACATAAAAATACGTTATTTTTTGTATGTAATAATTTACGTTTAATCAAAATATCTACTGCAGCATTGGGGCACATTTACTTAATCCATAAGAAATAGAGTCACACGATTGCACAAAAAGTGTAAATCTGGTTTAAATAATGTGCATCACACGGCAGTTCACCAGAAGCTGTAAAATGACTGTTCACTAATACATTAGAAGCTTTAAAGATTCGCCCATATGTCAATTTTAATGATAATTAAATTTTATAGATTCTTTTAAATATTCCTATTGACATGCCAGAGGATTCTAGAGTACTAAAAATGCCACAAGTCTTAGAATCAAACTTTTCATCAAGTACTGGCGATTCATTAAATGATGAACAATTAATTAAATCAATTACTGACGAAATATCAGAAGTTCATAATCCACAACGAAATATAGAGAGAGAGTACAACCACATAGTCCCATGACGCAAAAAAATTTAGCAAATGAGACTGAATCAGAAAATATTCCTTTAAAAAATATAGAGGACGAACAACCTGGAACTTCTATGACGCAGCAAAATTCAGCAAAGGAGACTGAATCAGAAAATGTCCCTAAAACAAAGTATTGTAGATGCAGTGCTAGAATAATGGTAAACAAGTGTACTCATTAATAGGCAGTCGGATCTATTTGCTACTACATATAGGGTGGTGCTGCGGTCAGTTAAGAGAAATCTATTAAATATTTTACGTCGGCTCTACCTCACGCCGCATTTTTCGCTTTATAACAATATTTTAGACTTTTCAAACAAGATTAATATTAATAATTATTCTATATATATATGGCTAGAGGAAATGACAACATTAAAAGTATATTTTTGACACTCCGTGCGAGAAGCTCGATTTCACGCACGCTGTACAAAGTGACACGTGCGAAAATGGAGCGTCTCACACGTCGTGTCAAAAAATATTGTTCGATACTCGTGCGAGAAAGTGATTTCTTACTCGTGTGACCTTTTCACCCTCGCTTCGCTCGGGCGCAAACCGCCACACGCGTAAAAAATCACTTTATCGCACTAGTACCGAAATATACTATATTGTTTCAGTAAATTTTAAATTGCTGTATAAAAAATATTTTATATTTTTCTCTCACCTGACCGCATCGCCACCAAGCGGCGAATGGATCCGACCGCCTCTTAAATTGAAGAATATTTTTATCAGTCTTGCAGTCAAAATAATAATAACAAAAACGGGTAGTCAGAATACTCTAATTTATAATCATTTCAGTAGAATCTCAAACATAAAACTTAAAAATCATCCACTTGAAATTTGAAAATAAAATAAAATTTAAAATCACCATCGTAGAATTTCGAAGTAAAATATAAATAATTATTGAAGAACATTCTGTGCCACCAAAATTAATCCGTGATCGTCTCTCTTATAGCTATTCGTGATATTATATTTCAAAATTCCAAGATTTGTAAAATCAAACGAATAAATAAAATTCAAACAATGTTGCCTTAAACCCGACACAACATTCGGATTTGTTGAACAATATTTATGTTCATGAATTCTTTCTTTTAAATATTTACCTGTCTTTTGTATATAATATCTATCATAATCATTTCAATTTATCTTATATACTTCTTCTGATTTTATATCCTTTTCGTCTTTACCCTCAGTATTTTTATTTTAAGACCGATAGAAATATACTTTTATTTATTTATTCAATAATCGACCTAAGTATTCTTTTTAATTTAAATTTTTACATTATAATATTTAATAAAATTTAAAAATTACGTTAAAGAACAAAGTGCGCAAAATAGAAATCAAAATCAGAGAATGGGTACGAGAATTCGGTTTGAACATTTTAAACGAAAATAAGAAGTTTAAAAAATTTCTAGATGCTGGTCTTACTTTACCACATCGAAAGCAAAATCAATTAGCAACATTTTTTTGTCATAAGATTCAAAATCTCTGGAGAGATTTGTACGTAATTAAAATTTATTTAAAATTTTTTAAATTTATAATGCACATTTTTTAAACAAAAGTACCTATACGAAAAAATTGGGCTTCATACTTTTGCAATATAGTGAAATAAAATATTTCGAATAGTTCAAATTAATACTTTATTTACTGAGTTTATTTATCGAAGTTTTACGTATAACTTCTTTTATTCATCCTTCTCATTATAAAAATCCTAAGTATGATAAAAGTAAAAGCATATATTATGTATGTACAGCAAATAACATTTATATATACACTGAGATAAGCATGTTTCTTGTTATAAACGTTATTATATCGGATTAATATAAAAATCAAGATTAATGTTCAAAAAAATTTTTCTTTTAATTCATAAAAAAATACGACTAAAATATAAATACTGTTCAGATATCTGCCTTCAAAAGCAAAAACCTTGTTAAGTGGCATTTTTAACAAAAACTACCTTTTACATCATTCCAAAGTAGAAAAAATTCTAATTTTTTCTGCCTTTTTCTTTTATTTGAAATAATAATTTTTTAATAACAAGAGTTTAAAATATGATGAAACAGAGAAAAATTACTAAAATTCGCATATAAAAACCTTAACTAACATGAAAATGGGAAGCGATCTAAAATATGTCACCTTCCCAGAGAAAATCACCATAACTGCACTTACGGTCAAGAAAGATTTTGATAAAAGCATCGAGGAGAATCTGACAATACAAACTAGAAACACCTGCTTTCTTTGGTTCAAAACCTTGAGTGTTTTTGACAAATACTTTCACCTGGAAAAAGAACTTAACTACATAAACTAATAGTTGTTATTAAAATAAAATAGTTTCTTTTTTTTTAATATTCAGCATCCTCCGTAATCCTTATACACCGTTTTATAGGAAATTTTTTTTTTCTATTAAATTTAGAAAAAAATAGTTTTTTTTATTTTCTTGAATTTTGTTCAAATGTGATTGGCTGATTCCATTCAGATTTATGCAGGCCGCCACTGATCGAATTTTTTTTTCTCCTAAGTAATAAAAATACCTTCTATTATGTATATAAAGATAAAATTTACCTCATAGAACGCTCAAAAAAATTTTTTTTTTCACTACAGCAATTTTAGTGTTGGGTGTAAAAACGAAAATTCAAAAATTGAAAATGAACCTCTACTTTTAAATGACTATAGCTCCGTCAATTTTTAACCTTTTTGGGCGCTCTTTTAACGACAATGTGCAGAATTCTGTCTAGTTTTAAATTCAATCTCGATTTTAATCAATTGGAACCAAAGTTATGACGATTTGAAGTTTGAAAAAAAAAATGCTGAAACTTTAAATAAATATGATATTTACATTGAGGAAACGCAATTTTCATTGAAGATTAAAATCTGAAGATATAAATTTTTTAATTAAAAAAAAAAGTTATTTTGATGAAAGAATACATAACCGTTTATCCTCTTTTCATGGTACATTATTATAATAACAATTTTTTTTATTGAAGAATATAATTTTTTTATCAGTTTGAATTTCGCGCCTAGAATTTAAATTTATTTTGTAAGGAGTTGTCACCACTAGGTGGCGATGATTTGTTCTTTGCATTCTCATTGACGACTTCACGCGTTTAAAAATATAAGAAAAGGAAGATAAAAAAAAAAAGATGTTCAAGAAAAATTATTTTTTTTTATCTGTCATTGAACAAAATAACAATAATAGCATCACTGATTGTTAAAATAAAGTGCAAGGATTTAAAAGAAAGGTACAAAAAAGTTGTTTATGATTGCTCCAAAAGTCCGCTTAGAGAATTAGGTGATCTAACGGAGTCTTTGAAGCGCTTGTATCTAAATACTTCTTTCTCTAGAGAAGATAAAGTATGCCCTCCGTGTCACAAAATATTATTAGATGAAGTGAAAAATGCGTCTATTTCATCGACTTAAAGTAGTCAACAATCTTCGGAAGATTTTATTCATATCGAGGCTGTGGTAGAACAGCTCAACGAGATTACAAGTAATTTGAAATTAAACATTTCACCAATTAAAATGTCTCAAAGTATCAATATCAAGATGCGAGAATCTTATGCACTCCGAAAAAGAAAACAAATGAACGATGCATTTGATTCACAAATAGCAAGTAAAATGATGAAAGTCTACGATATAACGGATTTGCCCGCATTGAATGAAAATAATGAATGTAAAACAAATGATAAATGGCTTGAGAATATTAAAATTGCATTAGATAATTGTTCAAATTTTCTTGAGAAAGTGCGATTGTTGAGTATTATACCAAGTGATATTTCCAAAGATTATTTATTATCAGTTTTACCAAATGTAACTATTTATATGATTGATCAAGCACGATCATTGGTAAATAATAAAAAAATTTACAAGCAATCTGAGAACTATTGTGGCCATTCTTTGGATAGTGAAATTGTAATGAAAGTAAAGGATTATTATCTGAACGATGATTTTAATTGTTCTCGACAAAGTGCAAATAAAAGCTACACAGTATCTATCAAAGAAAATGGTATAAAAACTAAAAAAATCAAACGCTTTCTTACGCGAAGTATAAAAGAAATATATCAATTATTTGAAGACGAAAATCCTGAAATGAAAATAAAAATTGGTAAATCAACATTCTACGCTAAGACCGAAGTGGGTTTTACCACATCCACCCACCGATTCGTGTCTTTACGTTTACTGCGAGAATCTTAAACTTATGTTAGATGCTTTGAATAATTATAAAAAAGAGAATAAACAAGACATTGCAGATTTGGAATTGAAAATATGTTCTTCACTTTTTTGTTCAAAAGATGATATGAAATGTGTACTAAGAGAATGTAAAAAATGTCCCATTGGAGATTCTATTGATTTACAAGTAATTTCTTTGACAGAAGAAGATTTATATAAAGAAATAATTTATGGTGTTTGGGAAAAATCAAATTTACTGAATAAAACTAGCACAATTGAAAATTTCTTAATAGACTTAAGAGAGCGCGCTCTCACTGTAAGTGCTCATAAATTGGTCAAAGAAATTCAACGTATAGCAATTAAAGAGGTTAAACTTTTAGCGAAAAATAATGACTTCCAATTAGTTATTCATGTCGATTTTGCAGAAAATTGGACAGTTCTGCTTCAAAATGAAATT
Organism: Anastatus disparis; assembly: GCA_017163975.1. Taxonomy (NCBI): domain Eukaryota; kingdom Metazoa; phylum Arthropoda; class Insecta; order Hymenoptera; family Eupelmidae; genus Anastatus; species Anastatus disparis. Next base: position 327,011 of record JAFFSR010000355.1, read on the forward strand.
CAAAGCTATCATTGGAGTAAAAACCGAATATCAATATTTACGTCAGTATGCTATTTTGGAAATGATAAAACAGTCAGTTATGTCACCGTCTCTGACGATATTAAACATGATTCGTCTCATGCCCTAATAGCTATAAATTTAATTATCGACAACTTAAAACAAAAAAATTTTGCGCAAGATCTTGATGAAATCATAACCATTTCCGATGGAGCTGCCAGTCATTTTAAAAATAGATATTAATTCTATGAGCTTCAAAACTCAAAAGTAAACAGAAAATGGCTTTTTTCTGCAGCACTGCCGTGTTAAGTGAAAACTTACATAAGTGACATTTTGATGAAAAATAAATTTTTTCTATCAATAGATTCGATATAAAAATAGCCCATCAAATGAATAAAAAAAAAGTTGTTTCAAATTTTTCGATAAAAAATGAGGAAATAAAGATTACTTAAGTATTGAAAAAATTAAAAATTGGATCGGACAAAATTGATATTATTTCACTTTATTACTTTTATTTATTTTACACTTATGTAAGTTTTTACTTAACACGGCAGAACAGGTCATGGTAAAGGCGCTTGTGACGGTATTGGTGGTTTAGTTAATCATTATGCTACCACGCATAATCTGTCCAAGAAGAGTGCAGATCTTATTAGAAACGCTGAAAATTTCGCCACTCACGCACGGAAAAAAGTTTTCACCAGTAAAACTAATGCTAAATTCGATTAGATGTTTAAATTCCAATGCTAGTGTGTTCTAAAGTAATGAATGGCATTAATTTTTTTCGCTCTATTGACAGCACAAATAAAATTCATACCAGTGTAGTATTTTTTAGTGCTATAAATATTTATTTTCGATAACTGACGCGTGAATTTACAGTGCCACCTTTGGCACGGTTTTTTCGGGTGCCAAGCACGTTAAATAACGGCGCTGGTGTATGTTTGTGTAAACGAATTTTCGATTGTAGCAGTGTGCACGATTGTAAAGTTTTAAAGTTTTTCTATTTATTGCATAGGAAATAAGTGCCAAATGGATGATTTTATACAAAAAATATTAAATGAGTGGAATCTCACTGAATTAACAAATCTTTTCAAGTGTAAATATAAATTACCTTAAATAAATGATACTTTATTTTCGTTGATATATATACATAAAAAGTTTCTAACCTAAAAATATTAGGCTACTGGAATTTATTATGATCAGATTAGATTTGATAAAATATAACTATATCAATTAATTAGACATTTTAATATCTCTATAATCATCAATTAATCAATTAATTTGATAAATTTATTTACTTTATTTTATTTTTCTCATGTTCTGCATTTTTCCTACAAATTTTTCGCATAGAGAATTATTTTATTGGATTATCACAATACGTGCATTTGAAAGCACAAATCTTCAGCTTTATTTTGAGTACTGCTTCTCTATGTTACTTTTATGAGAAGTTACATAAAAAAAATGAGAAAAAATTGCAAGTTCGTTTCGACCAGTTTTCACGTATAATTTCGTACTAAAATAACTTAATAACTCTTCTTGAAAAAGAAATCTTGTTGAACTTTGAACATAAAACTCTGTCATTATGTTTTCACAGACATGTATATATATATATATATATATATATATATATATATATATATATATATATATATATACATACATATATATACATACATACATACATGTATAAATAAATAAAATATAACTGACTTGAAAGATTATTTATGATAGCAATAAGTTGATTTTGTGAAAAAACTGATACCATGCATTAAGAATTTCTCTGTTAATGCGCAGAACTGAAATTTTGATGTTGGCACTGGAAAAAACCGTGCTAGTCATTGAAAATCAATGTGCTGGACCTTAGAAGGTAAAATAGTAAAACTAGCATTGATTAAAATGATACTGTCATGGTTTTTTTCATTATAAAACACGCAATGTTAACCTTCTATTATTTAGCACTAGTTTTTAAGGTGAAAACTTTTTTCAGTGCGTGTCAAAATATACTCCGTCGATTAACATTCTTGTTATCCACAAGGATGATTTAGAAGTTTTTCTACAGACAAAAAAAATGGAATGGTTAGGAATTGCAAAAGAAATTAAAGGTGTTCAAAGGATTCACTGTTGAACAAGTGAACAAAACTAAATCTACACTGCCAAAACTTCGAAACATGAGTAGCAAGAAGTAAGTTGAAAGGTTTTATTCAAATTCGGATTTTTTTATTCACATTAGTTCTCAATTCATTAGTATTCATTTCTTAATTATATCACATATTATTTGTTCATTGAAAATGACCAAATAATATATTTTAGTATTTAAAAAATTCACCTTTCCAAAATTCAAAATTCAAATTCAAATTCAAAATTCAAAATTCAAAATTCAAAATTCAAAGTAAATATATTTATTTAAAGTTTCAGTATTTTTTTTTAAACTTTAAATCGTCATAACTTTGGTTCTAATTGATCAAAATATTCGATCCGGGGTTTATTTTAAAAATTATTGTAGATATTTCTGATATAATAATAAATAAAAGCATAAAAATAGTTGTAAGAGCACGTAAAGTTGGAAAAATAGTACGATGCGCCATGGTATCAATGTTTTAAAATCGAAAATATAAAAAAAACGTTTAAAAATCTGTTAAAAAAAATTAGGCAGAATTGTATATTCTCGCCTACCCTAAAAGTTAGTATTTTTTATGTATAAAATCATATGAAAATTTACAAAAAAAAAAAAAAAAAATACAGTTTTTGAGAAAATTGTGTTTGAGAAAAATCGCTTTTTTCGGTTTTTTGTAAATAACTCAGTGAGATCAAATCGTATTACAAAAATCAAGATTGCATTTAAAACTAGACAGAATTTCGCACATTTTCGTTAAAAGATCGCCCAAAAAGGTTAAAAATTGACGGAGCTATAGTCATTTAAAAGTAGAGGTTCATTTTTAATTTTTGAATTTTCGTTTTTACATCCAACACTAAAATTGCTGTAGAAGAAACAAAAATTTTTTTGAGCGTTCTACGAGGTAAATTTCATCTTCATATACATAATAGAAGGTATTTTTATTACTTAGAAGAAAAAAAAATTTGATCAGTGACGGCCTGCTTGAATCTGAATGGAATCAGCCAATTAAGTATCTCTGTCCTTTCCTAATCAAAGAAATGATTTTTTTACAAAAACTAATAACTTTATCAAAAAATGAAGAGAGAGCCGCATCTTGTATCAAAAAAAGCAATATTTTCTTTGATAAGAAAAAATTAATTTTATTGCTTCGTTCTCAAGAAAACCTTGAAAAACCAAATTTTCCACCCTAACCTCTATGATTTAAGTTTTTCAAGGTCTTCTTGAAAACGAAGCAATAAAATTAATTCTTTCTTGTCAAAGAAAATATTGCTTTTTTATGACGAGATGCGGCTTTCTATTCATTTTTTGCTAAAGTTATTAGTTTCTGTAAAAAACTCAATTTTTTGATTAGAGAAGGACAGAGATACGTGACCTCCTCTTAACAATGTTTATGCTTTAGACGGCAGATATATTGAAATGTGCATTATATTTTTTTTAAAATGATTGAATTATGTATTATGTATTTAATTGCTTTGATTTTCATTACATAGCTTACAAAATTCTATGTAAACATAATATTTTAGATATCCTGGTCACTGTTTTAAAATAAAAGTGGCGCAACAAATCATTAATGAATTTTCATCGCTACAATCGAGTTTACCAGGTCACATTAACAAACATGTACGAACAAATTATTCATAACATATTTTTATTAACAAATGAATGAATACAAAAATAGTTTTTTGACCTTAGACAAAAAACTATCAATTGTACAAAAAAATATTTTAAGTAAAATTTGTAGATATCAAAAAGACCTACAAAACTTATTCCTGTACAACTTCATTATCTCAATTTTTTTATTTCCAAATCGCGGAAAATCACCAAAAATGGCCATTTTTGCAATTGTTTATTACTCCTTAAAAAAAATAACTTGGGGCTTCATGATTGGTGGAAGTCAAGCTCTGATGGTAGTGAATTCACAGTAAAAATTTCAAGTAAAAATATTCAATAGTTTTTGCATAATTAAAATTGTTTATTAGAAATAGGCCATATTAGCGTTATTATTCTCAAGCTGCTATGCATCGTAGAAGGGTGCATCAAAGTGATTTTGAAAGTTTAACATCTCTACTTTACTTTACAGTTGGCAGCTAATCGATTTTTTTAAATTTAATTGTTTAAAATCGCGATATAAAAAAAATCGTTTTTTTGCTAATTAACTTTTAATTTGCAATTGAACAATTTGTCATAAATAAATGAGAATAGGTTGGTTAAACGGGTGTTACTTTTCCTCAAATTTTGTGGAGTTAAACAACTCTATAAGTGTTCTAGAAGTCGAGATAATTTTTTTTTTTAAATAATTGGCACGATTATACACGGTGGGCCATTTTAATCTTCGCACTCAATTTTCTCCGATCCTACTGTAGCTACAAAAAAAAGGTCTAGAGCAAAATTGACCGTAACAGAAGGGGCCATTTAAATGCGCCCCTGGTTTTGACCTTGAGGTCCAATTTCAAGGTCATTTGAAGGTCAAGAACATTTTTTTAATAGGAATCCTATTTTTGACTGCGGATTTAAAAAGAGCGGGAAATTCTAAGATAAGTTTGTCCTAGGTCTAAATTGATTTGGTGACCTTTTCAAGGACAAAAATCGAGGTCAAATGTCTAAAAACCGATTAAATGCCCTTTTTCTGCATTATCTTGGTTTGCTGATAAATGCAAATGATCTAAGTAGTGTCAAATAGTCATCTTAGTTCCAAGGTAAAAGGATCTTGACCATCTTGACCTTGAGGTCAAATTTCAAGGTCATTTTAAGATCAATAATGTTTTTTCGGTAATAGGAATTCCTATTTTAGACTACGAATTTAAAAATATTAGTTAATTTTATGCTAAGATTATTCTAGGGGAAAGTTGATTTTATGACCTTGGAATGGTCCAAAATCAAGGTCAAATATTGAAAAACTTATCGAATGCTCTTTATCTGAATTACACTGGTTTCCTAAGACTTTTGGTGTACCGGTATGAAAGAAAAGTTCAGAAAAAATGTGTGCATGGCGAAGGGGGCCTCGGCCTATTTTTGACACTGCAGTTAGAAAAAGTAACACTCAAAGTGATATTTTAAGTTTGTTATGTCGTGAATGGATCTGAAGAAGGTCAATTTAAGATTAAATAACATAATATGTTCATCCCATCTTTAGCGTTACCCAGGAACAACGACGTGGACGTAATAGGATTGTGTTCCCTTTGGGGTGCTGGATTATCGTGAGTCCCCTTGCCTCTCACGTCGGGGTGCTGGATTATCGAAGGTCCCCTTGCCTCTCACTGTTTTAACCACGAAGTAAATGTTCAAAGTTACCTCCATTTACTTGTAGACACAAAGTTAAGCACCTTCGAAAATGACGTACAGTCTTCAGTAGAGTTTGTCTCAGAATTCTCGCACATGCTTGACGAATGCGATTTTACATGTTTTCTCTAGTTGCAGGCCGCTCTTTAAAAATAACATTTTTTAGGGACCCCCACAAATAAAAATCTGGAGATGTTAAATCAGGTGAGTTAGGAGGCCAATTATCTGGCCCTCCTCTACCGATCCATCTTTCATGGTAATTTTGATTCAAAAATTCTCGGTCAATTCGTGCAAAGTGTGGTGGTGCACCATCCTGCTGAAACCACATTCTTCGTCTAGTTTGTAAATCAACATCTTCCATTAATTCTGGCAAGTGGTCTCTTATTAACTGCAAATAGCTGTCTCCATTAACATTTTGCTCAAAAAAGTAAGGGCCAATATCCATGTACAATCCCACACCATACCATAAGGCTCCAGCGATGCTGATGATCTACAGCTCTGTGCCAATGAGGATTTTCATTTGACCAATAATGACAATTGTGCCTATTTAATTTTCCACCGCTATAAAATTTAGCTTCGTCAGAAAAAAGGACGTACTTGAAAAAATTGGGATCATTTTCTACAATGTGTAAGGCTCATTGGCAAAATTGAGTCCTCATTTGCATATGATTCCTTGTCAGTTCCTGTACGAGCGTGATATGGTAAGCATGGTAATTAAGCCTATTTAAAATTCTCAAAAATGTTCGTTTTGGAATACCAACTTCCATTTCTATTTGACGACTGCTGACATGAGGATTAAGATGAATAACCGCAAGAATAGTTATATCACGAGCATCATCTTCGTTATACTCACGACGCCTGCGTTGGCGAGCAAGATGTCCTCGACGAGCTCTGTCAGTTACACTTTGTATTGACCTATCACTAGGATGTCTTCAATCTGGAAAGCGTTCAGCGTAAAGTCTTGCTGCAACATGATAGTTATTACGACATTCCCCTAAAACCATTATCATATCAACAATCTCATTTGGAGGATAGTCAGCCATTACAACAGTTTTTAAATTTAAGAGGACGCTGTATCTCTCTATCCTTTTCTAATTAAAAAATGTAAATTTTTGGGAAAACTAGCTATTATTGATAGAAATTAAGGGTTGTCCGCTACTTGTTTAGTAAAAATTAATATTTTCTCTGATGAGGACCAACTAATTTTGTTGCTTTTTTTTCAAGTAAAGTTTGACATACTTAAGGGGAATCCTCATACCGACATAGAGTTCTACCTTATCTACATTTAAATTATGAATTTTAATAAAAATTTAACTATTCATGACTGAAATTCGTAGAAGAGGCACATTCTTGACATTCTAAAGAATTTATTGCGACGTTAAAAGACAGAATAGAAGTAAAAATGAAGACAAAAACTGCATAATACGATTATTCATAACTACATTGAAAAGTTAATCGTATTAAGCAGTTTTCGCCTTTATTTTTACCCTAATATTATCTTTTGACGTTGCAATAAATTCTTTGGCATGTTAAGAATGTGCCTCTTCTATGAATTTTAGTCAAAAATAGTTAAATTTTTATTAAAATGCATAATTCAAATATAGATAAGGTAGATCTCTGTGCCGGTATGAAGACACCCCTTAAATAACGTATTCTCTAGCCTTACTTAGGATTTTGTAAGTATGTCAAACTTTACTTGAAAAAAAAGCAACAAAATTAATTGGTCCTCATCAGAGAAAATATTACTTTTTACTAAACAAGTAGCGGACAACCTTTAATTTCTATCAATAATCACTAGATTTTCAAAAAACTTACATTTTTCAATTAGAAAAGGATAGAGAGATACAGCGTCCCCTTAAATAACCCTGTTAAGTTGTAATTTATATTTTAAGTGTAGTCCAACAAACATAAAATTTTCGATAATAATAAAAAAAGTGAAGAAGTAGTAATAGTAGTAAATGATAACTTTCGTCTAGCTCGAATTAGATACTTTAATATTTTTGTAAAAGATTATTTTTAAATCAGAAATAATTTATTTAACACAAACATGACTCTACATATTTCTTCAATCACTACGAAGAACGCTTAGAAGAAAATTAAGCTATAAGATAAAACTGAATACTGAGTAGGGGCAAAATTCAACATAAAAATTTATCTATCGTTCTTCGTAAAACATTATTTTCTAATAAAAATAGTCTAAAAAAAATATTCTAATATCTAATCCGCGTTTGGATTCATTTATTGCTAACTACTTCTTGAGTCTTAATATTATTATCAAAACTATTTTTATTTTTGTTTATTGCACTTGAAATATTAATTACAACTGAATAGTGCTATTTTAATTTTCCACTTTTGTATAACCTTTAAATAAAATTGTTAATAAGAAAATGGTTTTAGAGGTGTGTCCTAATATTTTCGTGCTGTACTAAGATTTTACGCTGAGCGTTCTCTAGACAGAAGACATCATACTAGGTACAATGCTGAAGCATGTGACCTTGACATAACCTTCCAAAGGTCATGAAAAATATTTAAAAATACTGTTTCCGACGTAAAATTTTACGCTCTTTTAAGTTGACCTTGAAATGACCTTGAAACTGAAGTTCAAGGTTAAAATCAATCACACCAAAAAGTCCAGACAAAAGTTGTGCATGGCGAGGCCCCCTTCGCCATGCACACATTTTTTCTGAACTTTTCTTTCATACCGGTACACCAAAAGTCTTAGGAAACCAGTGTAATTCAGATAAAGAGCATTCGATAAGTTTTTCAATATTTGACCTTGATTTTGGACCATTCCAAGGTCATAAAATCAACTTTTCCCTAGAACAATCTTAGCGTAAAATTAACTAATATTTTTAAATTCGTAGTCTAAAATAGGATTTTCTATTATCGAAAAAACATTATTGATCTTAAAATGACCTTGAAATTTGACCTTGAGGTCCAGATGGTTAAGATCCTTTTACCTTGGAACTAAGATGACCATGTAAGGCGACTACGGAAGTTCGGTTGAATTTCATTTTGTAGTTTACAAATTACTCTTTCAGTTTCTAAAATTTTTTGGATTTTTTAATTTTCCACCATTTATTATAATCCCTAGAATGGTGGAAAATTAAAAAATCTGAAAAATTTTACATATTGAAAGAGTAATTCGTAAACTCAAAAATAAAACCTAACCTAAAATCCGAAGTCGCCTTAACACTACTTAGATCATTTGCATTTATCAGCAAACCAAGATAATGCAGAAAAAGGGCATTTAATCGGTTTTTAGACATTTGGCCTCGATTTTTGTCCTAGAAAAGGTCGCCAAATCAATTTTGACCTATGACAAACTTATCTTAGAATTTCTCGCTCTTTTCAAATCCGCAATCAAAAATAGGTATTTCTATTTAAAAAAATGGTCTTGACCTTTAAATGACCTTGAAATTGGACCTCAAGGTCGAAACCAAGGGCACAGTTGAATGGCCCCTTCTGTCACGGTCAATTTTGCGTTGGACCTTTTTTTTGTAGCTACAGTAGGTTCAGAGAAAATTGAGTGCGAAGATTAAAATGGCCCACCGTGTATATGGGGATATCCACACAACTTTTAATCCTAGTAACAGGTCATATTACAGCTGTTCCTGGGTTTACGGCATGATGCACATTATTCAAACTAGGTTCAAATCTTTTGTGCTATTCTGTAACTCTATTTCTGATGTATTTTGTAATCGTGCCACAAACGGTCCAGCAGATAATTCTATAAAAAGTAAATTTACACATAAGATAAATTACGGTAATTTTTGTTGTGTAAAAATGAATGTTTTATAGAATTATCTGCTGGACCGTTTGAGGCACATTTACAAAATACATCAGAAATAGAGTTACAGGATAGCACAAAAGATTTGAACCTAGTTTGAAGAATGTGCATCACGCGGTAAACTCAGGAACAGCTGTAATATGACCTGTTACTAGGATTAAAAGTTGTGTGGATATCCCCATATATATAAAATGTGTTTTTATACAAAGTATAAAAATATTTAGATGTGCCTAGCGGAAAAAGTAGATATCTGAATAAAACTGAAGACTTACAGTTATTAATTATAGAAAAGTGCTTGGATTGAGACTTAAGAGTCCGCTGTATCTCTGTCCTTTTCTAATTAAAAAATTGACTTTTTTCCCAAAATTAGCAACAAGAGGCAAAAATAAAGAGATGGTTTCGATGTGTTTAATAAAATGGAATATTTTCTTTGATTAGTATGAATTAATTTTATTGCTTCGTTTTTAAGAAAAGTTGGAATAACTTAAAAAATTAGAAATTTGTGTCAAATAATGGGATTTTCAAGTTATTCCAACTTTTCTTGAAAATAAAGCGGTGGAATTAAATTATTCTTATCAGAGAAAATATTTCTTTCTATTACACGAATCGAAACCATCTCTTTATTTCTGCCTGAAGCTATTAGTTTTTATAAAAAATAAATTTTAAATAGATTCGGTAAAACAGGTAACTGTGTCGGTATACAGCTGACTCTTAAAACAACAGTTATTTACATCTTACTTCAATTATCAACAGTTATACTTACTAAAAGAAAACTGTTTATGATGTTTTAATACAGAAGAAAATTGTAAATAACTGTAGACTTCTTAAGAAATTATAATTTTTAACAAGAGTATAGTTTGTTAAGTCCTGGCTTCACACCAGGATGGAATTATTGATTGATTATATTGTTGGTATGAGAAAAATATGTTTATTTATAATATTAAAAGTTTGATTTAAAAATATTTAATTTGAAAGTTAAGCCTAGTGATAGAAAAGCTCTACCAATTTTAATCGATATGAATTGTTCTCACAATTAAATATACTTGAATTGAAAGAAATATAGATCAAAATATAATCGTAATGATCTTACCTTGATTTCAGTGTAGTAGTTACAGGACGAGTACAGCCAGACGATAAATGAACACACTTGATTAATATTTAATTAGATGGATATTTATTTCTTATTTTGAACAGTATTTGTAATCAGTTGAATATAATTACTTTGTATATTTTATAGTGCAATTTAATTGTAAAGCGCGATTTAATTTATGTGCTCGAAATTTCTATATAATGATATCTTTCAAGTGCTTTTATGTAAGTGCAACCATATATGATTTTTCGTTGATATTTATAGTAATTATTCATATTTATTATTTATGAATAATTGTTTTAGAATTTCTTTAAAGTTGGTAAACAAAATTGATTATTAAGCATTTTTACTAAGTTTTATAATTTCATTCTTATAACTGATTTTAAGTTTCTTTAAGAAGGGGCCGAACTATCTGTCTTTGCCTAATAACGTTTTTAATCATTTATGTAAACACTATCCGGTATAACAAGAAAAAAATAGCAGCCCCCGCTAGATATTAGTATAATAAGTAAATTTTGTAATAACAACCAAATTTTTTCACTGCGTTGTTTTTGAATAATTAGAGACATACCAAAAAAAGATAGGTTATATTCTAGATTGCTAGTAGGTCTCTAATTAGTCAAAAACTATGCGGTAAAAAATTTAGTTGTTATTACAAAATTTACTAATTATACTAATATCTAGCGAGGGCTGCTATTTTTTTCTTGTTATACCGGATAGTGTTTACATAAATGATGAAAAACGCTATTAGACAAAGACAGATAGTTCGGCCCCTTCTTAACTGTTCTACTTATTTTTTTGTTTAGCTTAACACATTCTTTTATCGTTCAATAACTGTTTTAATTAGTTGATGTTAAGGCGACTTCGGATTTTAGGTTAGGTTTTATTTTTGAGTTTACAAATTACTCTTTCAATATGTAAAATTTTTCAGATGTTTTAATTTCCTACCATTCTACGGATTATAATAAATGGTGGAAAATTAAAAAATTCAAAAAATTTTAGAAATTGAAAGAGTAATTTGTAAACTACAAAATGAAATCGAACCGAACTTCCGTAGTCGCCTTAAGAAATTTTGAAAAGAAAAGATACGTTTGTGACATAACACCTTGGGGCTCAAGATGTTGTTTATCGGTACGAGAAACAACAAGGGTTAAAAATACAGTTATTGAACAATTTACATAAAATTTTTTTTCTTATGATCTATTTACGTATAATTATAAAAGTGTTTTTTTTAAAAGGAGGTCGAGTATATCTGTCCTTTTCTAATCAAAGAATTGATTTTTTCACAAAAATTAACAATTGTAGCAAAAAATAAGAAGAAAGCCCCATCTCGTATAATAAAAAGGAAGATTTTCTCTTATGAGGAAAAATTATTTTTATCGTTTCGTTTTTAAGAAAACCTTGAAAAACTGAATCGTCCATCCTAACCTTTATTTTTTAAGTTTTTCAAGGTTTTCTTCAAAACGAATCGATAAAAATAATTTTACCTCATCAAAGAAAATCTTCCTTTTTATTATACGAGATGGGGCTATCTCCTTATTTTTTGCTACAATTATTAGTTTTTGCAAAAAATTGAATTCTTTAATTAGAAAAGGATAGAGATATACATGCTCTTAACCTCTTTTTCTAAAACCTCATCCTTTTAAAATTAATGCCATTATTTTTCTTAAATTCGTAAAATAGTCGTAAAAAGATTCTATGTTATTTCCACTTTATAATATTTGATAACATTGCATTTAAGTTTTGACTCATATATTTTTTGATTGATCAATAACTGTGTATGTTTGAATTAATTAATATAATAGTAATAAAAATGTAATAAATTTTGTATAGTTATTGATCAATTTACATAAATAACTTAAAATCTATTTAAATACAGTATTTAGTAAAATATTTTGTTCGAATATTTTCGTACAATTATATGATGTGTTTGTAGTAAATACAGTAAAAAAAATAAAAATAATTAAATTATATAGTTATTTTAAACTTATAATATAAAAATATATATTTTTTTTATGTTTTAAATTATTCATGATTTTGCACATAAATACTTTTTACTTTTTAATTAATTTAATCTATACATTTTAAATTTTCTTCACAAATGAAATTATAGCTTATGAGATAGAAACATAACATAAAATGTTTTGTAAAAGTAATTATTTAAACAATATAAAATTATTTAAAGATAATGTGATTATATAAGTGAATATTTATTCACTTCCCTCCCGACTCAAGATGATTGTATAGGTAACTATGCAATCTGAAATGTAATAGACTTAAGCTTCAACTGAATACCTTAGATGTAACAATATAATTATGATTTGCATAGCTTAAATTGTTTCTTAATTTGAAAATCATTTTAGAGAAAAAAAAATAATAATAAAAATCTGTAATAATAATAATTATTTAATTAATCCATGCGAGAGCAGAAGAGTGGTGATTCTCTAGGCTCTTTTTGAATAGGTTTGAGAGGGGGTGTAGGCATTGGTACTTTGGTGTATGGTGCTTTTAAGGGTAAAGGTGGAGGTGTAGGTTTCGCTTTGCCTGATTGTGTTGTTTCTCTTAATGGTGTTGGTTTTGATATAGAAGGTTTTTCTATTCTTATTTCTTTCAGTTGGATCTCTTCGTAATTTGTTTTTCTTTTAACTTGATTGGTATTTAATGTAATCATTAAATGTGTTACAGAGCTGAAAATTGCTCCTAACAAATGTATTCCAAGTATTTTCTGCAATATGCGATAATGTATTTTCTGTAAGTAGATTATTTAATAAGTCTACTTATGTGTTTTGTTCTCCCTGTATACATCTTGCTATGGCATTAAGTAGCGCTGCTTTTTCAAAAGGAAACATGATCTGTTGCTGTAATTCTTGTGAATCCTCTTGAGAATAAATTCCGCTTGTTGCTAAAGAAGATATTTTTTCTGGTATCCACGACTTGTGAGTGTTTGGTTTTAAGACTTTTACTATATTTTTTGTTGGTCGTGGTTTTGGTAGGAGATTCATCCAATTTTCTCGAATTTTATAATATTGAGGAATTATCGAATTACAGTTTATTTCCGATCCTGATATTAATAATATATGTGTTATTGGTGTCAAAAACCATGTTTGATTTTTTGTTAATACTGGCAATTGAATATAACATTTATTTGTATGCAGCAACTGTGTCTCTACTGGTGTACATTTAATAACATGTACTACTTCGCCGGCGAGTTTAACTATATAGCCTGGTTTCTGCATGATGTTATAAGCGAATTCATTAGGAGCTATGGATGCAAGGGATAAGGATTCGCGAATTACCTTTTTTTCTATCTCGCATTTTTCTTTTAAAATATAAAAATATAAATCTGTAAGATCAGCCCTAAAATGTTCTTCAATATATACAAATTTTGAGTTCATGTATGTAAATAAATCTAAATTTGTTACATCTTTTTTTACCGTATTATCATCAAATAATATTTTATTATAAGATATATCTGAAATAAATAGCTTCGGGTGTTTCGTTTTTGTTAATATTCTATCGCAAATTTTTACATTATTTAAAGCGGACAAAGAAAATGTTATTGTTTCTGTGTTTACAGTATATATAGGATTTTGATTAGGTGAATTAATTATAGTTGCAGGGTCTCTGTATAAAGTTTCATATTCTGTTTTAAAATCCTCTTCTGTAGGTAAATTTTCCCAAAAAGTATAACCTGCTTGTGAATCACTGCAATGTTGATCAGAAAATTTACATACAGTCCCTGAATTTAATCTTAATTTATCATTTTTTAGACTTGCTTGAGCGTATTCTTCCGATAAAGTTATTCTTATAAGACCCTGTACTAAAACGTTGTCCCATGATCCAAAATTGTCTGTATATGAAGCTCCTGTACAAGTTTTATCCTTTACTGAGCCTGCAAAGTCTATTCCAACTGCTTTTGTTGAATGTATTTTCAGGTCAGCTATAGTATGTACATTATCATATTTAAATATCCCTGTATCGTGAATGAATTTACATTTTTCATGGCTAATTTCATATAAGTATTCTTGTAAAGCGTGAGCAGTTGATCCTAAATGACTGAACATCCCGTGATGGAAAACCGTTCTTTGAATTTCTACTTTGCATTGTATAACTTTAATTTTTTTAAATTCTGCAACTTGTAATAGTTCTATTGTAGAATTAGTTATAGTAATATTTTCCTGTTGGAAGTCACATTCTCCTGTGTCTAGTAGAGAATATGTAGTGATGATTGGGTCTGTAGATTCACAATTGAATCCAATAATTGCAACATTTTCTCTAGCAATAGTTAATAATATGAATAAAATTAACAGAATTTTTTTTTTCTTTTCCTTTTCCTTCCTGAAACATAAAATAATATTAATTTTTTCGTTCATGTCAAATTAATTTATTTGCATGAACTAATTTTGAGCCACCCTTAAAATCTATAGAGATACTATAGATTTTCGTGAACTTTTAATACTTCAAAAGGTCCCAGGTTTTGATTTTTTTCTAATTTACCTGGTTTTGGCTCTTTTATAAGCCATACTTTATCTTCTATTTTAAATTCTGCAGGATTTATGAATCTGTCGTGATAAAATTTAGATTTTTCCTTTGATAGTATTAAATTTTCACGGGCTATTTTCGCAATATCTTTCATATTTATTAATAATTTTTGTATATAATCATTAAGGCGACTACGAAAGTTCGGTTGAATTTCATTTTGTAGTTTACAAATTACTCTTTCAGTTTCTAAAATTT
This sequence comes from Anastatus disparis, assembly GCA_017163975.1. Classification (NCBI taxonomy): domain Eukaryota; kingdom Metazoa; phylum Arthropoda; class Insecta; order Hymenoptera; family Eupelmidae; genus Anastatus; species Anastatus disparis. The sequence continues at coordinate 342,017 of JAFFSR010000355.1, forward strand.
TTTGGATTTTTTAATTTTCCACCATTTATTATAATCCGTAGAATGGTGGAAAATTAAAAAATCTGAAAAATTTTACATATTGAAAGAGTAATTTGTAAACTCAAAAATAAAACCTAACCTAAAATCCGAAGTCGCCTTAAAAGTTTGTAATTTTTCTGATGATTTTAAAGGTTAGCTAGATGGTAATCTAGCTGGGTAGGCGAAAAATAATTCATGTGGAGTAAATTTATGACTTGAATGAACACTAGTATTATAAATAAATTGTGCAAGTTCAAGCCAATCATCCCATTCTGATTTTTATCAGCAAAATTTCTTAAATATTCACATAGGGGATGATGAGCTCTTTCTAATGAACCATTAGATTGTGGATGAAAGACAGTTGTTTCGATTTTTTTTAAATTTAAATCTTTTAGAAATAGCTTTTATTAATTTGCCTGTAAAATTTGCACCCTTATCTGTAAGTACTAATTTTGGTGAACTGAAAATGCAAATGAATTTTTTTATAAATGCATCAGCTATAGACTCTGCTGTTTGATGAGCGCGACAGCTATTAAAAATTTTGATGAATGATCTTGAATAGTTAATATGTATTTATTATTATTTTTAGTTATGTCAAGAGGTCCTACTATATCTAATGAAATTTTATCGGAAGTTTTTTCTGGGGTATCTGTTATTATCATAGGTTGTTTTGTTTTATTTCTTTGACATGTTTCACAGTTTTTTATGTGATTTTGTATATCACTTTTTAGATTTTTCCAGAAATATTTGTATTTCATTCGATTATAAGTTCTATTGACTCCTGAATGACCTTCTAAACTTGATGAATGATATAATTCAAAAATTTCATTTCTTTTTTCATTTTCTACATATTCTGTATTATTTAAACAAATTATAAATTTTATAATCGTATTTTTAAAAGTATCATAATATTTCTTCGATTTCATTCCAATTTATATTTAAGATTTTAATATTCTTAGAAATACTAAATATAGTGCAATTGTATTCAATTAATAAATTTTTGAATGTATTAAAATTATTTGTTAATTTTTCTTTTATTAATATTGATGATTCTTTTATATTTAAGCACATTATAATAATTTTCCTCTTTTTATAATTTATTATTTCAATTTCATTATATTTTAAATTATTATTTATTTTAATATTTTTGTGTTTAAAGTATTCATTTTGAATTTCATCTAAAGATATTCTTTCGCTCGTGATTAAATGCAATAAATTATCCTTTCTATTTTAAATAGAATTTTTAGAATATATAATGGTATTCGTTTTATTTGAATATATATTTTCTTCTTTTTCGTCTTTATTTTCGACAGTTTTAATTTCTTCATTTGTTATTGCTTTACTTACTTTTTTTGGTCAACTACGTTTCTTTTTAATACGTGTGCGTTCCTCATTTAATTTTTGGATTTTTATTTCATTTGTAGGTATATTTGTTAATTTAATATTTTCTTGATTTTCTTTCGCTTTTTGGGCTCTAGTAACGACATTAATTTCTACTGTATCTATGGGATATCTAGATAATGCATCACTATTCACATTAATTTTTCCCTTTTTATATATTACATCAAAATCATATTCTGATAATTTGAGTCGCCATCTTTGAACTCTATTATTTTTATCTGCTGATTTAAAAGATAGTAGTGGTTTATGATCCGTTATTATAATAAATTTATTTCCGAAAATATAATTTTTAAATGACTCTATACCGAATAATATTCCTAATGCTTCTTTTTCGTATGTATGATAATTAAGTTCTGGACCTTTTAAAACTCTTGAAGCATATGCTATAGGTTTATCTTCTCCAATCTCTCCCTGGGATAATATAGCTCCTGATGCATATCCTGATGCATCAGTTGTAATTATAAAAGGTCTATCTAGTTGTGGGAATTGTAATAATGGAGCAGTACATAATGTTTCTTTAAGTTTATCAAAAGCTTGCTGCTGTTCCAAATTCCATAAAAATTTTGTTTTTTTTTGTAATAAATGTGTTAATGGTTTTGCTATTTTTGCGAAATCATTTATAAATCTTCTATAGTATGCTGCTAGTCCCAAGAATCCTCTATTATTTTTAACTGTTTTAGGAATTGGAAATAATTTTACTGCTTTGACTTTCTTTGGGTCTGCTTTTATCCCATTTTCGCTTATAATATGTCCTAAAAACGTAACTTCTTCCTTCATAAATTCACATTTTTTGGTTCTAGTTTTAATCCAGCTTCTCTAAGTTTTGATGCTCCTAAATTAAATTTAATATTATGTTCTTTTTGTGATTTTGCAGCTATAATTATGTCATCAATATATAAGTAACATATTTTTTTGTTAATAAGTTCACCCAGAGCAGTGTTAGCAACTCTCATAAATGTTCGCGGAGAATTTGTTAAACCAAAAGGTAAAACCATGAATTCAAATCTCCCTAATGGATGAAGACTAAAAGCTGTCTAATGAATATCCGATTCTTTCATAGGTACTCAATAGAAGGCTGATACCATATCTACAGTCGTAAAATATTTATTTCCACCCAAGTCATCAAAAATTTCTGTTATAGATGGTATTAAATATGGGTCAGGTATTATTTTTTCATTTAATTTTCTATAATCTATAACTAATCGCCATCTTTCTTTCCCATCATTGCCTGGTTTTTTCTTTACTACAAATGCTGGTGCATTATAAGCACTTTTAGATGGTCTCACTAAATTAATTTCAATTAATTTTTTTGTTTCTTCTATAGCGATTTCTTTTGACTTATATGGTAATGGAAATTGTTTAATATATATTGGTTTATTATCTGTTAAATTTATTTCATTGTGTTCTAAATTACATTTTCCAATTTTCTCTCCTTCTAGCCAAAATATATCTTCATTTTTCAAGATTAAATTGTTTATAATCTGTTTATTTTCTTCGTTTAACGGCATGTCGGAGCTGCAGCAATCGAGTTTTGCTTTTTTTATTTTATCGATATCTTTTTAAATTCTTAAATTAAACAAATATAATGACTTGTCCACACTAAAGTTATATTAGTACAATAATTTTTGTTAAAATAAAAAATCATTTGGACTTGTTATTTTTTTATGAGCTTGGATTGAAAATTAGATATCAAACTCGACAAACCTAACCTTAAAATACGATATATTGAAAGTTTTTATTATAACTTTGTATGTATAATATTTTGGTGGTTTTCTTGAGTTGTCCGCACTAGAGTTTAATCTTACAAATTTTTTCTTTATAGCAAAAAAATTCAATTAAACGCATCGTTTATTCATAAGTTAAGATTGGAAATATTATTAGAAGGCGGACAGCTTCGTCATGCTCTTAAGAGCAGGTCGTATATCTCTGTCCTTTTCTAATCAAAGAATTTATTTTTTTGCAAAAACTAATAATTGTAGCAAAAAATAAGGAGATAGCCCCATCTCGTATAATAAAAAGCAAGATTTTCTTTTATGAGGAAAAATTATTTTTATCGATTTGTTTTGAAGAAAACCTTGAAAAACTTAAAAAATAGAGGTTAGGATGGACAATTCAGTTTTTCAAGGTTTTCTTAAAAACAAAGCAATAAAAATAATTTTTCCTCATAAAAGAAAATCTTGCTTTTTATTATACGAGATGGGGCTTTCTTCTTATTTTTTGCTACAATTATTAATCTTTGTGAAAAAATCAATTCTTTGATTAGAAAAGGACAGATATACTCGACCTCCTCTTAAGTGATTTAAAATTATTTTATTTAATAATTTTCCATTAAGATCGAAATTTTCTTCTTGAATATGATTTACGTTTTCATACACTAAATTTTCCTCAAATTTACTAGATTCTTCTTGTATATCTGTTATAATTTCGGTACTTTCTTCTATAAAATATGTAAGAAATTCTTTATCTTTTTCTTCAAAATTAAAATTCGTATTTTCTTGAAGTTTTAAAAGAAATTGTTAATATTCAAAATCTTCATTATTTGGTATTTTAGAATAATCTTTGTCTATTGTGTTATTAATATCTTTTAAAAAATGTTCTATATTTTTATTTTCTCAAGTAAAAATATTTTATAAAGTTTTTATAAAAATTGTATACAATTAGTGTTCTACAGTTAGTATACATTTTGTATGCAAAAGTGATTGTATACAGAATGTATAAAAATGTAGACAAAATGAATAAAATCTGTGGAAAAAACAATTATTCGTTTATATGGTAAAAAATACAAACCCTGCTGAAAAAACTCACATGATAATCATGTGAGAATCATATGAGATTTTGCTGTGATAATCATGTGATAACCATATGATAATCATATAAATATCACATAGAAAGTTCAATAATTTTTTATTCGAAAATTATTGATTTTATAAAAAAATGTCATACTAAACTTTTTGCTGAATATAATGTATAGAATAAGCCTGGATATTTGTAGATCATAATTTACAGAGTTCTAAAATACAAATTTGTATTTTTTTTGACGAATCATTCTCTAAAAAATCATTAATTTAGTATCTGAAAAAATTCGAGAATATTCTATATATCATTTTAAACAAAAAGTTTACTCATTATTTTTTTTATAAAATCCATACTTTTTAAGTAAAAAATTTTTAAATTTGCCAGATGATATTCATATGATTAGAAGGTGATCATCATATGATAATCATATGATTGTCGCAGCAAAATCTCATATGATTCTAATGTGATTATCATATGAGTTTTTCAGCAGGGAAAATAGTTTTAATGTGTATTTATTTAAAATTACCTAGATGCATAGGCACTGATCATCTATTTTATATCATAACCTTCACAAAACTTTTGCAGTCTTCACCTTTCCAACAGGAACTAAAGAGTTTTCAAGCACATCCGATATAACAGCCAATTCTAATAAATAAAAGATTCTAATATTGTTAAAGTTGCAATGATGATGGTTTTTCAAAGTGAAAGCGACCTGCCGATAAATATTTTCTGTCACGTAACCTGAAAAATATAATATTTACAAAGAATCTATTTTCTAATTCCTATTTATTTGTTTAAAGAAATAATAAAGTAAAAATGTTTCTATGACGAGTATACCACTTATCTAATTTTTTTATTAAATATCTCGCTTGTGAAATTTATTTAAAATTTTGTTCATGAGCGCTTCGCTGAATTTGCTGGCGACTGAAGTTAGTACGACTTGACGTTGAATTGCAAAGATTTTTTTTTAAATCATAGTTTCTTCGATTTTTTGACAACAGTATTTAAGCAACGTCAAGCCGTACTAACTTCAGTCGCTAGCAAAGTCAGCTAAGCGCTTATGAACTGATTTTTCAGTAAATTTCAAAAGCGAAATATTAAATAAAAAAAAATTAGATAAGTATTATACTCATCATAAAAAATTTTTATTCTATTATTTCTTCATACAAATAAATAGAAATTATAAAATAGATACTTTGTGAATATTATATTTTTCAGGTTACGTGACAGAAAATATTTATCGGCAGGCCACTTCGACTGTGAAAAACCATCGTCACTACAACTTTAACAATATTAGAATTTATTTATTAATATTGACTGTTATATCGGATGTGCTTGAAAACTCTTTAGTTCCTGTTAGAAAGGTAAAGATTGCAAAAATTTTGTGAAGGTTATGGTATGAAATAGATGATCAGTGCCTATGCATCTAGGTAATTTTAAATAAATACACATTAAAACTATTTTCCCTGCTGAAAAAACTCACATGATAATCATATTAGAAACATATGAGATTTTGCTGCGATAATCATATGATTATCATATGATGATCACCTTCTAATCATATGAATATCATCTGGCAAATTCAAAAATTTTTTACTTGAAAAGTATGGATTTTACAAAAAAATAATACGTAAACTTTTTGTTTAAAATGATATATAGAATATTCTCGAATTTTTTCAGATACTAAATTAATGATTTTTTAGAGAATGATTCGTCAAAAAAAATACAAATTTGTATTTTAAAACTCTGTAAATTATTATCTACAAATATTCAGGCTTATTCTATACATTATTTTCAGCAAAAAGTTTAGTATGACATTTTTTATAAAATCAATAATTTTTGAATAAAAAATTATTGAACTTTTTATGTGATATTCATATGATTATCACATGATTATCACAGCAAAATCTCATATGATTCTCATATGATTATCATGTGAATTTTTTCAGCAGGGTTTATATTTTTTACCATATAAACTAATTAATTGTTTTTTCCACAGATTCTATTGATTTTGTATACATTTTTTATAAATTTTGTATACAGTCACTTTTGTATACAAAATGTATACTATCTGTACAAGACTGATTGTATATAATTTTTATAAAAACTTTATAAAATATTTTTACTTGGGTTTGTTTTTAAGAAAATCCGAGATTGAGGAATTTTCACTGTCCTGTATTTTTTAAGTATAATTTAATATTTGAAATGTATTAGTAGTTACTAACTAGGAGAGTATCAGACCTCCGGATCACGGATTTTGCTCAAACTTTGGGATAAGTTTTCAGATGTCAAAATATGGAAGGAAACAGAATTTTAGATCCCAACGCTCAATATTACCCTAGTTACAGGCAATTCAAGAAAATCACTAAAAAAGTTACTAGATTTTCAAACGCATATAGTTCCTTAGCATTGATACTTAGGAGCATGAAACTTTTTTTAAATGAAAGCTGAGCTCAAATCCTTTCGAAATAGTAGTTATAGTATGTCAAAATATTATTTTTTCCCAAAGTTAGAGCGTGATAAATATTGGACCTGATTTTTCTTTTAAAAACATTAATTAATAATAAATGCTGAAATTAGGTCCAATCCTTATTACGCTCTAACTTTGGGAAAAAATAATATTTTTACATGCTATAACTACTAATTCGAAAGGATTTGAGCTCAGCTTTCATTTAAAAAAAGTTTCATGCTCCTAAGTATCAATGCTAAGGAACTATATGCGTTTGAAAATCTAGTAACTTTTTTAGTGATTTTCTTTAATTGCCTGTAACTAGAGAAATATTGAGCGTTGGGATCTAAAATTCTGTTTCCTTACATATTTTGACATCTGAAAACTTATCCCAAAGTTTGAGCAAAATCCGTGATCCGGAGGTCTGATACTCTCCTAGTAAGTCTGTATTTTCCGTATTTTGTATATATACATTTGAAATTACTTTCTCGTTATGTTTGCAATCTGTTTGAATAAAGAATTTTTCTCTATTTATTTCTAAATAGCCTTTATCCAATCATAATTTATTTTTTTTTAATACATTTATACCTAAAATTCTAATATATTCTAACACTATTATTAACAAAATTTAGAGGTACTAAGCTTTTTTTATAATATTAAGCTGAGCACCTGTATCTATTAATAATTTACAGAATTTGTTAGTAAATGGGTTTTTCATTTGAATAAATTGTAATGTATCGCCTACTTTAAATATGTAAATTGGTATATCAGTGTCCATACTATTTTTCTTTGTAACCATTTCGTTATTAATATCTTCTTTAATTGCCATCACATATATGATTTATTCCTCATCACATATATGATTTACTTCAAAAATTTCGTTGCATGTATCTATTGTTATCGAGTCATTTCTTATTTCTTCTTTAAGAGCAGGCCGGATTCGCTGTCCTTATCTAATTAGCATTTTTGTTATTTACTCAAGTATTAATCGGTGTATCTGCAAATTGAAGGTTAAGCGCAATAGATATTATTATTACAAATATTTATGCACAAGAAAAAAAAAATCTATCGCTTTGTTTTTGAGAAAAGTAAGGAAAGCGAAAATATTATAAACATAATCTTTTACTTCGGCGTTCCTTACTTTTCTCAAAAACAAATCGGTAGATTTTTTTTTTCTTGTGCATAAATATTTGTAATAATAATATCTATTGCGCATAACCTTCAATTTGCAGATACACCGATTAATACTTGAGTAAATAACAAAAATGCCAATTAGACAAGGACAGCGAATCCGGCCTGCTCTTAATTGCTTCTATAGTTGCATCAGAGAAGTTGTCTGCTACTTTTATTTCATATCTTATTTCGTTAACTAGCCCCTGTTTAAAATATTTAAATTCATCTTGATTTGATCGATTAATAAATCGTTCTAAAGCTGCTATTTCTATTCCAGTCTCGTTTTTCTTTTTATCTCTGATTTTCTCCGTTAAGGGGTATCCGCATACCGGCATAGAATTCTACCTTATCTACATTTGAATTTTGCATTTTAATACAAATTTAACTATTTACGACTGAAATTCATAGAAGAGGCACATTCTTAACATTCTAAAGAATTGATTGCAATGTTAAGAGACAGTATAAAAGTGAAAATGAAGACGAAAACTGCAAAATACGATTATTCATAACTACATTGGAAAGTTAATCGTATTAAGCAGTTTTCGTCTTCATTTTCACTTTTATACTGTCGTTTAACATTGCAATCAATTCTTTAGAATGTTAAGAATGTGCCTCTTCTATCAATTTCAGTCATTAATAGTTAAATATTTATTAAAATGCATAATTGAAATGTAGATAAAGTAGAACTCTATGTCGGTATGCTGATTCCCCTTAATTCTTTTATTCTTGTTATATATCCTTCTACTGGTTCATTGAGTCCTTGTTAAATTTTTTCTAATTTTCCGTAAAAAGTATATAAATTATCAATTTCAGGATATAATTTTTTTACAATTTTAATAAATTCATCAATTGTATTAATTGTAGTATGTTTCACTGCAGAAGCAATTGCCCCTGATTTATGAATCTCTGATAGTTCATAAACGATTTTTGTTGATCAGCATCTAGTAATTCTTTAGCAAATTCTAATTTTTCAATATATTTGTCTACGGATATATTTTTACCATCAAAATCAGGAACCAATCTTGTAATTTCTTTTAATGAATATCCTGGTTGCGCCATGTTTATATTCTCAATAAAATTTACTAAGTCGTCCATCGTATTATTATTATTATTATTAATATTGTTATTATTATTGTTGTTATTATTAGAATTATTTATAATGATATCTTCTCCGTTTCTAATACCCTCAATTTCATGGAAACTTTCCTGTTTAAGAGTCGGCCATATAGCTCTGTTCTCATCTAATCTAAATTTTCGTTATAATTAATGAATTCAATATTTTTATACAAATGTAGTGGCTGATCGCTGTAGAGCAAAAAACGAGCAAGGGATTCTATTCTATGAAAAAACATGAAATTTTCATTATTTTCCTAGTATAGTCCGAAATGAAAATAATGAAGTAAAGTTCAACTGTTTTTTCCGTTTCGGACTTTACTCGGAAAATAATGAAAATTTTATATTTTTTCATAGAATAGAATCCTCTGCTCGTTTTTTGCTCTACAGCGCTTAGCCTTTACATTTGTATACACATATTTAATTTATTAATTATTACGAAAATTTAGATTAGACAAGGACAAAGCTATACAGCCGACTCTTAAGAAGGGGCAGAACTATCTGTCTCTGTCTAATAGCGTTTTTCATTATTTATATAAACACTATCCTTTATAACAAGAAAAAAATAGCAGCCCCCGCTAGATATTAGTATAATTAGTAAATTTTGTAATAACAAACAAATTTTTTTACTGCGTAGTTTTTGAATAATTAAAGACCTACCCAAAAAAGATAGGTTATATTCTGGATTGCTAGTAGGTCTCTAATTAGTCAAAAACTATGCGGTAAAAAGTTTGATTTTTATTACAAAATTTACTTATTATACTAATATCTAGCGGGGGCTGCTATTTTTTTCTTGTTATACCGGATAGTGTTTATATAAATGATGAAAAAAGCTATTAGACAAAGACAGATAGTTCGGCCCCTTCTTAATAGAGAGATTTAAGTCGTCGTTTAATGTTTCGTCATTGTCTGATATTGTTGTAATATTTGTTGCTAAAGTATATCTGTTTACAAAGCTATTATCTTGGTTTGTCGTTTTGGTTCTGTTTTGAATAGTTTTTCGAATTGTCCCTGTACTTTCATCAATTATATTTTCTTGTCTATTTGAATTATTGTTTATGGCTCTAATATCTATATTTTCGTATATGTTTTGTTGATCTTGTGTTGTATTTAAATTTTCCTGATTTTGTGTTGTATCTAAATTCTGCTGTTGTTGTGTTGTATTTAATGTATTTTTAACAGGAGAGTGTAGAAGTCTTGTACTTTTTCTAAATGCACTAGCGTCTTCTTCGTTTTGAATAATAGTTTTTTTTATAAATTCTCTTAACAGCAGGCCGGAGTAGAACCTGATACCGACCGAGTAACAATTGAATTGTTTGTTATTTACTCAAGTATTAATCGGTGTATCTTCAAAATAAAGGTTGATCGCAATAGATATTATTATTATGAATATCTATGCACAAGAAAAAAAAATCTACCGATTTGTTTTTGAGAAAAGTAAGGAACGCCGAAGTAAAAGATTATGTTTATAATATTTTCGCGTTCCTTACTTTTCTCAAAAACAAAGCGATAGATTTTTTTTTACTTGTGCATAAATATTTGTAATAATAATATCTATTGCGCTTAACCTTCAATTTGCAGATACACCGATTAATACTTGAGTAAATAACAAAAATGCCAATTAGACAAGGACAGCGAATCCGGCCTGCTCTTAATATATTACGAATTTCATTAATATTTTGATTTTCATCAATGGGTACTTTGAATTTATTACAAATTTCAATTAATTGTATTTTTGTACAATTTCGTATCCAAGCAGTTTTCTGTGATTGACAATTTTTTTTAATTTCTGTACAATTAATTTCATTTATTTAATTAGAGATATTATAAGTTTTTTTTTATGTTTCATAAAAATCTTATTAATTTCAGTATACTTAGTGATGTAAACGTAATACTTATTATTCAACACAAATTGTTATGATATTACTGACTCAAGAATTTAGATTGACCTAATTTTGTTTTATAAAATCAGAGAATGTGGTACAATTGCTGACTTATGTTTTGATTGTTATTCATTGACCTCTTGCTGTTTGAAAGATTTTTCGCTGAGTCCGTACTTTTACAGTTACGATACACTTTGTAATGTTTTGATGATCAATGTCTACTTTTAAATGTAGTTTGTTTATTTTATATTATATTGATAATATTAATGTATCAAATTTGAATAATTTTGAAATACAGATTAGATTATTGTTTTGAAATCGTAGTAATTTTTAATTTAATAACGAAAATTTATTGTAATTTCTTCACGTGAATTCTAATTTTTCTTAAATGTTTCACTTTTAATGATTTAGTTATTTTCACTTATGTAGCACCTTTAAATAATTTTTTTATTTATGTATAGATTTAATTTATACATTAAATATATATATATATATATATTTTTTAAATTTATTTCAATACTTGTATTTGTATTTTACTTTAAAGTATGTATAGCACTTTGTTTATATTTTGTTTCAATGATTAAATTTTTTCTATATTTTTTTCATCTATTTATCGATGCACTTTGTATTTAATTTTTCTAATATTTATTTATTTCATATAGCACTTTCTTTATTTGCGTTTAATATTTTATTTATTTATTTATTTATGCACTTTTATTTGATTTATCAATATTATTTATTTTATTTACTTGATATGATTTGCGCTTTATTTATTTATTCGATATATTAATCACTTTATTTGATTACACTTGTATATTGTATTTTATTTTTATTTGTATTATTTATATGCGCTTTGTATATTTTATTTATTTATTTAATTTCTCTTTATATATTTTATTCGATCGCCCTTTATATTTTATTTATGTATCTTCACTTCATATATTTTATTTTATTTATATCATTTATTTTATTTATGTATTTTCACTTTATATCATTTTGTTGGATTTGGCGTATGAATCAATCGAAGGAGGTTCACAATTAAAAAAATGTTTATTATAAATACTGTGTTCAAGCACACTCAAAATTACAAATGTTAAATAAAAAGAACAATCTTTATAACTCTTAGCTATCAATAATTTTAGTACAAAAGATATTATAAACTAATATTCCTTAGAAGAAAGGCAGCAACACGTATCGGTCCTCAAGACACTACAGTTGAACAAAAAGTGAGTAGTAGGGAAAGAGAGTAGAAGCGGACAGAGCGGCGCTCAAATATCTTCCTTAGCTTGTTGGAGCACCTTGCCTCAACACTCCCTCCCTCCAATAGAGCGGTTTCTACTCGGTCTTCTCTTTACATCCATCTGAAAAAAAAAATAAAACAGAAATTGTTGTATTTATTTCCTATAACGTCTAAGGGTGATATTATTTAACTTCTAGCTTCTAAGCGTATAATCTTTATCATAAAAATAGATTTTTAAGTTTGATTAGATTGTATTTAATATTTTGTCTCTGAAGTATATATGTTTGTCTCTTGCTGGAGGTTTTGTTATAATATCTGCTTCGTTTTCATTTGTAGAGACCCATTTCACTCTGACTTTACCATCTAAAACGCATGACTTTATATAGTCTCCGTGTGTTGTTGCCAAATGACTTTTACTGCCTGTCTGTTCTCTGACTTCTAATTTTCGTTTTATGATGGATACGTCTTCATCGAAATTTTTTAATTTGTGACAGCCATCCATCTGTGTGCAATCACCAGCTGATTTGTTATCACACCAGATGGTTACTGGGTACATAGTTTTACCGGTGATGTCACGTGTGGCCTTGTCAATTGACACGAGTTCTTGACAAGCATCGCTCATGGCTAGGTACTCTGCCTGGCATGTTGAGAGGGTTACATATTTTTGTTTGTGGCTTCTCCAGGCTATGGTGTCACCAAATAACTTGATTACAAATCCTCCGGTTGAAGATGAGTCTTGCCAGTCTCTGAAGCTGGCATCGGTCATAGCTTCTAAGTTTTCTCCCTTTCCGATGTATGTTAGTCCTAGATTTGTTGTACCTCTGAGATATCTGAATATTCTTTTAATTTCTTTCCAGTCGTCCTCGGTGGGATGCGTTTGTTTCCTTGATAAGTAGTTGACCGCATAGGCGATGTCCGGTCTTGTGGTCCCAGCCAGGTATAACAGACTTCCTATGGCTTCTCTAAATGGTACATTCTTCTTTAGTTCATCCATACATACATCTTTTTGTTTTCTGATTTCTCAAATTTTGACTTGCCTGGTGATCATGGGAGTGGAGTGGGTGTTGCATTCTTTCATGTTGAATCTATCTAGTATTTTCTTGGTGTATTCAGTTTGTTTGAGTGTTATACATCTATTGGGCCTATCCTGGATTATGTTCATTCCTAGGAAACATCTTGGTTCTCCCAAATTTTTCATTTTAAACACTGAGCTAAGTTTTGTCTCTACTTCTCGTAGTTTAGTTTTGCAGTTTCCTGCTAGAATAACATCGTCAACGTATAGTATTATGAATACTACTTTTCCTTCTTTTCTCCATGTGAAGAGACACGGTTCATTTATATCTTTCTCTAGTCCTAGCTTTAGAGTTTCTTCAGAGAACCTCTTATTCCACCTTTTTGGACTTATTTTAGTCCATATAGTGACTTCTGGACCTTACAGACTTTATTATTATGTAGATTTTCTTCACATTCTAGTCCGTCTGGTATTTTCATATATATATATCTTCTTCTAAGGTACCATGTAAGAAGGCTGTTTTTACATCTAACTGTACGGCGTCTAAGTCGAATTTATTGATGATGCTGAAAGCTGACCTAATCAGAGACATTCTTGATACTGGTGCATACGTTTCTTTCAGTTCGTACTTAGCTTTGTCCTTGAAACCTCTAATCACCAGTCTGGCTTTGTATCGAAGATTACCCATTTCATCTGTTTTCTTTCTAAACACCCATCTATAATCTATGACATTTAATTTCTTGTCTTTTGTTTTGCAGCTAGTCACGTCTACTATTGTCCAGACTTTGTTTTCCTGCATTGATTTCAGTTCTTCTTTCACGGCTGTTTTCCATTGTTCCCTTTCGGCGGATGCCATAGCTTCTTGATATGACGCTGGGTCATCGTTGATTTCAGCTAGTAACGCATGGTATTTTTCATCTTCCAGTACTGTTTCAGCACACTGCGCCTCTGCTGCTCTTACGTTCAGTCTCCATTTGGATTTAGCTGCTCTTTCTGGCTGTTTAACTTTCTTCTTGGGTGGTTCTTCAAACGTCTGTGACTTTCTTTTCTTCCTCTTTTTGGTTTTTCATTTACTTCTTTTACATCTAATGTCTCTGAGTGTGTGATTTGGTCTTCTTTATTTACATCTGGTTTTTTCTTATCAGCTATAGTCTCATTATTTTCAACATTTTCGAATTCTAGGGTTTCCCGAGTTTGTTTGTATACATCTTTATAGACTAACTTCTCATTACATCTTACGTTTCTGGAGTTGATAAACTTTCTGGTTTCAGGATGCCATAAAATATATCCTGTGCTTGTGTAACCCACTAGAACTGCTTTTATTGCTCTTGCTTCAAATTTTGATTTGACGTCGGTTATTTTAGCATATGCTATGCAACCAAACCTTCTGATTTCTTCTTGATGATGTTTCTTTCCTGGGAGCATTACTTCCATTGGCGTTTTATATTTAAGTACGCTGTGTGGAGTCCTGTTATATATGTGTACAGCTGCTTCTAATGCTAGAATCCACATACTTCTTGGTAAACCTGAGTCGATCATCATAGTTCTAATTTTTCCTTGGATCGTCTTGTTGAATCTTTCAGCGGTTCCATTATGTTGCGGTGTATGTGGCGGTCCAAAGTTATTCTCAATTTTTTCTTTTGTCATTACCTCTGCAAATTTACCTCCAGTGAACTCTGTCCCGTTGTCTGCTCTTATATAGCATACTTTTACATCTTCTCTTAACATGTTCCTAGACGTTTTGAGGAATTTTTCCAAGCAATCTCCTGTTTCGTTTTTATGTTTCATGGAGTATGCTTTGACAAACCTGGAGTAATCATCTATAAACACTTCTATAAATCTATTGCCTCCTGGATATGATGCTGGTTTGATTGGTCCCATTACGTCTGTGTGGATCATTTCCAGACATCTGGTTGCCTTATCTCTGATTTCCTTGAATGGGAGGTTTTTCATTTTTCCCCTTATACAAGATTCACAATCTAGTATGTTTTCTCTGAATTTGATTTCCTTTAGACATTCTAAGTCTTTTTGTAGGTATTTTAGGTATCTTAAAGACATGTGTCCTAACCTTAAATGCCATAACATTCCTACATGTAATTGGTTTTTTGTGACTTTTGGATTTGTTTCACTTTTTAGTAGACCATCAAGCATTTGTACATCTTTTACGTTGTCTATGTCTATAATTTTGTTTTTTAGTTGTATTTCCTCGTCATCTCCGCTTTCTGGGACTTCATGTTCTTCATTCTCCCTCCCAATCTCAGACGGTGTGGCTCCACTTCCTTGAGGTTCTATGTTCTCCGATTGAGATTGTTGTATGAAGTCTTCTAGTGATACCAGTCTTGCTTCATATTGACGTTCTTCATAGTCTTCTGTTTTTGAGTTGTTGTTACTTCTTATAACTTCTAATGTAACCAACCAATTTGGTTTTATGTATTTTCCGGTTATACATTTTTCTCCGGTTTGCTTATCAAAGATTTCGAGAACTTCATCGTCTAGATAGAATCCTAGTCCAACGTCTACGAATTTCCTTAAAGAAATTAGATTTTGAGAGACATCTGGAGCTGCCAAGACATCTGTGAGTTTAATTACTTCTGAGTTATTTGTGTTTGAAGTGAGCAGTAGATCGCCTTTACCGTCTATGGTGATATCTGCGGCCTTGTTTTTGTTGGCACTTCTTATTATCTTATTTGAACACTTCTTAAAGTTAGTTAAAATTAGTCCTTTTTGAACTATATGTTCAGTTGCTCCAGAGTCTGCTAATAAATTTATTTTCCAGTTGTTAATGTTACTTGATTGGTTGTTACCTGCAATGTAAGCTTTGACTGCATTTTTCTGATTCTTCTTCTCCTTAGTTGGTTTGTCTTGAGATTTCCTAAACACTCTGGTTTTTTCTTTGGTAACACTTCCAGAGTTACTTCTATAATTTTCTTTGTTTTTTCTGTATGTGTTTCCCCCCTTGTTTCTGTATGTATTTCCTCCCTTGTTTTTGTATGTATTTGTGTTATTTTTGTGAACTAACCTGTCTCCTGAGTCCTTGGGACGTTCTCCCGACGTGACACTTCCTGCCTGAAAACAGTCGTTCCCTTTGTGGCCTGTTATCGCCTTGCAGTAATAACAGTACCACAAGTGGTACTCTGCCAGTGGGCAAGTGACCTGAGGATGCCCCTCCTTGTTGCATCTAAAGCAACGGCCGTACTGCAACCTGGCGTGGGCCAGATTGACGGCAACTTCTACCCTCTTCTCTGACCTGTTTTCTGCCTCAAGCTGCAATAAGAAGTTTTTCATACCTTCTAAACTCATTTCATCATTATTAGTTTGCCTTCTAATCAGTGAAGCGGATCTGAGTTCTGGAAAGTTTCCAGAAACCGCCTGATAGAATGCAGATCTCTTCTCTTCTTCGGACAACACCTCTGTTGGATTGTTATCGTATTCTCTTACAATCGAATCAAATTTATCAATAAAATCATCAATACTTTCATTAGTTTTTATTTTTAATTTATTTAACTTGGCTCTAATAGATGTAGCTGTTACGTTATTTTCAATTCTTTTACTTTCTTTTATAGTATTAATTATTGTTAAAGGGTCTGTTAAATTCAAAACTTTTTTATGGTAGTGTTCGTCTATGTGATTAATTATAATATCTCTAATTAAGCTTTTTTTACGCTTTACTTCTTCTGTATTACTATCAGTTTGATTAACGTTATTTAAAATATCTAGTAAGTTTAAAGATCTTAGTTCAGACTGTAAACTATCCAGCCAGAGGTGTACGCCCGTTTTCCGAGTGAGTTTGTAGTCTCTTTTGAGTATTAATTTTTGGTTGTTGTTAGTTACTTCTAATGATTTGTTAATGTGTTTAAACGTTTCATTTAGGTTAGTTAATACTTCTGATTGTGAGTTGTTAGAGTTATTGTTACTTCTAATGGGGGTGGATGTGTCTATTAAGTTTGGTGTGTTAGTTTGTGTGTTTGAAAGTGTTACCTCAGCACTTCTATTTTTCTCTCTCTCTAGATCGAGAAGATTTTGGGTCGCCTTCAGAAGCGTCTCCGCAACTTCCTTCATTTGCGCGTTTTGCGCCTCTCTTTCTCTCGTCATGTCGTTTTTGATCTCCTCGACTTGTCTGAGGCCGTCCAAGAGGTCCCTTCTGATCCTCTCTGAGGGTGGAACCCTCACAAAAGGAGGTGTATAACTTCTTTCAGCGTCTGATGCTCCTGTATTTTGAACAATATTTTATTTATACTAATTTGTTTTTACTTGGTTTTACAACTTCTCTAGCTATTACAAATGTGGATCCGCTATCTAACTTCTATGCATGTAATTGTTCAATAAAGTACAGAGGTCGTATATGACAGAATAAAAGCACAAAAAAAAGTACCTGGGTCATCAGCTCTGTTATTTGTGTCCACTTTTTCAAGAGAGCCTCTTTTTGAACTCATTTTAGCTCGACTTCTGAAATAGAGAAATAATTTTTATACAAAATATTAACACTTATGTGTAACTGTACAACAAGTTTACAAAGTGTAATATATGTATTATAAAAAATTTAGTACGTTTGTTCTCATGCGCAACCGTACGACAAGTTAGCGCGAACTTTTGTACCGACCGGACGATGAAATAACTGAACCGTTTATTATTTGAAATCAAGCAGTGTTTTTAAACATACCAAGTAAACATCTTAATTACACTGCTCTTTACACTCAAAGTAACCTACATATGTACAGTTTGTGTACATATACCTCTAAACAAATCCAACTATTATTCTATGTGCACCCAACCGTACAACAAGTTCCGTGCAATAGAATAGTGTAAATTATAATTCTATCAATAAACTTTTACGTATCAGACGTCGTATGCGCACACTTTCTCGCGATAGTATAACGAACGCAATTATACTGTTGGTGCAAGAAAGGTGATCACGTGCACGCACGCGGCATCCTTTTACATGTCAGATGTATCGATAGAAGAGAGAACTTATATTAAATTATAATTGTTTGTTAAATTATATGGCGAACGAGTTTAAACGTACAGTCGCTACCGTTCGAGAAATTTTCTATACATCTTTAACACGTCTATATACACATATATATTTCGTCGTGTCTAGTCACGCCTGATATTTTCTTTTCGAGAGTCGCGACGAGTGAGAGCGAGAGAGAAGGGAGATCGACCGACGCGCCGGGTAATGGCCGCTTCTCGGGATTTTCCTCCCCCCGTTTTCATGCACGTTAAGAAAAAAAACTTCCCGAACAATAACTACCTTTGTACTTCTAAATTTTCACTGTTTCTAATCACTGGACGAGAGAGACACGCACAGAATTTACTTCTTTATTCTTCTATTTCTTACGAGAAAAAAAAGAATTTATGGTTATGATTATACTTTATTAGCGGGCAGAGAAAGAATAAAAAACTTCTATCTTGCACTCCCGTCGCGCACTTATTCATGAAAAGAAAATTTACCTCTAACTAGTATATATTTCTAAAAAAAAAACGTACACTTCTAAACGCTAAACAAATTTCACACTTCTAAAAAACTTCATACTCACAAAATCCCCTTAGATGATTCCAATAAAAGAAATTAAGCGTTTTGTGGGCCTATAACCAGTGATGGATTTCGAGGATGCTTTATACATTTATGTATATCTATATATTAGGATATCCTTTAGCCAACTTCAGAGTATACCGTAGAATTAGAGTATAAGCAGAATATATTATTCTGTAGTATATACTCTGAAGTTGGCTGTTGGATATCATATAAGCATCTTCGAAATCCATCACTGCCTATAACCTGTTGGATCTGGCGTATGAATCAATCGAAGGAGGTTCACAATTAAAAAAATGTTTATTATAAATACTGTGTTCAAGCACACTTAAAATTACAAATGCTAAATAAAAAGAACAATCTTTATAACTCTTAGCTATCAATAATTTTAGTACAAAAGATATTATAAACTAATATTCCTTAGAAGAAAGGCAGCAACACGTATCGGTCTTCAAGACACTACAGTTGAACAAAAAGTGAGTAGTAGGGAAAGAGAGTAGAAGCGGACAGAGCGCGCGAGTACAAATAGGTGGCGCTCAAGTATCTTCCTTAGCTTGTTGGAGCACCTTGCCTCAACACATTTATTTTATTTATTTGCTTTATTTTATTCACTCTATTTGATTTATTTTATTGCACTTTATTGTGCTTTTGAATGTATTTAGTTAGCTGCCCTTTATATATATATTTGTTATTTCTCACTTCTGATTGAATATTATATTTTTATACTAATAATCTTCAAGTATATTTAACACGATCCTTGAATTAAAAATTTGTACCAGAACCAAAATGTTACGGTCAAACTAATTCGTACGGGAACCAAAATGTTAAGTCCTGGCTTTACACCAGGACGGAATTAATGATTGATTATATTGTTAGTATGAGAAAAATATGTTTATTTATAATATTAAAAGTTTGATTTAAAAATATTTAATTTGAAAGTTAAGTCTAGTGATAGAAAAGCTCTACCAATTTTAATCGATATGAATTGTTCTCACGATTAAATATACTTGAATTGAAAGAAATATAGATCAAAATATAATTGTAATGATCTTACCTTGATTTCAGTGTAAGAGTTACAGGACGGGTACAGCCAGACGATAAATGAACACACTTGATTAATATTTAATTAGATGAATATTTATTTCTTATTTTGAACAGTATTCGTAATCAGTTGAATATAATTACTTTGTATATTTTATAGTGCAATTTAATTGTAAAGCGCGATTTAATTTATGTGCTCGAAATTTCTATATAATGATATCTTTTCAAGTGCTTTTATGGAAGTGCTCCCGTATATGATTTTTCGTTGATATTTATAGTAATTATTCATATTTATTATTTATGAATAATTGTTTTAGAATTTCTTTAAAGTTGATAAACAAAATTGATTATTAAGGGGATGTAAAACGGACACTACACCTGTACTCATGAATTTGGCCTATCTTTTCATTATATTGCAAAACTTGATTAAAAGAAATGCTTTAGTTTGTAGTATTTACCATGAAGATTATTCAGTTAAATTTTCAAATAAATTCATTCATTAATTTTTCAGAATTTTGGGTTCCAATATTATATATTAAAATTTTCAGATTTTGTACAAGAAATCTAAAATTCTGAGAAACTAATCAATGAATTTATTTGAAAATTTATCTGAATAATCTTCATGGTACATACGACAAGCTAAAGCATTTATTTTCTTAGAATTTTGCAATAGAATAAAAAGATAGTAAATATTTATGAGTACAGGTGTAGTATCCATTTTACATCTCCTTAAGCATTTTTACGAAGTTTTATAATTTCATTCTTATAACTGATTTTAAGTTTCTTTAACTGTTTTACTTATTTTTTTGTTTAGCTTAACACATTCTTTTATCGTTCAATAACTGTTTTAATTAGTTCATGTTAAAAAATTTTGAAAAGAAAAGATACGTTTGTGACGTAACAAGTTAATGAGTACAACTGATTGTAACTGAAGAGAACTTTAATAATAGAATAAATTTTTTAACAATTGTCCTCTGATAAAAAAATTTTTCTCTATAAGAAAAATAAATATTTTATCTTTTTAAAATATGTTTCAGTTCTCTTTTGTTGTTTTCTGTTTTATACTGTTTTATTCGGATATTTTCAGATTTTTATACCATTGTCTTCATTTATTTTTTCCGCTAAGGTATTAGGGCGACAAAAGGCATTTCTTACTTCACTCGGGGGCAAATGTCTATGCGAGATCAAATTCACCTTCTTGCCCGTCTATTAAGGGGATGTAATACGGTATATGATTTCAACATAGTTACCGACATTGCAGTTTTCAAAATTTTTAATCTTTATTCCAAAATTTTCAAAAATATCTCTCAATTAGGCTTTTTATTAGTAAAAATAGAAGGCAGTAATATAGAGATATTGTAAAAATTTCTAGATTAAGAATAAAAAATTTGGAAAACTGTAATGTCGGTATTTTACATTCCCTTAAACAATATTTTTTGGCTCAACATGAACAAAGCTCGATACAGCATACGCTTTGATTCAAGAGCGTGCAAAATCGAATTTATGCATAGAGTGTCAAAAAAATTATAATTTATAAAATTTATTTTATGAAAATTTTTATTCTTTTATGAATGGCAAAATTATGCAGTTATTTTACAGTGCTTATTTTTTAATGAAAATTTGATCCGAAAAATGATTCTTGAATCAAATTTATGTATCTACATAACATTTTATTATTATTGATACAATATAAAAAAAGAGCAAGTTACAACATAAGTAGAATATAAAATCTAAAATTTTGTTTACTAGCTCAGCATTTTTACTGTTCTCGAAAGGGTATCTCAAATTCGTAATACTGAAAATGAAATGTAAGATCCCTTACTTCTTTCAAAATATTTAAAGTAAAATGTGCAATTTTTCATTAAAATTTCTATATTTTTTGACGAACAATAATTCTACAAAAGAAGACCATATTTTGAGTTACAATCAGAACAGTTATGATTCCCATTATTTTCTTCATTCTACCTATTTTTTTCTCAGTATAATTCTTTTTTTATTAATAGTAATTATGAGTGTCATGTACTCTTAAAATATCTTCATTAAAAATTTCAGTTTTCAAATTCAAAACATTAATTTCATTTTAAATTAGCGATCTTTAGGTTGACAAATTGAACTTGATGAATGATAGTCCTGCTAATAAAACCGAAATCATGCAACTTATGAAGGGAACGCGAGAGTTAAGAAGGAAAAAGTTAAATGCAAAGGACGAGAAACGTAATTTGACAACGTTGTCTGTCTTACGTCTATTCCCATCTTTTTTACAATACGAAGGATTATTGGTAATTTGTGTGGTGTCTGTGTATAAGGCTTTTCGTATCAACTCTTTTATTTGCAACTTGCTTTTGCATTACTAAATTGTAGTTAAGAAAATATCAAAAAAGCATTTACGATCATTTTTTTGAGAGCTTTTCAATGGTGAAGTAAAATTTTATGAAATTTTTTATATTTATGGTGAAAAAATACAAAACGACGCGTATCCTTGTTCCGTCAACCTCGCGATTTTAAAAATTTTTTTAATTTTTAGATTGAAAGCTGAGCATTTCAAATAGGTAAAGCATTTTTCCCATAGAGTGCTCAAATGTATTTCTACGAGTGTAATAAAGTGTGAAAAAATAGACAAAACACCGCCAGTTCAGCTTGCAAAAGTCTGACTATTTGCACATTAAGAAGGGGCCGAACTATCTTTCTTTGTCTAATAGCGTCTTTCATCATTTATGTAAACACTATCCGGTATAACAAGAAAAAAATAGCAGCCCCCGCTAGATATTAGTATAATAAGTAAATTTTGTAATAACAACCAAATTTTTTCACTTTTGAATAATTAGAGACCTACCAGAAAAAGATAGGTTATATTCTAGATTGCTAGTAGGTCTCTAATTAGTCAAAAACTATACGGTAAAAAATTTGGTTGTTATTACAAAATTTACTAATTATACTAATATCTAGCGGGGGCTGCTATTTTTTTCTTGTTATACCGGATAGTGTTTACATAAATGATGAAAAACGCTACTAGACAAAGACAGATAGTTCGGCCCCTTCTTAAGCATTTTCGACGTATTTTTCTGCAGCTTTTCAATAGCGAAGTCAGATATCCTGAAATTTTTCTTTTTTGCACGCTTTTATTAACGGGAGGCCGGAGTAGAACCTGATACCGACCGAGTAATAATTGAGTTGTTTGTTATTTACTCAAGTATTAATCGGTGTATCTTCAAATTAAAGGTCGAGCGCAATAGATATTATTATTATGAACATCTATGCACAAGAAAAAAAAATCTACGGCTTTGTTTTTGAGAAAAGTAAGTAAGGCCAAAGTAAAAGTTTATGTTTATAATATTTTCGCGTTACTTACTTTTCTCAAAAACAAAGCGATAGATTTTTTTCTTCATGTGCATAAATATTTGTAATAATAATATCTATTGCGCTTAACCTTCAATTTGCAGATACACCGATTAATACTTGAGTAAATAACAAAAATCTCAATTAGACAAGGACAGCACATTCGGCCTGCTCTTAAGCTTGTTTTCACGTCTGTCTGTCTGTCTATAATCAAATCTGGCACGCTTGATTTGAGGCATTTTTTGTCGATGGAAATTTCTGAAATTTTACACAGACCTCGGTCTCCGATGACAATGTAATAATCCGTTATCAGGTCGGCGATGACAAGTGTGCAAAGTCATCTCCGAGGAAGTTTAAGTGGAAAGGCTATCTTTGGGTGGAGGCGAGTTGATGGAATGTTGTTGAGTTGATAGTTGTAGAAAATGCATAGGGGATAGGGGCTTGCATAGGGGATAATTAAATGTATAGCTGGAAATATAGAGGATAGCAGGATAAAAAGGGATAGGGGAATATGTAGGGGGTAGGGGAATATATAGGGGGTAGAGGAATATATAGGGGATATGGTAATGTATAGAAGATACAATTAAGTACAAACTTTTGAAAAAAAATTACTCATAGAAAATTCAATTTTTACAACGGGGAAAATAAACTAAAAAGTATTAAATAAATTAATTTACTTCCTTGAAATTACTTTTACACAGTTGATTGCGATACTTAAAAGAAAATTTTACAGCGAAAATTCAAAAATAAAAGTGTGGGCGCTGAATTAGATTTACTAAAATAAGCGCCCACACTTTTCTTTTTAAATTTTTGCTGTGAAATTTTCTTTTAATTATCGCAATGAACTGTGTAAAAGTAATTTCAAGGAAGTAAATTAATTTATTTAATACTTTTTAGTGTATTTTCTCCGTTATAAAAGCGTGTTTAAAAATGTTTTTTTTAAATTTTTTATTTATATAAAAATCTCTGCCGATCGTTGGGCCGGTTACGGTTACAAAAAGCGTTGCGTCTTCTCTTTCGCATTTTATTTTTCATAGAAAAACATTTAGGTGTTCTGTAGAAGAGCGTTTTCCTACGTAAAAAACGAACAGTTTTCGTTGGAAAACATAATAAAAAAACATTAAAAATATACTTTTTAAGTTATAACACGTTTTGTAATTTTCCATAGTGAAAACGGGAAATTTCAGAGAATCTGACTTGACCATTAAATAGGTAAGGAAAAAATACAGCAAAAATGTTTATTTCATATCTTATGGGCACAATGTAGTATCGCAGATGCGAGTTGCAAATAGAATGATTTGTCATATGCGCAGCGCGCTGGGAGAATTGACATGAACTATCTCATATATATATATATATCATTTTAAGTTTATTCGCACAGCAATAGAATAAAAGCGTTGAAAGTTTGTTAATATGTTTGTGATTAAGTAAAAAGTGACTATTTATTCCTTTTTTGAAAATTTCAAATTTTACAGAGATTTACCCATTGTCACATACACTGACAGAAATGATTTCTTTAATTTTCTTCGAACTCAAATATTTTTTATAATAAAAATTGATATATGATTAAAGTGCATAGATGTCAAATGTTCATTTCAGATGATGATGTTAAAGCTGTGGCCGTATTACCTTATGCGTTAGCGTTGCAGAATAAAGAAAATGCACAATGTTTAAAAGTATTAAAAAAAAAAAATAAGTGTCAATGATATGAGAATCACTTTATGCAAAAAGAGACCTATGTGCCATTTTTCGCAAAATCTAATCAAATGTGGTTTTATACTTGCAAATTCAACCCTCATTATGTTTTGTAGTCAGAACTTTATAGAAGTTAATATTCTCAGAGCGATTTATGCGAAAAGGTATCCGAATTCCGTTCTTAATTTATTGTAGAACGGTACTTATATATTTCTTTTCAATTTTAGAAAATTTTAAAAGTTGTTTACAGATTCCTTTTTGCATGAAGCGATTCATGTAAAAATTCATGTTTATTGTTATTAATATTTTTAGAATAAAATATAAAGAGGACGAAAGAAGAATGACGTGCCTAATGTCCCACATCCTCTATTATTAAAATTTTTTTCGGTAAGTTACGTACATACTAAGAAATGACTGTTTTTTATTAATATATAGCGTTTCTTTTATTATTTCTTATTATTAATTTATGATATCACTTTTTTAGTGTCTTATTCACAAGATACTTTATTGGTTCATGGATCTCTCTGTAACTGTAGAATGTTATATATATATATGTATATAAAATTATGTCAAAATCCTGAAGCATTCGATTATTCAAAAATTATGAACTATTTTGTTATATTCTAAGGATTTCTCTGAAAAATCATTGATTGTATTAATGATTAATTATACAATGAGAGCTTATAAGTTGATTCTACAACATTCTTGTAAAAATTGAGATTAAAAAAAAACTGTATTCAAAAGAGCTCAATCTTTTCAAAAGTTATAGGGAAATGAAAAACATGAAAAAATATAGTATTATAAATTTTATTAAAAATTGAAGTTTAATTTTATGATAATTTCTATAACAATTTTCATTCCCTGATAACTTTTGAATGAGATGAGTTTTTTTAATTCAATTTTTTTAATCAAAAGGATTTAATCTAAACTTTTACATATTCACTTGAACTTGCGCATAGAATTATTTTTTAACAGTAACTTGTGTATGTGTCCATGTTAATGTGTGTGTATGTATGTATGTGTATATGCTGATGTGTGTATGCGAATGTGTGTATGTATGTATGTATGTATGTATATGTGCGTATGTGTGTACTTGTGAATGTGTATGTATGTACGTGTACGTGTATGTGTGTATAAGTATGTATATATGCGTGTGTATATGTATGTGTGTATATGTATGTATATATGACAGATTTTTTTAAAATTGTGTATTAAACATTTAAGTAAAATGTTTTAGTTCAATGATTTTAATCAAACTTTTTAAACAAATTTCTGAAAATTAATCGATGCAATCGGCAAAGCTGTGGAGGCTAATGTTGCTTTTTTTTAAAACATTAGATAGTAATTTTCAGAAAAATTGACGTAGCAACAGTCATGTTATCATAAAAAATTATAATTGCGGATTACTCATAATATACTATTAATGTATATTAAATCAATACATAATATTTGTTTCAAAATAACCGTTTGACAGAAAAAAATTCATTTGCTTAATATAATTTACCTGATAATGTTACATGTCAAGAAGTAATTGATGTATTATAAAAAAATGTTTTCATTTTGCTCCAAATTTAACCTTCTTAATTTCTTGAATGCTATTTATAGAAACGTTTACATATTCCTTAGGAAACATTTCATATTAAAAACGATTATTCAATCAATCAAAATTATTTTTCAATCAAATAGTAGTTTATGAAAATTTTCAAATATACAAAGCAGAAATAGAATTGTAGCTGAAAAGCGCAACCTTTGTAACGCTCTAGCCCTTGAATTAAATAGAATTATTAAATAATCTGTGATATGCAAAATAATATATTATTTATTTAATATATAATTATTTTGTATATGACAGATTATCTTTTTGTCATTAAATTAAAATTAAAAGAAAATTGTTTTTCGTACAGAAAAAATAATTTAAAAGATATCTTTATAAAACGATCAATATTATATAAATTTTCAGAATTACTAATTAATAAATAACATGTATTAAAAGCATGCCTTTCTCTCTTTGCGTTAGCTTGTGCATGCACGACAAAAAGTGATGCATGCTTTGTAAAAAGCGAAGCAGGACGCACGATGAAACATAGAGCAGTTTGCATCGAAATTTTTTGTGCGCGCATCAACGTTTGACAAGCATGAGCGCCATCGTGTAGTGTAAGCATCAACTTTTTTAGTGCGACTTGCATCACATTTCTCAATGCAAAACCTTCTCCGTGAGGTGTAAACACCATTATCTTAGGCTGGAAAAGTGAATGAGGCGGAATCTTCATTGAAATGTATTAATTAAATTATGCTTCAAAAAATGTTCCATATTCGTCAAATTCTAACCTTCAATTGAAGGAATTTATATATTTGAAAAAAATAATTTATATTAAAGCAATATATCGTTTGTTTCAAAGTTGCTTTTTTAAATTAGTTCTTATAGGCCAGTCAATCTACCGAAAATAAAGTCTTATTCTGCCAAAATTAGTAACCAGCAACGACCTATGCGATGATTTAAAAGATAGTAGATGTTTACTTATATATTTTGGACTAGCAACTATGATTTATTAATTAGTTATTAATAAATTAGTGTAAAAAAACGCGTTTTTTTTATTTCTTGTTAATAAAACGAAAACTATTTGACGAATCATTATGGTGTCAATGGGAAAGTTGTAGAGAATTAAATCATCAACAAAACGAGAGGTCAAACGACCCGATCAGTTTATTAGAACTGAAGAAAATTTGGAAAAACCGGAAAATTTTTCATTTTTTTTTTTTAATTCATAACTCTGTTGTTTATGAATATTAAGAGCTGAAATTTGGCACAGAAGTAGATAATTATATCTTCTTTTAACATGCCAAAGGCAGATACTATAGGATAATTAGTTTCTGCGCAATCGCAATTTTTTTTTTTCGGTATTTTTCCCTTCTTTATATTACCGATTGAGAACGTCGTACATACATTTTTAAAACGGTTTTGAAAACTAGAAACAATATACTATTAAACGTATATTCTAAGTTTTCAATAAAATTGTGTAAAAATGGTGAAATATGCACTCGAACATCGACGTAAACGGTCGAGCGCGCGGTAAACAGCAAAAAGTGGGGATGGAGGAGAAACGATATATATAGATATACCGACGCGCGGCGTCAAACGTTCAATTTCTTAACTGGCTTGTTTTTGGCGATTAATGCACTTATATTAAAGTATTTTTTTTTAATTAGGGTATTTTTTACCGAGGAATCTGATTTCCTATTTAGATTTCACGAATAATGAAATCTAAAGGTATTTTTAGATTTTGGAGTTTTTTAAAACTTGCAACAAACGAAGCATATACATGTAACTACAGCAGGTATAAATTTTGAACAGCTGTATAACCGTCTTTTGTAGCATATCTCTCGCTTGCAGAGTATCAGTTTATGAACTTCGATTACCTGAGATACTTCTGTTTATATTGAGAATAAGTCATACTCAGCAAGTTGGAATATAACTTTCGTTTCTATTGCGAATCCAAAGTAACTCTTACCAATTTATATATGGATCACGTAGAAAATAACCATGTAAAATTTCGGAAAATATAAAATTTTTATGATTATCATACACTATTATTTATTCAGTGTGTTCACTGTCAATTTATATTTTGTAATAGTGTTTCATTATTAATGAACACAAAATTTAAGCATTCATTGATACGACAGATACACGCATAATCGATCTATTACAAGTTTAGGCAACTAAAATACTAAAAATAATTTTAATTTAAAAGGCAGTCGGAACTATTTTCTGCATGGGGGCGCTACGGTCAGGTGAGAGAAAAATATAAAATATTTTTTACATAGCTATTTACGATCTACTGAAACAATAATATATCTCTAATGTTATCAATAACTAGCCATATACACGTAGAATAATTATTGATGCTAAATTTGTTTGAAAAGTCTAAAATATTGTTGTAAAGTGAAAAATGCAGTGCAAGATAGAGCCGGCATGAGCATATGTATTTATCATTCTTCAGCATTACTTTCTCTGTCACACTAAAGAAAAATACACATGTTTACATTGGCTCTATCACGTGCAGCATTTTTCGCTTCACGAAAATATTTCAGACTTTTCGAACAAGATTAGCATGAATAATTATTCTACATATATATGGCTAGAATTATTGACACACAGTCTTCGACGAGAGCTCCTCGTGAACACACGTGTTTGCAAACAATCCGTGTATTTCAAAGAAGTTAAGCAATAGTATAGTGAAAACACAACAGTCTATAGTGATTAAAATTTATACCTTTAATTGCGCTTCGGCGTAATAAAAGATGATGACTGCGGGAGAAGCATCTCCTGGCAGGAGTGAAATACCAACGTTTCAAGCAAAAAGAGTAGATAATATCAGTTATGCAGATGCGACCCAAACATTCATGTTCCCAAAAAGAAACCAAGGATTAATATTAGTATGTGTAGATAAACTCAGCCTAACGGATTATACCTGTGCGATAGGAGATATTGTCAGCCCAAAAAATGTAATAGCATCAACAAAAACTTCAAACAATCGTATTTGTATCTATTTAGCATCAAAAGAACTAGTAGACAAACTAACAGATGATAGAGAAGTCATAATTATAAAAGAGAAAAAAGTATTTATCAGACCACTTGTAGGTAAATACAAAAAAGTTATATTCTCTAACGTATCACCAAATATTCCCAATATTGTATTTGAAGACTTATTGGACGAACTAAAAGTCAACCGAAATGCATCTGTCTCGATATTAAAAGCTAGTATAGAAAAAGAGGGATATGACCATGTCATCAGCTCACGAAGACAAGCTTACGTCAAAACGAAAGACATAAAAAAAATACCTAAAGTTTTTAAATTGAATTACGAAGACATAAGCTATTTCATTTATTCCAGTACAGACACACTAAGATGCTTTATATGTAAGAAAGAAGGACGCATCGCACGATATTGCGAAAATAAACAAAGCCAAGATAGTGAAATTCCAACGGTAAATAACAGTACGAATGTGAACATTTTGAATAATGATACAAGTTTTGCTTACCACACTATGACCAATCTAAACGAAACTCAAGATGTAAATAAAAACGGACAAGACAAAATATTAGAAAATAAAATTACACACAACAATGAAGAACCTACGGAAGAATCGGAAATAAAATTGAGCAAAAGAGAAAACAAACGAGCATACTCACAAATTAGTTCAACCGATACACAAATGAGTTTAAATGAAAAATACAATGATGATTTTTCTAAATTAACACAGGACCAAACAATAAAACAACAAACAAAAAAAGAAAAAATTATAACAACAGAGGAAAATATAACTGAAACTCAAGAAATAATTAATCTAAACGCTATACTTGCTGGAAAAAATAAAGCAAACACCCAACAATTAAATACAACTCTAATGGATGAATTAGACGAAAAATTAATTGGTTTAAGAACATACTTAAATGAATCCAACACTATGCTGAATTACATCCAATTGAAAAACCTACTTGAAAATCTATGTGGTGCAACAAATCCTATTGAAATAGTACGTGAACACACAACAAACATAGAAGAATTCATCCAATTCATAAAACGGATGTATACCCAAATGTGAGGGATAATGGCATAAAAAGAAGATGCACCTTACTTCTAAAATCCTCAACAGGAGCAACAAATACTCCTCTAAGCACACCAACAACATCAGACACAGAACAGTAAATTAACTCAACAAAATAAAATAAAAAAATGAAAAAAATTATTCAATGGAACATAAATGGAATTATAAACAATTATGAAAATATGGAAAAACTAATAGAACAACATAATTGCAACATACTATGTATACAAGAAACAAACCTAAAATAAAAACAAAAAATTAAATTTAAAAATTTCAACTGCTACAACAAAAACAGAACAGATTGTACAGCAGCCAGTGGTGGAGTAGCAATACTAATCAAAAACACATTATATAGTCAAGAAATTCAAATCACAACCGACCTCGAAGCAATAGCAATCAAAACAATAATAGGCGGAAAAACACTATGTATATGCAACATCTATTTAAGCAACAAATATGAACTCAACATAACCTCACTAAACCATCTAACAGAACAATCACCTACACCATACATATTAATAGGTGATTTCAATAGCCACAGCCAAATATGGGGATCATATAAACTAGACAACCGAGGCCAAACAACTGAAGAGTTCATCAACAATAATGACCTAATATTACTCAATGATTCTTCCCCAACTCACTATAACGTACACAGCAATAGAACTAGTGCAATTGACTTAAGTTTATGTTCAAGCTGCATAGCACATCAAATAGAATAGGAGGTTAGCAATGAACTTTATGGCAGCGATCACTTCCAGATCTGCATAAGAATCACATACACCAATCCACTACAAAACGTACATACACCTAGATGGAAATATCAAAAAGCTAATTGGACAAAATATCAAAATACAATCTCTCAAAACATAGAATATCTCCTCAATAGCCAAACGAACCATAAAAAATAGCAAACGCAATGCCTGGTTAGAATATTTAAACTCAATCAACCATCAAACGCAAACCAAAGATATATGGAACAAGATTTAAACCATTAACGGAAGACATAAACAACTACAAATACCAGCTTTAATAGAGAACGACACGATCCTAAACAAACCCAAAGACATAGCAAACACCTTAGCCAATACATTTTCAGAAAACCCTAGTAACAACAACTATGATCAGACATTTTTAAACTTCAAAATAAGCAAAGAAAAAACTCCGTCCACATAAAACAAAACGGAGATAAATCGAAAAGCCCATTAGACAATGACATCACAATGGAAGAACTACAACAAACACTCTTAAAAAGTAAAAACACTAGTCCAGGACCAGACTCAATACCAAACATCTTCTTGAAGAACCTACCTACAAACGCCATAGAATGCCTTCTAGAAATTTACAACAGCATATAGAACAACCAAGTTTTCCCTAAAGAGTGGAGAAAGGCCATAGTCGTCCCTGTACCCAAACCAGGAAAAAAAATATGCCAAAGATAGTTACAGACCTATAGCCTTAACGTGCTGCTTATGCAAGTGTCTTGAAAAAATAATAAGTAAAAGACTCAAATGGTAATTAGAAGCAAACAACATCATATGTAAGGAACAAAGTAGCTTCAGAGAAAAACACTCCACCACAGACTGTTTAGTTACACTTGAATCTGAAATATGTGAAGCACTAGCAAGTAATCAACACCTATTAGCAGTTTGCCTGGATCTAGAAAAGGCATATGACCTAGTATGGAAAGATAGAATTTTAAAAATATTCAAAAAACACAAAATAAACGGCCGAATGTTCCACTTTATTAAAAATTTCCTAAAACATAGGTCTATTCAAGTCATAGTAGGAAACGAACTAACTAAGTCAGTACTCATTGACGATGGTGTACCACAAGGGTCCGTAATAAGTGTAATCTTATTCCTAATAGCAATAAATGATATACGAGACTGCATACAAAAACCGGTCAATTTTACCATATTCGCAGATGACAACCCTCTTTATTAAAGGAAAAAATATTAAAACAAGTGAAATAATTATGCAAAACACCCTTCAAAAAATAAATGATTTTGCTGACCAAACTGGATTTAAATTCTCAAAAAATAAAACTAAAGCTATCCTATTCAGCAACAAACACAAACCAAAAGAACCCAAACTATATATTAAAAAAAATCCAATTAAAAAAGTCAAAGAAATAAAAATATTAGGACTGATATTTGACAACAAACGAACATGGAACAACCACATAGTAGATCTAAAAGCACAGTGCATACAAAAAATAAACATACTCAAAACAATATCGGCCAAAAACTGGGGAACTAACGGAAACATCGTTAAAACACATATAAAACCATAATCCAAAGTTAAATTGACTATGGTAGCATTGTATACGGCTCAGCCAAAAAACACATACTTAAAAACTGGACACAGTCTTAAGGGCACAAAACACCTTTTCCCCCTGCTAGTAAAAAAAGATATGTATTAATAAGATTTAATTAAATTCTTTGTGAATGGAAATAATATTTGAAAGTAGACTAAGCTTTTATAAGCTCATTTTGCTTTAGCTGTAGTTCCATAATCATTCGATGAATTCTTGTTCTTATAATGGCTCCACCGTAAGATTTGAGCTGAACCGCTGGATGGATCTGACTTTCCCAAACTGATTTAACTTCAGTATCAGCATTATTCTCGCGTGAATGAGGGAATTCCTGAAACGCAAAAAATTTTTTAGTTTTCAACAAAAAATATTAATTTATTAAATAAATTAAAATTTTTTTACCTTATTTTTGGATTTTTTAACAACTTCTTGTCATTCGATTTCAAAACCCTCTATTCACACGAGAATGATGCTAATACTGAAGTTAAATCAGTTTGGAAAAGTCAAATCCATTCAGCGGTTCAGCTCAAATCTTACGGGGCAGCACGTAAAATTTTAAAAATTCAATATTTGAGAAAAACAGCTTCAAAGTTTTTAATTATGATATCTTAAAATTATCAATGCTATACTTATCTTTCATAAAATAATTCTTTTCTGGTATTTCTCATTTATATTAGCTAACAATATAAAAAAGAGATACCAGACAAGAGAACCTTGTTATCGACTGGATAAAGCTGAAATGCAAAAAGATATGTTATTAAAATAATCAATAAAAATAATCTTTCTTATTATAAGATATTTTGTCAGTAGTCACCCTTATTCACCAATGAAACTATGTATTTGTTGTAAGAATGAACAAATACATAGTTACTTGTTACTCTGATGGTTGTTAGAATCACTCGTACTAACCTTGAATCAGCTGGAAACTAAGAACTAATATTTAATATGGAGTAATCATTTTATATTTTATAATTCAAATTCAAAATTAAGAAATAAAATCTAGATTTAAAATTTATATTTTGATTAATAATAATATTTATGAATAGAATTTATATCTAAATATGTAATAATAATTGGAATTATACATTTACATGAATTTAATATGCACCCGGTGTATAGAAATCCATCACACCTATTCGTACTTTTCTTTTCAGAGTATGTGCTTCTTTCGAATGAGACTAACTTGATCACTCTACATTGAATTATCTTCTATCATTCAAAGTCCTGACCCACTCAACAGATACATTTCCAAGTTCGATGTTCAATTTCTCCAACATCTTGAGAAAGTTATATCAAGATCAGCACTATTTGGGGAAGTCAATTCAAGTTATTTTTTAACAGCTTTAGATGTAGAACCTTTTGCCACTTGTTTGTATACTTTTGTTATTTAACAACTTATAGCACTAAACTCTGACTGAGCAACTGGCTTTGATAAATCTATTAAATTACAAAAACTAGACAAACTTGCAAGTCCATGGACAAGTACACGAGCAGCAAGAACATTATATCTGTTAACTTTATACGTATTGTCCATAGCACTTTCTCTCTTGTTAGAGTTTACAGTTGCTTATTGACCACAAAAATCACAAATCATATTAATTTTAAATCCTTATCCTCCAAAAGAAGTTTCAATAAATTTCATCTTATGATGGCACACACTGCAATACAATTTTTCCAACATAGAAGATAGAACATTGGTATCAACATTTCTATCATTTGTCCTGGAACTTGAAAATTCTATTCTTTTCAGTTTAGAAAAAGAAGTAAAGGGTCTACTTCTCTTAACTTCAGAAGAATTTTTTTCACTGTTACAAAGAAATTTCTTTGGCCTCTTATATAATAAAATATAGATGTAAAACTTTTCAGAACTTGAATCAAGATGAATATTTTGTTAAAATTAAAAAAATAAACTCTTTTTGTTCAATTAAACCTAAAAAAGATCAATAAAAATTTAAAAAATTCAATTTAAAATAATTCTTAAGAGGAGGTCACGTATCTCTGTCCTTTTCTAATCAAAGCATTGAGTTTTTTACAAAAACTAATAACTTTAGCAAAAAATGAAGAGAAAGCCGCATCTCGTATCAAAGAATATTTTCTTTGATGAGAAAGAATTAATTTTATTGTTGTTTTCAAGAAAACCTTGAAAAACTTAAATCATAGAGGTTAGGTTGAACAATTTGGTTTTTCAAGGTTTTCTTGAGAATGAAGCAATAAAATTAATTTTTTCTTATCAAAGAAAATATTGCTTTTTTTGATACGAGATGCGGCTTTCTCTTCATTTTTTGCTAAAGTTATTAGTTTTTGTAAAAAACTCAATGCTTTGATTAGAAAAGGACAGAGATACGTGACCTCCTGTTAACATTTTTTTAATTTGTAAAAATTATATCATTATAGACTTGATAAATAAAAACAAAATTAAATCTCTTAAAAAAAACTTTTTGGAAATTAATTAATGATTAATGATTAATGAATAATTGAATCAAGTAATAAAAAAATAAGTTCTCATAGTGTTTTAATAAGATTAGCTAAAGATTTGAAAAAAATCTCAGAATAGGACAATTAACAAAAAAATCAATTAAAAGTTTATTCTACTAATTTCTTCATATAAACAAAACTAAATGAGATAGAGAAAAAAAACTTGTTTGAGCTTATTCTACAGTAAATTTTCTATAAAAAAAGCAATGAACCCAAATTCGATGGTGGGACCGAAAAAAGGTGTTTTGTGCCCTTAAATACAAGTATGAGAATCGCTACAGGAGAGTAGTATATGGGGGAATATAGGTAAAAATGGCGGCCATGAAATTCAGGGGGAATATAGGGAAAAGATTGTTGGCGCCTAAGCTCGAGCGTATACGAGGAAAAGCGAAACAACCCGAAGTGGAGGGGGATGCCGTAAGAAAAATTTTTTGGAGTAGCAAGGTAACGGTTATTGTAAAAGTCGGTAAGTTAGGATTCTTTGGTGAAATAAATTTTTTGTATATGAAAAAAAATTTATGACTAATAAAATCGTATATTTTACAAGGATATATATTAAATATATAATGCTAGTAATTTAAAAATGGAATTCAATTTACAAATAGAAAAATTCTTTGTGATATAATTTATTAAATTAGAAGATTTTAGAAATATGAATTTTGAATCTTTTTAAATATTTAATGGAATATTTTTAGGAAAAGGATTTGGTGTTCATGGTTATATATATAAAATAACAAAATATTTTAGCAATAGAAATAAGTGTTTATTATTTTTTCACTTAGTCTAATACAAATAATTACAAATTTTTTAGAAAGTACAAAAATTTTTATAATAATGAATATATAATTTCAAGTGTAGCATGATTTTGCTTTACATGTTTGTATGCAACATTTGACATATTTTCGGCGACCATTACCTACAAGGAATTTATTTTTATAATAATTACGTTTATGTTGAATACCACGAATACGTTTATAGAAACGTGCAGCAATATTATCATTTCTTAAGTAATCTGATGAAAATAAATTACAAAATTTGTTAAGTGAGTAGCCTCGATTCATGTAATCTAAAAACATTAAGCAAAATTGCCCACAAACTTTTGAATTTAAACTTTGTAGTTGTTTAGTGTTCCATTTATAATGAATAGAATTTTGCTGAAGACATTTTTTATGTTGTAATATTAAAGGAGGTAAACCATAACTGTCGAAAAAAACAGCTCTTCCATACTTGTTAATAAAAACTGCTACCCAATGAGTTCCTGGTTGTGTGTGAATATCTGTATTAAATACACACGCTATCGGTCTCGTCAATACCTTGGGAATCCTGTCTGCTGGAAATACACCGAACGATGGTATTTTTAATGAGTGAAGCGCATCCCGTATCTGCAGAGTATTCATTGCGATGTTTCGCGTTTACAGGTGTGGTCGATTCAGAAGTATAATATCCTGATTCTTCAATGCGGTCGTATACGTTTTCTTTGGTAGGTCCAGGTGTTGGTGGTCTTTTTGGTTCACTTTTTTTCACAAGTCTTTTTGGTTTAGGAGGAGGAGGAGGATTCTGCACTGTATTGTCAGTTGAATCCGAAGGAGAAGAGTATGTAACGTCATCGCTGTCAGAGTCGAATAATGCAGAAATAAACCTATCATTTCTGTTTAACCACTTTTTATATTTAATTACACAGTTTAAAGCACAAATGAAAAATTCATGGTTCTGAGAACCGTGAAAACAACAATAAGTTTTACAGTCTTGTAAATTGTGTACGGAGGGGCAGCCGTGGTTTTCTAAATTTATAACACGCCGCGATATAATACTTTGAATTACTTGCGTTTCTTGAGATCCTCGTACAAAAATCCGTCTTGCAGTGCGTGTTAATGCGCGTAAATTTGAATAAAGTTGTCGATGAGGAACATCCCCTTCAAACCATTCGATTCCATGGTAGTTATTGGTGAGCCAGTTATTGAAAACTTGAGTTCTGATAGGTAAATCGGTAAATGAATAAGGTGGAGATGTTATCCAATGCGAAACGTAATCTTTGTCTAGAGATGCTACAGCTATTTCTTTTATAATTAATTTATTATTAATGTCGCGAAAACCTTGAACGTCAATAATGTAGTCCATAGTTCTCGAGGTCTGTACGTATGTTGACTGTTTGAAAATTGAATAACTTTTAACTGCTTAACCGTGTCTTCAGCTGAATTTATATAAAGCGCCCTACTTTATTTTGTGTTATATTTTACCCTTCCTCCTAATTAGTGATACTTTTCAGTGACGTAATAACCAAAAAGAAAATAGAAAGTTCATTTTGAAATTTAGTGAAAGTATTATTCACCCATTAAATCGGAAAACTTGTCGTGACATGTCTATTTCAAGCATTATTATTTACCCATTAAAATCAATAATAACTTGTCGCGACGCGTCTATTTCAAGTATGTTATCATATTCGGCGTAAACTATGCAATTTACGGAATTCTCTAAAACTTGATCAAAACGTAATTCTAAACGGACTGCACCTGTCTTAACTAAATTCCAATGCGTGTTACAATTTGCTGAAAGATCTGGTGTTAAGTCGAAAGCATATAGACAATAACCATTAGGGTAAGTATCTCTTGAAATAGAGTTTCCTTCATTCATAAAGTGAATACCTGTCCCGCTAAATAAAGTATGATATCCATCAATGAACGTGTCGGGATAATTAGGTTGAATGGGTTTACTAGGAATTTGTATTCCGTCGACATTTAAAGCAAGATAATTAAGATTAAAATGTTGAAAGTTAAATGGATTTTCTTTTCTACTTCCATTAAATGCACTATTTGAAACCAAACCAATTATTATGCGTTTAGGTAATTGTCCAAGAATAATATTATCTAAAGTTTCTCCCGTGACTCCTGTATGTAAAGTAAATGACTTAACCTCTACACGTGTTAATGGATATTTAGCTGTTCCTTTAGATAAGGCTTTTGAATGTGCAAGTAAAATTCCTGGATTAATTTTAGCTCTGCGTACACGTAATGATGCATCTATTATACGTACTTTCACATTTTGAGCCTCATGATCTATCAAGCAAAAAGCGTCTTTTGAGCGGATGAGACGTACTCTCATTTCTACACCATTAAGGAGAAATTTTTCCTGATTAAAAACATCGCAATGTAAGTGACCTAATAGATCTACAATTTTTCCGCCTTTGACAAAAAGATTACGTTTATCAGCACCAATATTTTTCGAAAGTAGATCATTATTATCTTTTCTTTTTAATAATACGGCATCCATTTCACCAGGGGTATCGTTATACCATAATGCAGTAGTCAAATGTGATTTTTTAGCTTCTTGGGAATAATTAAGCAACGTCTCTATATATGCTCGATAAGCGTAAGCATTGCTAGGTGGTGATACAGTCTTTTGGTTAAAGAATATATCGACTTGATTGAACATACTATGTAAAAAGTTGTTTACAGGTGTAACTAATGTATCTTCACCTATAAGATTTTTTCCTTTTTCGAGACGTACACTAAGACTAAGCATAGTATGAGCTAAATCAATGTAATCATCCGAATTTCCTGGTACAACAAATTCTAAATATGAATCTTCAGAAATGGTGGTCACAGGTTTGTATTCTACCCATTGTGTTGATTCTATAGCTGTTTGAGTGGGTGGGAGAGTAAATAAATCTAATTCTGATTTAGTACATTCCCACGAATGTGTGTGTAAAAATGCCATTTTGAAATTATACAGGTCCAAAAATATCACTTACTGAACGTTTTTTATTTTTCTTGTTAATTTTTCTTTTTTTAATACGTTTGTTTTTATTATTTTTTCTTGTTTTTCTTTTTCTGTTTAAAGATGATGTCAACGATGAGATACGTTTCACGCGACGTTTGGTTCGCGACTGATCCTTACGTCTTCTTACGCGTTTTTTATAACCAGAGCCTTCCATTATTAGACTTTCTATTTTCTCTTCTGCCTTTCTTTTTAAATTTTTACCTGATTCACGTGCTCTAGTGCGTAGTGATTCTCTAAAAGGAATATTATGACTACTGACATCATCGATAATGTTAATTCCAGCTTTAAGAGCTTCTTTTCCGACAGCTCGAGCACCACGTTTTGAAAAAGGAAGTGCTTTACGAAAAAGTCCTCCAAGAAATCGACCTATACCTCCATGTCCTTTTTGATATGGTGATCCAACGTAAACATGTTGAATACCCCCTTGACCAACTTGACTATCATAATGTTCAATATAATGATTCATTTTTATTTTATTTTTGTTATGCAACTTGTCTAAAATGTAGTGTTACAGTCGACGTACCACACTCGAATGGTATGATACGACCGAGATGATCTCTTATATCTATAGTGATTGTTCTGAAACTATTTCTTATGAGGGGTATATAATTTATAGGTGTAAAAATTTGATATTGATTAGAAGCAAATACATAATCCTTGTAGTTTATAGGTACAATACGTAATAAAGTTGTTTGTACGTCACCTACAATACAAGGTTCACATATATCTGAGTAAATAAATAATTGTCTAGGTAATGCGTTAAAAATATTTGCTGGTCGAGTAGCAAGGGAATTTTGTAAATCAATGTTTAAATATCCTTTTATTTCAGCAAAGCCTAAAATATCCCAAACTGCACGGTTCATTTTTATAGAGTGCTCATTGTTACATTTTTCTGAATCACATGTCTTTTCAACGTATACGTAGGTGTTGTTATGTTCTACTGACAATTTAAATGATATATGTGTTTCGCTTAATGCATTATTTATTTTTTCTAAAAATTCCGATATACCGGAATATACACCATAAGGAATTGTAACTCTTTTATATTCTATATCGACAAGTTGGTTTACTGAGTTATCCTTTAAGAGAGACGGTGAAATAGATGAAACTTCAATTTCTCTTTCTTTTTCTCTTAAATGTAAGAATGAGCGTGGAAAATGAATTTCTGTGACACCAACTTCCCAAGACCCTCGTAAATTAATTTCTTGAGGTAATTTTGTAGTATAACAAGATGTAGTGTTGTTAGGAAAAACACTCATACTACTATTACTAGGTAGTATCATATAAAATTGTGTTTTCATGTTTATATATTTTTTATATCTTTAGCTGACACCCAAGAATTAAATTTATTAGGAAATCCGACCCAACTTACAAAATATTTTTTTCTATGACCTGAACCACTTGTTTTTATTATTTTATCAATTTTATATTCGGAATTTCTGATATCTTTTAGAATAACGTTAAGTTCTTCTTCGTAAAAAATACCGTCTATAGATTCACCATCGAGATCTTCTATTTCATACACAGGTGGTTTTCTATGTTTTAAGACTCTAGTTATTTTAAAAATTTCTTCTGACCAATTTGCTAAATAACCTTTCTCGAAGGTACCTTTGGTTCGACTAATTCGAACAAAGTCACCTTCTGAGTATTTAGCTTCTCTATCAACTGTTTTATATCTTGAATCCATATTTTTCTTTGCAATATCTGCATTGAATATTGTAACTGCTGCAGGCGCCATCTTTATTGTTGAATGATATGAGTTATTGTAACTATTTACAAGTTGAGGTAAAATATCTATGTAACGTTTAGAATTTTGATGTGTGAAATATCGCCACATTTTTTCCTTTAAGGTACGGTTAAATCTTTCGACAATAGCTGCTTTTACATCGGGATTACGTGCAACACGATGTATAATATTATTTATTTTTAGAAATTTTTGCATTTTTTGACCGACGAATTCTTTTCCCTTGTCAGTTTGAAACATTTTAGGAATTCGTTCATTTTTATTTAAAATAATTTTTTTAAAAGCGTCAGTGACTTGTGAACATGATTTATCCTTCAAGGGTACTACCCATACGTATTTGCTGAGAACATCGATGACAACTAGTAAGTATGAAAATCCATCATTATAAGATTTTAATGATTCTAAGTCAATTAAATCACCTTCCCATACAGAATCCATTTCAGCAACATTGTAATGAAGACGAGGAAATTTTCTATGAACAGGTTTGTGTAAAGTATAAGCATCTTGTGCTTGCAACCACTTGTGTATATTTTTTTTACCAACTGTATTTTTAGTCTTATTTACAAGGCGGCGTTCTCCAGCATAACCAGCGGGTTCATTAACATCATAATAAATTTTGTTAAGTAATTGCTTATTAAGATCCATGATTTTTATTTATTTATTCATTTATTTAAAACGAAAAAGTCAACCAGCCACTGCCCTTTTGCTCTGCTACGGTATTTCTTTTAACACGTTTCTTTCTGCTCAGAGTAGTCCATGAATCATCATCTCCGCTGATCATTTCTTTATTAATTACTGTAACATCGTCGTCATATGTATCATTTTCTATTGACAAATTTTTATTTTTATTTTTAGGCATAGGTGTAGAAGTATGTCTTTTTGGTGCATGTAATAATGAATCATTAAAACTTGTATGTGGTGTTGTTAAAGACCTATTACTATGATTTACTGCATGTTCAAATTTTTGTCCTTCTTTGTAAAAAGCTAAATTACCAATACATTCCAATGGTATACCTACATCTCGTAAAAACCACGCAAAATGCTCACGACCTGTAGCCTTTACACCTTTTCTACTACGTACAGCATCGTTTATTAAATCTACTATATTAGAACCTTCGAGAACAGCACCATCTATCGAAACTAAACCGCGGTCATTCCATGTAATTCTTGAAGAAATATTAGGACTTTTTAAAAATTGAACCATCAATTCAGCCTTACGTCTATATGTTACAGGTACAGATGATATTATTATTTCAAAATCTATTCCATTTTCTAACTCTTGTTCATTTTTATTAACATTATTTAAACTTTTTTCAAGTCGTCTAAAAAATATAAATATCGATGTAAAACTTGTTGATACTTTGACCATTTTGTACGCTCATCAGTTTCTTGTGAGTTTAATATATCACTCATTTCTATGTCTAATCTTGTAAGATGACTGCCTGGTGTTTGAACAGTATTTTTTTTATCAGATTCGACATTTTGCAACGAGACCTCGGGAACGTTTGTATGAAGAAGTTTTTGTATACTGTCTTGAGGCACTAAAACCATTTTACGGGCATGCTGCATTTTTAAATTAAGAACGAGTGGGGATAAGAGCGGATATTATAGTTCCTAATACAGGTGCAAGTAAAGCTGTTAAGAAACCATCACCTTTCTGCACGATTAGACGTTTCTTGCTTTTCCACGATTTAGAGTCCCGATTGCTTAAATTTCTCAGAATTTTTTTATGTTTAACTAACTTTTGTTTTTGAGAAGGTGTTAAATGTACGGTACCTTTTAAAGTATTCAAAGCACACTCACAAATACCTTTAACTATTTTACGATCAGCAAGTTTTAAAATAACTTTGCGTTGTTCTTTATTTAAATGATAAAGGGCGTGTAAAGCATGTGCTATTTTGGGATCGAGCGATTTTTTT
Organism: Anastatus disparis; assembly: GCA_017163975.1. NCBI lineage: Eukaryota > Metazoa > Arthropoda > Insecta > Hymenoptera > Eupelmidae > Anastatus > Anastatus disparis. The sequence continues at coordinate 384,546 of JAFFSR010000355.1, forward strand.
TGATCTTACCGTAGCCATTATACACGTAACACTGAAAAATTATCACCCGTGACACCTCTCTTTATATCTCGTGGAACGTACACGTAGTGATATGTATCATCAGGAAATATGTTAGTTCGTACTCTGCAGGTTTCTGCTGTGCTTTGTTTTAAATCTAACAACAAATAACCATGTGCTACACTTGTAGCGTCGTAATAAGCTTCTTGTAAAAACTTTGAATTTTCTGGATAAACTTGACGCGCTAAATGTTGTATTTGTGCACGGTCTCTAGGATTTTTAAAAATTACAATATAGTTTGAATTTAATGAAATATCCCGCTGCTTAGGTCCTTGATGAAACAAATTTTGTGTAATAAAAATTACGCTTATATTTTTATGGTGACTACCTTTTGTAAATAAATCAGCAACTACATTATTAGAAGATTCTCTCATCAGATCGTCGATGACTACTAATTTTGGTCGAGAGTCAGACGCAAAATCTTCATTTTGAGGTAAACCTTCATGAAATTCAACATCTTTACCGTATTCCAAATATCCATCTTGCCATTCGGAATAATATAGCATTTTTCGAGCAAAAGTTGTATCGGACATACTGTCAATAAATCGGAAAAATCTTTTTACAAAGTGCGTCTTACCACAACCTGTTGGACCACAAATCATAGAGGTCCATGGGTGTTGCCATGCTAGTGTCATTTTTTTTTATTTTTTATTATTATTATTTCTTTTTTAAAATTAATAAATCAATTTTGCGGTGGGGTCCCGGTCCGCGCTCGCGGTACGTACGAAAAAATCAGCTAATACTCGTACGTACACACCGGAAGATTCTAGAATAATGAAAGCGAAAATCTAGATTTTTACCTTTTATAAGCTGATGCACATTTCAGCTGTATGATACATACTAGCTTACAAATTTTATGAGCTATTTTTTAAGTTTTATTTATATTTTTCACTATATTTTGTTTTATATTATATATACATATTTGTGTGTGTGTGTGTGTGTGTGTGTGTGTGTGTTTTGTGTGTGTGTGTTTTCGTGTGCGTGTTTTCGTGTGCGTGTATATAATTTAAATATTACATTCTTTCTTTGAAATGTTTCAAAACTGGAGAAGAAAAAAAAAAAGGAAGGTAGGATAAATAAAGGTTTATTATGTATATAACTTCATAATTATTTATTTATTTTGAAAATCAAATCAAATCTTATTTAGTATAAATCTTATTTAAAAATGTAAAATTGTTGATGAAGTATTGGTCATACGTCCACTTATATACATGTACGGAGTGTCGTCGATATGAAGTGGACAATTTGGATTTTCGGAGTGACGATGATGTTCGCGCATATTAGATATTGTAAAGTGTAAATATTGTACATTTTTCGATTCAATTTGTATCAACAAATCTCCAAGGCTGATATTCCGAAATGTCATAACTTCTTGAAATTCTATTATCTCAATGTTCCTGGGGCAATCCTCAGCATCGCACCATATATTTTCACAAATTGTGCATGATTTACTAGTCATTAAATGCCAAATTTGTACATTTAATGAAATGAAAAATCTTTTAGAATAAAATTTTAAATCATGTAACAATTTGTCAAAATTATTTTGATCGTTATTTTTTTTAAAATTTACCAAATTGTGTAATGCTCTGTGTAAAGCTAAACCCTGTAGAGTACATTTGTATTCAGGGTAAAATCTACAAGTTGGAACATTACAATTAGTGCAGCATTTTTCTGAAGGTTCTGGATGATGTGTACAAACTGAAAAAAAATAAATGAAAATTTACAACAAAAATTTTTAATATTTATTCATTTTTATTATTATATTTTTCAAAATTCATACAAAATACAAAGAATAAATACTTTTGGTTGAAATATTATAATTTAAATAAATTTCTAATTTTATATTTAAAACTTTTTTTAGATTTCGAAATACGTTTATTGTCACATTACGATATCAAGATTTTTGAAAACATTGACTCTCGCATACCTTTTTACACTAAATATTACAATATTTTACAATTTTTTTTTTACAATAATTTACAATATCTTACAGTACTTTACAATATTACATTAGTATTTTTTTTTTAAATTTTACACTATTTTTATATATACATATACATACGCATTTTTTATTCACAACGAGGTTTCTTATATCCATACGGGTAAGATGTGCATTCATCTAAATGCTTTCGTTTAATACTATTTACGCGGCAAGTTTTTGTTTCTTGCTTTGTAATTACATCGTGATACTTTGTGCGTCTAATAGCACTAAACGAATGCACTATTTCTTCATTTTTTTTTAAAACTAAAGACTTGACACTGTTATAATTCAAAATATCTTTTGTTGAATTATTCAATGTCACGCCTTTAACTTTACAAACTTCATGTAGAGTTCCGTCGTTACTTTTTACAATATACGAATAAAATTTAGGACCTGCGCTTACAAATGATGTTATATAACTATCTCTACCATAACATTCTAATTCGTCAGTCATGTCACCCAAAAGCCTACCTGTCGGAACTCTATATTCATTTTCTACATTTTTACACAAATAGATACAAGAATCTGTATCATAATATAATACACGCTGATCTAATTGTTCTAAATAACTATACAGCTTAAGCCTTGCTTGTGCTGTAGTATAAGCAGCAATAACCACGTTTGTCATTGGCGATGGATCATATGAATTTTCATTGTATTTCCAGTGAATATAAAAAGTGTTTTGGTTAACCGGTAAAACATCAACTAAAATTTTATCTTCGCTTTCTAAAATTTGGAAAAACTGCGGACCGTCTCTAATAATTTCCGTAGTACCCATATTTTCCCTCTGACCGAATTTTCCCAAAAAGAATTTAAGCATAACTTAGCTAAAAACGCAACCCCGGATTTTTTCCTATTTTTTCTTTTTCTAAAACTATACCTTCTTCACGTGCATATTCTTGAATATATTCCTCGCATAAATTTTCGCTTGTGCAATTTACCGGCCACCCGCTAGCTTGTTGCTTAATTTTTAAAAACGCGTTAATATAATCCGAAAATAACCCACCTTTTTTAATTTCTTGATTATACTGACAAATCTTGTATTGCCATATCTCGTAAATGGCTGTAATCTGATACCCCATTATAACGGCCTTTTTAACTCCTCTGATACCCATGTACCTGTAAACTCCCTGTCACTAATGTTTTCGTGCGTACATTCGCTTTCATTCAAATTCTCACAACATGTACGACATAACGGAAACATTAAGCGATTGTGCATTCGCACAGGGAGTACAGGTAAAAATAAAGATCGCGGTGGTAATACGCGACATTTGACTATACCTTCTACTTTTTCTAAATTATATTCGCTACCTGTTAAAATACGGCATTTATCTCCTATAAAAATTTCCGGATGACCTATAGGGAATTTTCCGGTTTTACATACGTAAGGATATAAGGAGCAAATATCTACATAATTGATTTTTTCCCTTTTTGTACCTCTACGAGAGAAACAGTATTCTCGGTTCTACCTCCGTAAAAACTATCACGTGGGTTTAATGTATCGCTCATCAACAAAGGATGATTAATTAAATACTGCTCTACTTCTGCATTTTCCCGTTTGAAATTTTTAAACTCGCATTCCCAAATTTCCGCTAAAACGTACCCATGAGATTTAATTAACTCCGATGTTTCTAAGGTTTTTTCAAAACGCTGTTCTAAACTATCCCCGTAGATTTCAGATATTTTGAAACGGTCTTCGCCCTTAAAACATTTTTTACACCCATGCCAAAAACAACCGTGATATTGGTAGACATATTTCGAACCATCAGATGATTCGAAATATCCATCAACTAAAATATTTTCCGGAAGTCGGAATTCTGAACTTTTCGCAGCGTGAATAATATTATGGCCCGATTCTTTTTCTTTTAAAATAAGCCACTCAATTGAGCCTCGCGAATGAGTGCTTTTTTTCCTATAACCACCGGTAGGTATAATGCCAATACTATTAGTTTTTAAAAATTTTTTCTAAAAATTCTTGAGCAAGCGCTCGCTATTGTTGTAGCTTCGGCAAACGGACACGTATCTCCTACTTCTATAAAACTTTTTCTAAAAGCTGAGCAAGCTTTTCTCAATATATCGACATCCGTTTTGCAATATTTTACGATTTCGTTTTGAAAATCAAAAAGATAATTCTTAGAAATCATGTCTTCATACCATTGAGAAAACTTTTCCCTCTCTGATACGGACATTTTTTCCAAAGAATAAAACTTTTGAGGTGGCATAGGACCGACATAATTTTGATTTGCTAAAATATTAAATAAATGCGGAAAAGTACCCTTAACCACATCGCAGGAAAATCCGAAAGCTTCCGGTAATTTATCTAGTTTCATGTGGAAGTAATTCAAACTGTCTATAAATTTAATACGATTTCCTAATGTCATTAGTATAATACTAGTACCGTTCATAGTCACCTTCGGTACTATGTTTGTTTCTTCAACTAAATATTTAAGAATAAATTGCCCGTCGTAGCTTTTGCTATTATGGGCGATACAAATAAGTGATTTTATATTTTTAGCACACGATGTTTTTTCAAAATTTAAAATAAATTCTACAAAATTTTTTATGACATTATTTTTAAAAATTAAAGTTTTACCACCCCCGCAAAAAGAGCATTCTGAATCCATTGCCGAATCTATACATTTAGAACAACATAACTGAGCTACAGCTAAATTTATTTCGTGGTAAACAATTTTATTATTATCATCTACGTGTTTTTTTTCTTGTCGTGCTTCGAAATCATAAAATAAAAACGCGTTTTCTATATTTTTATCGTTATTTTTAATTATTGGCATAAAACATTGGTGGTTATAGGAACGCTGACACCCGCAAGTTTTACAATAATAATTACCGCAAGTATGGTTACCGTTTTCTACAGAAATTATTTTTTTACATTTTTCACATTTCTTTATGGCATCGCATACGGTAACATTTTTTTAAAAGAATTTAATTTTAAATGATTTTGTAAGCACGTATCCCCGTAAAAATCCATAGAACATCTAGAACATTTTATTTGCGTAACTTCTTTATCACACATACCACGACATTTACACTTATCGCAACTAAATGGACATTTGTGCATACTTAACCGTTTAGTTCCTTTATTACAAAAATGACAAAAATTATCACACATTGCAACACCTGTCATACTCGTAATGACATCGTAATGTTGCTCGGCCGGTGTGTATAATATATTTAAAATTAGTCTAATTTCTATGTTACTTTTATTTAAAATTTTAAACCCATTATACAATGACGAATCGCCTTTACCTATCTTGTCTTTTTCGTAAACCATTACAGCTATACCGTCATTTTTGAAATAATTTTGGAACTTTTGTATTTCACGAAGACCACAACCTTGATCATTATCTATATTGACTCCCGCTTTTTCCAACAAATCGTTGGCTAGTTCTAATTGCGCCTTATTTTGGCTTTTACGCACATTCTCCCAGCGATTTTTTAATTCTGCAGGACAATTATCGCCATGCATCATTTTTTCGCGTGGACAAGTGCTACGGCTAAAGCACGCGGTAAACATTTTGTGTCATTATTATTAATCCGTATAATAGACTTTGACTTAACAATATCAAACTGTAATGGTTTATTACGCCCTCTGCCCATCGGTACACGAACGTTCAATATTTGTATCCGAAAACTCTCGTCAATTTTAAATTCACGAGCGCTTTGGGATATCAGTTCGATTGTTTTCCATAAATCTTTAAAATTATAATCCTTTAAATATTTGAAACTTGTAATAGGACCGATGGGCAAAGTATTACTTAATATATTGATTTTAATGTAATCGCTGGGTTCGTATTCGTGCGTTATATAGTTAAATAATTTTTTTATACCCTCCTCTAAATTTATGCCATTGTCTTTAAATTTTATTTCTATTTCGCGCGCATTAGTACCAAACCGTTCATAATAATCGTTCGTTTCCCATATAATGCTGAAACACTCACCAGCTTGATTCGATCCTGAATCCTGGGGTTCGTTACTACGGCTGTCGTTTCTACTAGGACCCGGGATGGGTGCGTTGATTGGTTGTTGTTGCTGATCTTCTTCATCAACGGCAATAGCGTCGTCTCTAGAAGAAAATTCGTCATTACCCGATCCATTTTGAATAATTTGACTGGATACTTCTTCTGTAATGCTGCATTGCGAAAAATCAAAAAGATCACCTTCCTCGAAGTCGTCAATTTGCATAACCTCGTTGATGTTTTGATAATTTTCTAAAAGAAGAACAAAAAAGTTTGTTATTAATTTACCAATGTTGAAAAAATAAGAAATTATAATTACAAACAAAGAAAAAGATTGAAAAATAATAATCATAAAAAAAAGTTTTCAAAATGTTTAAAACTTACCATTGCATGTGGCTTCCTCACTATCATTTTTACTCGTTGAAGCAACGACTCTATCTACTTTTGGTTCAACTATTACTTGCTGATTTTCTGAAAAAGAACAAAAATTTATCATGAATAATTTTTGTTTTAAATAATAAAAAATTTTCAAACTTATTTTTATTTTATTTTTTTTTTAAATTGAAAAAAATTAATTTTACTTTGTGGAAATTACAATTTACATATTATTGATATTTGTTAATTATAAAATTTTGAAAAACAATAAAATCATTATATATATTAATTTATTTATTTATATGAAATTCGATTATTCTATTATTTATATAAAAAATTAAATTTTATTTGATAAAAAATTTAATATATTTTTGTACATCATATTTATTTATTTAGTTTTAAAAATAAACAAGTAAAAATTGAATATTTATATGTGATACTTTTTATTTACGAGGTTCGTAATATTTATTATTATTTAAATACTAAGTATTCATATATGTATATATATATATATAACTAAAGGTGCGTATCTTTCTCTCATATCTCTCTCTCTCTCTCTCTCTCTCTCTCTCTCTTTCTCTCTCTTTCTCTCCCCTAAATAATCAAAGATTCCAATTCTTATTTTCTTTAATGATTTGTAACTTTTTTAAAAGGAAAAATTAAAATAAGTTTGAAAAAATTTAAATATAATGCTGAATAAAACATGCATATGTATATCTATACAAATAAATAAATCTAATAACCTAAATATCTTACCTTCTATCATTTCGTTGTATGTCAATAGTATAACCTGCACATCAGGGTCCTCTTGGGCTCGTCTTCTTTTATTTCTTCCACTAAAATAGTTATCGCTCTTAAGTCATCATGAAAATCTCCTCGGCGGAATGATTTACATAAAAACGATAAACTTTGAGATCTTATAAACTTAGTAAATATATCTACTGCACTAGTTATGAATTTTCTACGCTCATTCGCAATTCTTCTGCGGTTAGCATTAAGATTACAAAAAGTTTTAAACAGACTATTTAATCTTCTTAATTGACAACTTTCACGACTAACCAGCATTTTTACACTCACGATTTCTGGATTGTCTTCCAATAAACGCTCTAATACAGCAGTGTAAATTTTAAAAATTATAGAGCCTGTTAAATCCATTTTTTTAGTTTTATAATTATCAAAAACTGAGAACACCGTAATAATATTAGAGTTAAAAATGTTTTTTTCAAATCTACAAAATACACGTTTTTACTACTTCGTTGAAATAATTGTAAATATTTTATTAGATTATTAATAACTGAAATATTCAACTTTTTGGAGTTAAACAGTGTATTAGAAATAACACAGAAAAAATATTTCACTGCGTTGATGTCTAAACTAGAAATGATAGCGTTTCTTTGTACTATTTGTTATTATACCTACTTTTTCATTTTCAAATTTTCTTTTTCCTACTACTGTAACTATTATATCATAATTTTCATATACAATACTCTGCTTTAAAATTTTCATTACTAAAAATAAAAGAAATTTCTATTGTCTTTAGTTTTTCAAAATTTACAGTTTTACTTACCTACGCATGCTACCTCAATAACCATTGATACCTTTTCACCCATTAAGGTGGTTCTAATGACTTTTTATTACTCTCTTTTGTTACTCTATAGAACGCTTAATGTGTTTACTCAAAAACAAAAACACCTTATGAATTTGTGTATGGTTTCAAGAATGACTCATAAGATCATTAATGTTTCTATACAAAATAGCATATGATTTTTACCTTATAGAAATCAATAGATTTTACGTATTTTTTCTTTGATTTTCGCTTATTACTCATTCACTTTCACTCTTATTTTCTCATTTTCTTATCCTACTTCTACATACAAAATATAACAGAGCTCAGTATTTAAACGCCTGAAATTCGTATACTGACATCATACAGTTAAAAGCTTATGCACCTAAAACATCATATAGTATTTCATTCAGGCGACCTTTGTAATTATTCTTTAATACATTTCCTGTGCAAAACAAAATTTATTTTTTCTAAAATGAATAGTGAAGTTGCAAATTTTCAAATAACAAAACGTATTAAAATGGCATCGTATAACTCAAGAGAAGAAGCAGGAAGTTATCTATTACATTCAAGTGTTTACCCGTTAAACACATCGTGTACGAAGAAAATTATGATCGGCTTATCACCTCAAAAAGATGAAACATTTGAGTGTGTGATTAAAATAATCAATCAAACATTTTTTGGCATTACATTTACGCTTGAGGCGTGGGAGACTTTTAAAACGCATTTCAAAAGTATAAGTTCTTATTTCAACAACGAGGAATCTATGGTCGAAAATGAGAAAATTACTTTCAATGGAATAACGCTCTCATATACCACAGCATATAATTCCAAAGCAATAATTTTGGATAAAGAAGATATAGAAAACATATCAACATTTTCTGATAATCAAGAAAGTCAAGTTGTGTTACCAAAAAAGAAGAAACTATATACACCCGCTATTGTTCTACAAAAACAAGCTTTGAAGGTATTTTACAATTGTTGGCGTGTATTGAAGAATGTATAAATATTAATAATAATATTGTAACAACAGTTTCGGCGTGTAATAAAACTATTATTGACGAAATATGCGAAATTTTCTCAGAAAATACTATTTTACCAAAAACAGAGGTTTTCGTCAAACATTATATAAATTCACAATCTGAAAAAATAAAAAATAAAACATCTGCTGGTCTGGAAAATGACTTCATTAAACATTATTATAATATTATTTATAATGAGTTAACTGCGTTACATTTAAACTTCATATCGACATCTGTTATATCGAAACTTAATTCGTTATAAATATTATACAATTATAAAAATATGTAAAATTTTAAAGACATAATACATCATATATTACGTAAAAATAAAGATATTGTTTCACTTAATTTATTCAACCATTTCTTTAATAACCAAACCCATTTCCTCAATAAATCATATTTATTTAAGCATTTTAAAACATAATTCTCTATTCAGTATAAAGATTATATATATTTAGATTTCTACTTGAATGACTTATTTTAAATTAATAACCTTAAACTTATTTCATTATTTATATTTTTCGTATGTAAAAATATTTTATATTTAATTCTCATAAAAGCATATTTAGTATCTGTTATAATCAGTCATAATAATAGAATTTGCTGTATACAAATTCCTTCTATATTATTATAAATGCGTTCAACCTGACAATTCGAAATTTTTTCATTACCAAACAAGTATTTTAAAAACAACATTCAAATATCTAACACCCTTATAAACCATCTATCAGACGCTTTTGTTTTGCTCAAGAATTGTCTTGGAACTCCGTTCTATATACTCATAAAATCTGGCATCAGTGATTTTTCCCTCTATACCTTTTCAACGCTTACCTGACAGACACCTTGCATCTTCAAAAATTTTTCTTACGGCGTCCCCCTCCACTTCGGGTTGTTTCGCTTTTCCTCGTATACGCTCGAGCTTAGGCGCCAACAATCTTTTCCCTATATTCCCCCTGAATTTCATGGCCGCCATTTTTACCTATATTCCCCCATATACTACTCAGGAGCATACATGACCAGCCCAATCAATAGTATATTAAGTGAATGCAACATGATACCACTAGAATACATAAGAATCCAAAACATACTCAACTATGGCACAAAAATATTAACGACACCCAAAAATCAAGTATATGCAATTTTAACAAAACAAAACAACACAATAGACTATAATCTTAAAAAAAATACAAAAAAACCGTTCTACTACAGATTTAGCACCAACGCAAAAAAATTTAAAATAAAGGAATACCAAACATATCCAATAGAAGAAACTTGTCTGTGCCCCGGATCAAAAAAACAAGACTTTAACTCATTCATACTAGACTAACCAGAATCAAACACCAATGAAACTCTGAGCAATAGCACAAGTGACTACAAAATATATACAGCAACTTATGAAAATAACAACGCAACCGGAAATGCAATAGTATTATCTAATGGAGAACAAATATTGCATAAATACCCCAAATGGATTAATAACAACAACCTTCAAACAATCAATTTATTCATGTCTATAGAATGCGCAAAAAACAGTAATAAAAACGAGATAATAATTTACACAGACATAGAAAATATCCATAGACTAAGAAATCAAGAAAGCAACAATACCATAAAACACACTATCCATAGAGAACTAATAAACACAGAAGGCAAAATTAAAATTACCCACTACGAAACCAATTCATCGATAAAACAAGAAACAACAATAGCAGCAAAAAACGCGAGCCAACTAATACACTCAAACATAAATAAAAAAATCACGAAGGAAGATCTACAAAAAAAATCAAACTTAATATGCTTAAAAAATGGAACAATCAGTGGAAAAAAAGGAAATAGCTTTATCAATAAAATAAGAAACGACATCTATGAAAAAAACCCAACCACCAAACTAAATAGAAAAAATCAAGTACTCATCACTAGACTACGCATAGGCCACACCAGACTAACACATCAATCAGTTATCAATAAAAATACATCCAACTAATGTGAGAAATGTAATATAAAAAATAGTGTTGAACATATCTTAATTCAGTGCTCCGAATACAGTGATCTTAGAAAAATATTGAAAATAAAAAATAATGCAAAAGAAATATTAAACAATAACAATCAAATTAAGAAAGTTATCAAGTTAAGAGCATGACGAAGCTGTCCGCCTTCCAATAATATTTCCAATCCTAACTTATGAATAAACGATGGGTTTAATCGAGTTTTTTTACTACAAAGAAAAAATTTGTAAAATTAAACTCTAGTGCGGACAACCCAAGAAATCCACCAAAATATTATACATACAAAGTTATAATAAAAACTTTCAATGTATCGTATTTTAAGGTTAGGTTTGTCGAGTTTAATATCTAATTTCCAATCAAAGCTCATAAAAAAATAACAAGTCCAAATGATTTTTTATTTTAACAAAAATTATTGTACCAATATAGCTTTATTGCGGACAAGTCATTATATTTGTTTAATTTATGAATTTAAAAAGATATTGATAAAATAAAAAAAGCAAAACTCAATTGCTGCAGCTCCGACATGCCGTTAATACACTCAACAGATCTAAAAAATAATATATAACTAGCAAAAAATACTTCGCTCCTAACGTTGCTCGGTTGAATTTTCATATATTATATTATTATGTATAAATTAGCCAATTTTAAAATAAAATAGAATTGCCGCAACTTATGAATTTTGATATTCTAGTTTTGTACTAAATTAAATTTCTATATTTTTATAAAAAAGATTAATTAAAGTTACAGTGTGCATAAAAATTGTTTAAATACAAATTATATCATGATGAATTAAGAATTTGTTGTACTAAATTGCATTAGAATTAATGAAAAAATAAAATAGGAATTCATTCTTTTTAATCACGTGTTTCAATCACGAACCATGAAATAATCGAAAACAGTGTTTGACGTTTACTAGAACTAACGACTGCACGGAGAAAGGAAAGTATTGTTAAAAAAGGTTTTAAATCAAGTATATCTAATTTATGTACTGAGGTACTTAAAGTAAGAGTGGCGATATAATTTCAAGTAGTACTATAGCTTGAATTTTAGGGACCAATGTTGGTACTATTATATTATGAAGTAAGAGCGTATATTTGCGATGCTTAGTGTCTTTTTTTGGAACTAAGACTGATATTTCACCTACTCGATTCAAGGGCAATATTTCGCGGAAAATGTAATTATTTATCTCTTTTCGGGCGGCTTTTCCTGTTACTGAAATTCAAAATTATTAAATAAAGAATGATTTACATAATATATAACACTTTAAAATTACTTACAATTAATATTTTAATTCGTGATATTTAAGGAATAAAACGATACATGTTTATCTTCCATATTCCGTTTTAAAATAGTTACTTTTGAGTTTTAAATTAATTATTAGTGATTCAAAATTGATATATATATATATATATATATATATATATATATATATATTATATGATTTACATTATATTTATCAACTGTTGAAAATTGTTACACAATTTAATGGGTTTTACCTTGATAGGTATTAATTATATTGAAGTTTTTCGCTCCTAAGGTTGCTCGGTTAAATTTTCTTTTATTATATTATCTTACTATTATATAAAAGGACAGCGTCTGTTTGAATGTTCTCAATTATCTCAAAAACTACTGAACCGATCGTTTTCAAATTTTAAATTTAAATTCTTTATAATGTGACGAGTGTCATAGGCTATATAAATAATTACTTTTTTAATCAATAATTGCAATAAAATAATTATAGACCTAGATCTTAACGCGTAGGGAATAGGGACTACTTTTTTTCGGCGTTCTGCGGTCAACATGCTCTATCCTTGCTACTTTCCTTGGTTGCCCAATAGGTGGCGACCGATTTTGTCTTTCACTTTATTAAACTGGTACGGTAGAAATACTTATACACCTATGATATTCCATAACTTCAACACATTGAATTTTTATTGCATATTCTCTAATCACAGAGTAATTACCTCGGATTATTTAATGAAATATTTTCTTTTTCCATTAGGCAGAATCAAAAATTAGACAATTTTTTTAACTTCAGAAAAAATTTTATATCTTCAATTTAAATATATTTTTTGACTTATTGGTACTAAATTGAACATATATCGAAAAATAAAAAAAAAATTCGTTGCTTATTTTTTCTACAAAAAAAATTATTTTAAATCAAAATTCATTCTATTATCACATGGTTCACAAACAAAAAATGTTGTGTATTCCGAAGTTTTGTAACAGTACGATTTAATAAATAATAGTTTTTGAGATTCTATTTCTATGCCTACCGACTTCGGTCCAACTATTGCGCGGGCGAAGCTGAGACGGGGGATGCTAGTTATGCATAAATGACTAATTTTAAATAAATAAGAATTAATTAATTTAAGTTAGTTTTGAATACTAAATATAATTAAAAATCATTTGATGAAACATAATATAAAAATATATGTACATATGTGCTTAAAGTAAAAAAGCGTATAATTTATTTCATCAAGTGACTATTTCTCAATCTACTTCCATAAAAAAAACAAAGATAGTACGATATTTGATATAAATAAACTGAGAACTGGGAACTGAGTAACAACTATAATTTCTAGACCTTAATATATGACCATGAATTTGAATTATGAAATTAATTTTTACGTGAAACATGCTTAAAAAAATCTGTGTTAATTTCTAATAAAAATATCTTCAAAAATGTATTTTATATATATAAAATACGAAATTTAAATTAAAAAACCATAAAATTAAAATATACATTTTTAGGTAATTTTTAATTCGAATATTTCAGAATAGTAAAATAACTATTTGCAATTACTTAACAATCCTTTTTGCATCTAATATAAAATTTTAATGACATACAAATATTACAAAGTGTATGTATCACAAGTAAGGTTTGCATATCATAAATATTATAATTTTTAGAAATTTCTTGATATTAATAAATTATTAATTTAAATAATTAAATATTTATTCATTGATGACAAGTAACTTTTCAGAAATAGTTAAAATAATACTGTCAATGTCAATCAAATAACATTTTTATCAAAATAAATTTCAGCGCTATAATTATTAAAATAAACATTTTTTTTTAACTACAATCTATTGTAATAATTATTTTTTTAATATATATATATTCAAGAAATAATAATTTTATTTGATGAGCAGTTATATAACTATTATATATTTATAATTGTATGACTAAATTTATTAAATTAAAATTTTATTTAGTTATCATTCAGAGAATAAAGTATTTAAATTAATTTTCATGAAAATATATTATTCAAAAAGTTACTCGTTAACAATTTTTCATAAATAACATACATTGAACCTTAATTACATTATTATTTGTACACGTGTTAGTACTTAAATAATTTGTCAATTATATAAAAGTTGTTAACAATTGAATATATTAAAATTAGATTTTAATATATTAAAATTATATTTACCTCAATTACATTTTCATTTGTACACGTCCCTACTGAAAAAATGACATGAGATCTTACACGAGATCTAATATGAGATCTCACGATTGAAAATGAAACGAGATCTCATATGAGAACTCATATGAGATCTCATGTGAGATCTCATGTGGCGCAAAATTTTATTTTTCCTGATGCTCGATCTCACGTGAGATCTCATGTGAGATCTCATGTGCGAAAAGTATAATTTTTCCCGATACCCGATCTCACATGAGATCTCAAATGAGATCTCGTGTGAACTAAAATAAAATTTTTTTGGACATGTGCAAAAAAATTTGATTTTTTTCTACACTTATAGTTGTAATTAATGTCAACAAATCTAAAATCTAAATTTTGGTCTATAATTAAATTTATTTATATATTATATATATTAATAAAATTACGATTAAATGATTCTACACTACATCTACAAAACAATCGTTATCTAAAGCATGCTATTATGGATTATGGTTTTAAACTATATTCGAGCGTAATTATACTTGGCGATTGAATAATAATAGAAACAAATTTTTTACGAAGATTTAGACGTTATTTACAAGTAATATTTAAGATACTAATCACTACAATTATGCATATCGCCTTTTACACTCGAGAAGGCCATCACTTTTCAGTAAGGTCTGGAGCGATGCCGTTCGTATACAAAGGTTTGTACAGAATTTGTGTATTCAAAAATTGAGATACTTATTTCATATCACAGACGAAATCATGTATACGAGGCTCGGGGTCAGTTCACTAATTAATGACAGTTTTTCTAATCAATAGGTAGTGTCGTTCTATGACGCACGCTGCATCTGGTTCAGATTTACGGCATAACACGTCTTACCAATTGTTACACAATTTGCATGTCGCCGTAAAAACAGTTGCAGCTTCATTTACGTCTTAGAACATTATGACAAACTAACTTCAATGAACTGACAGTGACTTAGTACTTATTATCTTTTTTCCATCATACTGATAAATTATTTTTACATATCATTTACAATAGCGTCTAACAGATTTAAATAATATAGGTTTTTCTGACTCAAGAATTATTGATTTTACTTTTATTTTAAAGTATTATTGCAATCTTATTGCTTCTTTTCATGATTCAGTCGTAAATCCACCGTAATCTGAAAAATTTCAAAATCGTGCTCAAATATAAGTTTAAACCATGATATATAATCACATTCATACAGACTATTCACATGGTTTTCATAATAAGAGTTATATTCGTATGCAATGTAAGTCCAAACGTTAAAAGTAAGGTAATACACATATTTTAGTATTATACTATTTTACATGTTGAAGGTCAGTTTTAGACGAGGTTTTAGGCATTTTTTACTGATCAAAAGTAGCTAAAGAAGTAATTTAATTTATTTTTAATAAAAATACATATCATAATTGCTTTCATTTGTAAGTATCTATTCATTTTATCGTATGAGAAACGGAAGTGTGTACATTAGTCAAAATTCTTTTTTAGCTATTTTCGATCAGTAAAGTTAGTCAGAAGCTGATCCTTAATTGGAAAGTGATGCCATGAAATACCATGCAAAAACGAAAATTAGAACTACTAACCCCGGGCAAGATACATTGGGTCATATGGCTCTACTAAATTTATTGAATATGATGATGTTTTAGTGTACGAATACGTATTTATAATATTAGTGTATTTATATAAATTGAGGGCATGGTGATGCTTCCCCCTTCTGATAATATTTCTAATTTAAGTTTATGTTTCACTTCAATAAAAAAATTAGTAGGATTCAACTTGAGAGCGAACAACTAAAGAAATCTACCAAATACTTAAAAAGTTATATACAAATTAGCAATTTATATTATTTCGGTGTTAGGTTTGGCAACTTTGATATATAATTTGCGATTCAAGCTCATAAAAAAATAACCGCTCTAAAGGATTTTTTTATTTTAACTAAAATAATGGTATTAATATAGCTAATGTCAAAATTTGTCAAAATTTAAAGAACAAGCCGAAAAAAATAAAAAAGTAACAAATATCTTTTTCAAATTTTTTAAATTGAATAAAATATATAAGAGATCCCATGTGAGATCACATATGAGATCGCACACGAGATTGCATATGAGATGTCACGTGAAATCGCCTATGAGATCGCATATGAAATCGAATGTATATTCGTTAAATTTTTAAAATAAAATAAATATATGTGCGATCTGACATAAGATCTCACATACATTTATTTTATTTTCAAAATTCAACGAATATATATGAGATTTCATAGGCGATTTCATATGAGATTTCAAATGAGAGTGCATACAATATTTTCAGTAGGTATGATTTTTCTCGGATTGTTCTTTAAATTTAAACATATTTACACTCTTCCGATTCTCATTTATTTAAAATAAGTCCATACCTATAAGTAGAATAGGTGGTAGCGCAGGGACTAAGACTCTTGGCTCATGCTGTAGTAGACCAAAGTTTAATCCCCGGGAAAATTTTGGAAAAATTTTTCTGAATTTTTCTCTGTGAAATAGAACTAGGAGACCAGGAAAAACCAATTACAAATTCTCCCTAGCCTATAAAAATTACATAAGTAAGGTGAAATCACGGGTCTCAGTCCACAGCGATCAAGAGACCCACTGGCAATAAAATAGAGGAGGAGATGATATCTCCAATCCCTAGTGGAAATATAAAATGTGCATTACTTATTGAAATAGTTTAAAATTAGTCAAAACTGTTTAAAAGTGTTTAAAACTGTTTAAAACTGTTCAAAATAGTT
Organism: Anastatus disparis; assembly: GCA_017163975.1. Classification (NCBI taxonomy): domain Eukaryota; kingdom Metazoa; phylum Arthropoda; class Insecta; order Hymenoptera; family Eupelmidae; genus Anastatus; species Anastatus disparis. The sequence goes on from JAFFSR010000355.1 coordinate 401,730, forward strand.
TATAAATGTGAAATTTGGGACATTTAAAACAGTTATAAACAGTTTTAATCATTTTTGAGCAGTATTGAACAATACAGAATAATTTGAAACTGAAGTGAACATTTTCTCGTATATATTATATAAATTTTAATATATATAAGAAAATTTTTACAAACACAAAATTATGAAACACTATTTGAAATCATGTCGAACTTTTTAAAACTTTTTAAAACTGTTTAAAACTGTTCAAGTTAATAAAAATTGTTCATATTGATTTAAAATTGTTTCAAATATTTTGAATATTTAAAATAATCTACAACTTTTTAACATAAAAAATTCAAAATTATTAAACACCGTTTGAAATCATTTCGAACTTTTCAAAACTTTTTGAAAGTGTTTAAAAATGTTCAAAACTGTTCATAACTGTTTTAAATGTCCTAAATTTCGCACTTATAAACAGTTTCAAACAGTTTTAAATAATTTTAAACATTTTTAAACATTTTATATTCCCGCTAGGGATCACAAACAATTTCGATATTTATTCATATGAAAAAAAAACGAAATTTATTTTTAAACTATATTTGATCGATAAAGCAAACCCTTAAGAATTTTGTTTTATAATAGGTCATTTATTTTTGTCCTTTTCTAATCTTAATCTCAACTTTATTATATATTGTGTCATGAAACAAATTTTTAAATTAGTACTAAATAGTAATAAAAAGATATATTTTTATAAATTATTGATTTTTTTAATAATATAGCATAAAAGAAAAGAATAATTTGACATTAGTGATATTAGATATTAAAAGAAAACAGGCAAATTTGTTCTAAATTTATCCTAGAGCAGGTGGCTCATCTTTGACCTTTCATATTAACGAAATGAAATTTCATTTTTAACAGCAGAATGTTTAAAAAAAAATAGGAAGCCTTATTTTCCACCATGAAAATAGTTATTATACATTGTTTTAAAACGATATTAAATTAGTATGTTCAAATGTTCCTTTCATCACGGAATTTCACGCAAAATTTGTGACTACACAGCATAAAAAGTTTTTTTAACTTTAAAGAAGGTGTTTTTGAATATAAGAAATACGGTGCAAAGAAATGAATTTCTTTGAGTCAAAGAAAAATCATTTTTAAATTAATAAAATAATTTTTAAAATAAAAAAAAAACCTTGAAATATTTTTTTTCTTCGTAAAATATTATATTCGAAAAAAACAATGTTCGAATTTAAAAAAATATCTCATTAACTTTAAGAAATTAGTTACTTCCAAAATAGTATTGAAAGTCAGTAAAACTTTCTTAAAAACAATGCTATATTTTTTAATTGAAAAAATGTAATATTTATTTAAAATGATTTTTATATAAAAATGAAAAAAATATCTTACATCAAATAATTTCTTGATCCAAAGACATCATTTTTAAACTAAACAAATTAGTTCATGACTTCCATAAACCTATCTCTTTTTAACAATAGAATGTTTGTTGATGCAAAAAAGCGGTGTAATTGATTACATTTCTTTACATTACAAAGAGGATTTTGAATTTAAAAAAAAACAATTGTCAGAATGAAGAAAATATAACTAAAAAACTTAAAGAATTTTCTTATTTTAATAAAGTAATTATTATTTTGATTAAAAACGTACATTTCAGTAAAAAAAAAATTTCACAACAATTATTTATAAACATAATTACAAAAAATAAATTTTAATTAAAATCATTATTTAACTGTTTTCAAGAAATACTACTTTGAATAAAAAAATAATTCTTTGAATCAAAAGAGTTTCAGTAATTAAAAAAAAATTGAAATTTATATTGCAGAAAGAGAACTTAAATTTGTTGAAACATTTATTTGAACTAATATTCTAAATTTACTTGTAACAAATTATTTCTATGCTTAAAAGTGATGTTTCATGTTTTCAAAATAATATTTTTCTACAAAAAAATATTTTTTAGGCTTGAAAAATTCAGATATATTTTTAAAGAAAGATAATATTTATTCAATGAATAGTTACTCCTATTTGGTACGCAGAAAATAATTAATACGCAATACTTTTTATATGCATAAAAATATTTAACTATAGGAAAAAAATTTTATGATAATTATTCGACTTAATTTTGATTTAGACATTACGAGATATAAATTTAAAATAAAATTAATAATTTCCAGTATGAGATATTGTTAAGTTCAAGAAATATCTTATGTATGTTGAGAAATATTTTATTAAGAGTCTGCTGTATCTCTGTTCTTTTCTAATTAAAAAATTGACTTTTTTCCCAAAATTAGCAACAAGAGGCAAAAATAAAGAGATGGTTTCGATGTGTTTAATAAAATGTAATATTTTCTTTGATTAGTATGAATTAATTTTATTGCTTCGTTTTTAAGAAAAGTTGGAATAACTTAAAAAATTAGAAATTAGTGTCAAATAATGGGATTTTCAAGTTATTCCAACTTTTCTTGAAAATAAAGCGGTGGAATTAAATTATTCTTATCAGAGAAAATATTGCTTTCTATTACACGAACCGAAACCATCTCTTTATTTCTGCCTGAAGCTATTAGTTTTTATAAAAAATAAATTTTAAATAGATTCGGTAAAACAGGTAACTGTGTCGGTATACAGCTGACTCTTAATATTTGCATTATTATAATTTTGCAAAACTGGAAACATTCTTATTTGTTGCGTTCTAAAAATTCTTGATAAACGTAATCTCATTGGAGAAACATCATATTTCAAACAACATGGACCTAAATTATCAAGTATTGCAATAGCGAAAACAATTGCAAAAACGCCACAATCATAATTATCTGTTTGTGATTGTACTGTTTCGAATACTATGTTCAATTCTGATTTATTTGGAAATAATCTGTTTATATAAATCTTATGCTCATCTGATAGATATTCAAGATTCAAACTGTCATATATATGAATTACCTTATTATTATAATACACACAAATCCGGTGACACTTTTCCAAATTTCCGGAAAATAATAACTGTATAAATTCTCCACCAATCGGTACTGATTCAATATGTTGTGGTCTTCGAATTGGTAAAGTTAATTGCATGTTGAATGGGGTGTTACGGTTTGAAATATTATTAAATTCTAATGTATGAATATCAGTTAACATGAAAGCAATTCCACTATACAATCCCTTTCCTTTATGTAATAATAATTATTTTTTTAATAAATATTTTAAAAAAATAATAATTTTATTTGATGAACAGTTATATAACTATTATATATTCATAATTGTATGACTAAATTTATTAAATTAAAATTTTATTTAGTTAGCATTTAGAGAATAAAGTATTTAAATTAATTTTCATGAAAATATATTATTCAAAAATTTACTCGTTAACAATTGTTTATAAATAACATATATCCTTGATTACATTATCATTTGTACACGTGTTAGTATTCAAATAATTTGTCATTTATATAAAAATTGTTAACAATTGAATATATTAAAATTACATTTTAATATATTAAAATTATATTTACCTCAATTACATTATCATTTGCACACGTGTTTATATTTAAATGAATCGTCATTTATATAAAAATTGTCAACAATTAAATATATTAAGAAGGGGCCGAATTCTGTCTTTGTCTAATAGCGTTTTTCATCATTTATGTAAACACTATCCGGTATAGCAAGAAAAAAATAGCAGCCCCCGCTAGATATTAGTATAATAAGTAAATTTTGTAATAACAAACAAATTTTTTTACTGCGTAGTTTTTGAATAATTAGAGACCTACCAAAAAAAGATAGGTTATATTCTAGATAGCTAGTAGGTCTCTAATTAGTCAAAAACTATGCGGTAAAAAATTTGATTGTTATTACAAAATTTACTAATTATACTAATATCTAGCGGGGGCTGCTATTTTTTTGTTGTTATAAAGGATAGTGTTTATATAAATAATGAAAAACGCTATTAGACAAAGACAGATAGTTCGGCCCCTTCTTAAAATTCATTTCATTGAAACAATAATATTTTCAATAAGAGAAACATATTAATTATTAAAATACATCAAATTACCTCATTTGAATAATTATCATTACATGATATAAAAATACTTTTTTTAATATCGTTTGCACATAATTTTTATAAAATACACTTTAAGAAAATTATTTATTTGATATTAACCCTTTCAGAACCAATGCCCATTACAATGTACATTGACACTTTTTGTTTTTTTTTGAAATTGTGCAAAAGCGGCTTCAAATTTTGTAAAAAAAATATGTGTATTAGATTGAAAAGGACTATTTCCGATCTCAAACTGAGGGCCTAAGTTATTACATCTTTGATAGAAACTGAGAAAACTTCAAAAAAAAAAAAAAAAAAATTTTTATCGCAAAAATTGCTTAATAAATGAACACTTATCATCGCTAAATGGTTATCAGAACTTTTCATGATGTAATAATAATTCCGTTCTGAAAGGGTTAAATTTTTTTTAATAGTCAATTATAAAGATAGGAAAATATATGAAATATGAATAATTTTTTCTTATTATGTCTATAATTATGAATTCATATTTATAAACTGTCTAGATAGAAGTGAAATTTCCCCTAAAAAAGTAAACATTTTAAAAGAAAATTTACTTATTATTTGCGAAACACTTATTATAAATGCGGAAAAAAATAATATTCTGTAATATCACTCTAAAATTTGTATTAAATATGATCATTGAAAGTACAATTATTTTATTATGTTGAATTTGTTGTCAAAGTTTGATTATATTTCACTATGAGAAGATATAAAAATTAACTGTCATATTTAACTGATGTCTTTCCATTCTATTTCTGAATTTCCATAAAAGGAATGTATTAACTTGTACACAGTAAAAAATTTTTCGGAACTTTACATCGCTGAGCATGGTAAGTAGCGGGACCCTTGCTGAGCGTGTTAAATACACATGAAAACCGGGGAAATTATATAATCCATCGTTTCTAACCTACATTCGATATAATTTAATAAAAAATATACGTTGAACGTTTATTACTCATGACACTATGAAATTTGAAAAGATTGTTTAATAACTTTATGTTAAACATCAATTAATAAGAATAAAATATTTCTTATTGTGTTTAAAATGTGTTTCTATTGTAGCGACAGTTCACATATGTCATGTATTTTTACCGGACAGCTATGTTGATATTGACTGTAACATTACACTGCTAAGCACAGGGAAAATACCGCGATCATAGTAGGACCTACGCTCAGCGATGTAAAGTTACATCAAAATGTAACTTCACATCGCTAAAACATGTAATTTTTTACAGGAAACTAGTATAGTTACCAGAACATTTTTCAAAGTGTAGTATATACCATGATGATTATTTATTTAAATTTTCAAATTATTCTAATCATTAGTTTTCAAGATATTTAGATTTCTGATTCCGAATAGAAAAATATTAGTAAATAATATTGGAAACCAATCTCCTCAATAACTAATGAATAGATTTATTTAAAAATTAAACTGAATAATCTTCGTGATAAATATCATATGTTAATGCATCTCTTTATTCAAAATTTTGAAATATAATGGAAATATAGTCAATATTCATCGGCGCGAGTGTACTGTCCATTTTACATCTCTTTAAATAATATATACCTATAAAATTTACAAAATATTTTATAAAAAATATTAAAATGATAATCATATATTTAATATTATTTTAAACTATGAATAAGAAGTTTAAAAAATTATTATTAAAGAGGTACCTTCGCTTTAGTATGACAAAACAGATTTGGTCGAAACTATGCAAAATTGTTTGTTTTTATGTCTAAAATGCACATATAAAATTTCATGAAGATTCGTTATCTCGTTAATGAGAAATTAGAATAATTATATAACATTGGTTCTTATGGGGAAACGTTAATATTGTAGTTAATCTTAAAATTTACAAAAAAGAATAAAATGAAATTTTTTGAGGATAAACATAATATTACTGGCAACTTATAAAATAATTTTCAGAAACTTTCATTACTTTTACACCGAAATATAAATGAATAAATTATTCATTTATTTACGAATCTAGTTACTTTTATCGTACATAGCGGATGGTGGCAAAAACACACCATGACCTCAAATTTTCAAATTTCGTAAAAAAAAACATGTAAATTATTTGGACAGTAAAGATGATGATCTTAGTTCTTTAATTAATTTTAATTTTTTAGTTTTAAATAAAAATTATTTCTTTTTTTTTAATTGATGCTAATTCTATCGAGTATGTGAATATCACCAAACAAAACATATATTCTTGGGAAGGGGAGATATCTAGTAACTTTTAATCAAATAAGCATATTGAAAATTTGACTCGAGTGGTGGACGAAGGTCTCCTCCTTAACTGATAACTTATAAATAGTTATATTATTTCATTAAATACATTTCCAACTTGAATAATTATCTTCATCTTAAAACTAAGTTTAATTAGCATTCAATACCACAAGTTTTTTAAAAATTTATCATTTTTCAAAGTTATTAAAAAGTTATTTATAAAAAGTATTCCCATATCAAAATTTCAAAATTCTATTAATTTAATTTTTTATTCTTTACATTAGAGAATTAGTTTTGATGTGTAAATTTTCTTGTAATATGCAACATATATATATATATATATATATATATATATATATATATATATATATATATATTATCTTATGGTTAAATATTTCATTACCTTGTATGAAAATTATTTTTTTAAAGTAGAATAATACTGTGAATAAACAAATGATTATAAAAAAATATTGAAAACTGTAAATAACAATGAAAAAGCATTATGCTGGAGATAAATATTTATACATTTTTTAAATCTAAATACTGCAAATATCCGTAAATAACTGCAAATAAATTGAAGAATACAATTATCAGAAATAACTCAAAATAATTTTCATTTTAGTTTTTTTTTACCACAAATTTTTTTTAATGAATAAATATATATATATGTAGGACCATTAATTTCACACCAACTGGAAGAGCAGAAAAATAAAAATCTTTGAAACTATAAGAATATATTCTTTTTGTTATCCAAAATATGTAAATAAATTTCCAAGGATTTAGATTAGAAGGATCAAGAGCTATAGATCCTTGAAATTTGCAAATTTTTCAAAATTTTTAGAAAATTCCCAACTTAATCATTTTTTTTCCTGAAAATCTTGATATTTTAGGGAGAGATTCATAAGAATGTTTCTTGTTGTAAATGAAGAGCAGAGTCAGCATGATTCTTTACAGAACCTGAATTTTGAAGTTTTCTATTGGTTCTTATATGTATTACATGGTAATTGAAATTACTCATGGTTCGCCACTTCAGAAATTTCTTTTTGGGAGCTTATTTTTTTCTATTTTACATAAACTTTAAAATGAATTTTTTATCATGTAAGTCAGAGCCAACAATAAGGAGTTATGACAGTTTAAAATATATATTTTCATGTATAATTTATTTTCAATATAAAAATTAATCATAGATGAAAATATACATTTATATTCAATATAAAAAATAAATGATACATTAAAATATATATTTCAAACTGTCGTAACTCCTTATTGATGGCTCTTTCTTACACAATCAAAAATTTATTCTAAAGTTACTAAAAAATAGAAGAAAATCAGCCCTCGAAAAGCAATTTCTGAAGTGGCAAACAATGAGTAATTCCAATAACCATGTAATACATGTAAGAACCAATAAAAAACTTCGAAATTTAGGTCTGTAAAGAATAATGCTAACTCTCCTCTTAATTTACAACAAAAAGTATTTTAATGGTTTTCTCTGTAAAACATCAGAATTTTCAGAAAAAAAATCATAAAGTTGGTACTTTTCCAAATACTTTGAAAAATTTCCAAATTTCAATGATCTATGGCTCTTAATTCTTTCAATCTAAATCCTTGAAATTTTTTTTACATATTTTGGGCAACAAACAGAATATATTCTCAGAGTTTCAGCAATTTTAATTTTTTTGCTCTTCCAATTTGTGTGAAATGTCCCATATATATATATTATAAATTAAAATAGTTGAAATAAAAGCAATTATTTTGTGAATATCTTTGGAAAAAGTTCATTAAAAATGAATTATTATTCTTGAAAGAATTTTAATTTTCAATAATGGTTTTGACTGAGAAAGATAAATTAATTGTTAAAGGACAGGGATTGTATAGTGGAATTGCTTTCATGTTAACTGATATTCATATATTAGAATTTAATAATATTTCAAACCGTAACACCCCATTTAACATGCAATTAACTTTACCAATTCGAAGACCGTAACATATTGAATCAGTACCGATTGATGGAGAATTTATACAGTTATTATTTTCCGGAAATTTGGAAAAGTGTCACCGGATTTGTGTGTATTATAATAATAAGGTAATTCATATATATGACGGTTTGAATCTTAAATATCTATCAGATGTGCATAAGATTTATATAAACTGATTATTTCCAAATAAATCATAATTGAACATAGTATTCGAAACAGTACAATCACAAACAGATAATTATGATTGTAGCGTTTTTGCAATTGTTTTTGCTATTGCAATACTTGATAATTTAGGTCCATGTCAGTTGAAATATGATGTTTCTCCAATAAGATTACGTTTATCAAGAATTTTTAGAACGCAACAAATAAGAATGTTTTCAGTTTTGCAAAATTATAATAATGCAAATATTAATTACGATAATCCACCGGACATGATGAGGGGGAGTTTTTGTCATGAGCAACGTCTAAATTAAATACCATTGAATTTAGATTTCACCGAGCTTGAACTATTAGAAAAAAAACTCACAAATGCATTCATTAACAGAACAAAAAAAGATCATGGAAATGTATCGTAAACAAAAGAATTCGAATCATGAAACAATTTTAATGGAAATTGACAATGACATTTCGTATACAAATTTTTAAAAACCAAATACTGATATAATATAATGGGAATCGATGAAATCCACTTAAATTATAACGATAATAAAATTAGCACAGTTGAGATTAAATTAAATGAAGAAAAAAAAGAATCAAAAGAAATAGATAAGAAATAAGCTTTATTTGTAACATGACTTGAGAGCATGACGAAGCTGCCCACCTGCTAATAATATTTCCAATCCTGACTTATGAATAAACGATGCGTTTACTAGTAGATAAGCTAGGCCGGTTCTAACCCAGGCCGGTTCTTACCCACCTGGGTTAGAAATAGAATGGGTTAGAATTGACTTTAGCTAGAAACGATCTAGAGTGGGGGAACTTTCTTTAACCGAAGCGATGTTTTACGTGGTATTGGACGATGAAACAGCTGATTAACCTAGAGTTGGGGAACCCAAGCAATGTTTTACGTGATATTGAAAGAGAAACAGCTGATCAAGCCAGGAAGAAAAACCTTTTTTAACCCAAGGGTTAAGAGAGAAACAGCTGAATGAGCCAGAAACGACCTATAGTAAGGGAACCTTTTCTAACCCAAGGGTTGAGAGAGAAACAGCTGATTGAGCCAGAAATGATAACAGCTGATCGAGCGGCGAGGACCCGGCCGCTGGGTACCAACCGAGCTTCGAGCTATGATCGGCCTAGTGTTTTTGAAGCACAGTTTCCATTCTCATCTACTTAGTTAAAAAACTTTAGACCTTTTTATATTTTATATCTTTAGATGGTTTACATTGTTTATAGTACTTTTTCCATGTTGTTTTCTCATTCTTGACCTTCTTATCAGGAGGGAGAAGAGGAGCGAACTCTGAAGAATTTTGAGTGGTATGACTTGGAGTCTGTCGCATGGTGAAATAAATGTGAATCATGATAAGTATGCTTTTTTATAGGAAGTGGTGAGAGTTCCAACCATCGCCCTCCACCTGTGAGATACATCCATCAAGCATTATCTCTCCTTTTTTACTTTCTATGATAGCATAAATCAGTTCATTTGTTTCTAGTAAAGTATCTTTTCATAAGTCGGACATTGTGCAGAGCACAACGTGCTTTGTACGCATCATTGTGATTTGGGCAAACAGTCACAAGCTTTATTTTTTTAGCTGGTGGAAAACCCATTTCTGTGACGTCGCATACTTTAAACTTGAAGCGTTCTAGCCACTTTTTTCTTATGCTACCCACGACAAAAATTTTGGTCGCATCATGTAAGGCTTCTCTAAGAATGTTGCCTACGACAGTATAAGGAATGATACCAGAGCTCCATGATAAACCATGGTAATAATATTTTAACCACGTATTTAGTTCTCTGTACTTGTCCAAAAGTCTACGCCATGAATCTGGCTTCTTCAAAAGGAGTACCAGAGGTTCAGTATCATCGTTGAGCGACATTATAGCCAGCTCTTTAAGAAGATAGTCATCACCAGACTGTTTGAAGCCTTGCATATTCACCAAGTACCCCATGCTGATAACTTTTTTACAGTTCTGATTCACTGTCGGTATTTGTACAAGTGTCTTGCCAGTCCATAACCCAATCACTGAAATCACTGAAATACAACTTTTGTATCGATTTAACGTTGTTGACAGCACACGTATTTTTATACATGCAATTATGATGTGAACAAGAGAGGGTTGAAGCTAGCCGTTGATCAAAATGGGGAATACCCAGTTTACTGATATCTACTACTTTGAAATTAAACTTTTCTAGGCAATCTTTGTTCACTTTACGAATCACAAAAACTTGTGCAGCGTTGTGCAGAGTTTGTCGAAGAATTTTTTCTATTTCAGTATAGTCGTGATCTCCAGAATTCCAAGCTAGTCCATGATAGCAAAGCTCAAGCCAGAGATTTTCACGCTTGTATTTCGTACTCAACTTTTTCCAAGGAAAAGGTGGTTTGAAAAGATGCACCGTTGGTTCAGCCGACTCAACGAGAGGAACAGCAGCCAACTCTTTTAAAACGAACTCTATACCTGGCTTTTTAAAACCTTGTAAGTCCACTGCGTATTCCATCTTAGTAAAGAATGAGATCCGAGCTTGCGCTCGCTTCCTTATATCCTACTATCCCCACTCCTTTGCAGACTATCCACACTCCTTTGCAGACGATCCCCTCTCCTTTGTAGACTATCCCCACTCCTCTTGACTAATTTTCTAACATCACCGCTTATGGCGTTGTATTCTATGATTCTATCATATAAGATTAGACAGTAAGCTGAAGTTCCAACTGGAAAGTTTTGTTTGGTCTCGAATTCAAGACGAACATCAACTGGAGCACTCTTTAGAGAATCATTGTTTTGAACAATTGATGACTATCAGAGGCGTGTGATTGATATAATCTGATTTTTTCAGCATCGGCTTGGACTTCTTCCCATAGTATGCATTTTGGAAATTAGTTTACATATCGTATAATATTGCATACTGATTATTGACAATATCAAGATTCATATTTCCGTAAGGATAGTATTGAGAATTGAGAAATAGTTTTACATTGTTCAAATTGCAGTGATCAAACTGACTAGCGTTAGCAGTTTTTTGTCCTTTTCGATTTGTCTGTAAACCAAGAATGATAAAACGAGGCTTCTCCAGCTGATTAGATGTTTTGACTGTCCATACATGTCTCATTGATGCCGGTAATAATGGATATTCGTATAATTCCCAGGAACGAAAATTCATTGAGATAGGTTTATTTTTCTCGATTTGTCAAAGCATGCGAATTTTACATTCATTGGATAAATGTATGTAAGGCATAAGCCACTCTATCCTTAAAAGATCAATTTTGAAATCTTCGTGAGCTTTAGTAGCATTCGCTGTTTGTATTACTGCGTTAATATCGTTCCTGGATCTCGTGAGGATAAGTTCATGTTTAATAGGCGGCCGTATCATTCTGTCCTTGTCTAATCTAAATTTTCTTTATAATTAATAAATTAAATATTTTCATAGAAAAGTAAGACAACCGCCCAATAGAGCAAAAGACAAGCAAACGATTCTTTTTTATGAAGAAATATGAAATTTTGATTATTTTTTAAATGAAGTCTGAAACGGAAAAACAATCGAACTTGATTGAGTTGATTCAACTGTTTTTCCGTTTCAGACTTCACTCGAAAAATAATCAAAATTTCATATTTTTTCATAAAAAAGAATCGTTTGCTTGTCTTTTGCTCTATTGGGCGGTTGTCTTACTTTTCTATGAAAATATTTAATTTATTAATTATAAAGAAAATTTAGATTAGACAAGGACAGAATGATACGGCCTCCTCTTAACATTGACTATGATTTTGCGATAATCTTCGGCAAAGCCTAAAATCATACTGAGAGGTATGAAAATATCAAAATAGCCATTCTTATTAATGATCTTCCGAGTTTCCGTTATATCAATCCAACCAGCATTTTCTATAATCAAACTCTGACTAGGATTGAGTGATACCCAACCCTTCATAACGGTGGTCAATCCTACGTTCTTACAGCGATCGACCTCTATAGCATTAATTTCACTGCGAACTTCCTCGAATAGATGACGGATGCCGTTATTTACTAAGTTAGTTCTTGCTAAAGCAGTGCCATCTTGTTGAGTTAATTTTCCCACTATGTGCAGAGAACTCCGCAGAAGCAAAAGATATAAATCTTAATGTTGAATTGATATGCGAATTTCATCACTATTATTGAAATTTGTCAAACTATAGGGCTGGTACGCGTGCACCTCACAGTGAGCTATTGACTCATCCAATGTTACTCCTGACCTTATGTCTAGAATTTCCTCCATTTCTTCGAAAACAGCAAAAAATTAAGCACGTGATTTTCCACCAGCAGCTCTTATTTTTAAGCCTTGGCTTTTCAAAAACTGAATGTTCTGCCGTGTTAATACTTTGACTTGTCGATGACGACTGATGTTCGACTGCCATCTTGATTTACTTATATACCCTTTGTTATTTTTATTGTTATAAACCTCCCCCATTTTTTATAATGATTTAATATGTAATCTAACTGTAATAGTTTCTTCACGAAAGTTTATCTGATTCTCGTCTTGATCGACTATACGCACTTGTAAATGATCTATGCTCTTGACGACGACTGGAAGGTAAATGACTTGTGATGGCACTTCAATGATCTTATATCCTGGTGGAACTGCAGGAAAGAATTTATGTATCGTGTGCACTCGTCGACCGTTTATATAGGCACCAGAGACTATAATGCACTTAACTCGAAGAGCGTTAACCTTTAAGATTGTTACAGGTAAGTCTGAATAATTGACGATATCGGCAGGAAAAACACGTTTTGTGAAGCCTAATAAAGGTTCTATCGAATGTTCTGGTTGAAAATCAATCGGGGTATTACACTTTATTTCACTACGAAGTGTATTGATGTTTGGTTTTATACTGATTGAGATATCTTGTGATGACAATGTTTCACTAAGATAATTCTCTATATTTTCGATTTCATAACTACCAGTCCGTGAAACAATTTCTTCCTGTCCAACGTGGAATTGATTACTACCCTTGTCGATATTAGGTATAGAATTAAATGTTATGAAAGCAACTAATCCGAGAACGTAATTCTTGTCAGATGAGAGTTCAATTTGAGGAAAATACTGTTCTTCCAATACAGATGATGTGTCTGACAGAGTCAAAGTTAATTAATCTACCATGATTGTCGAACTCATAATGAACAAATACTCATCGTTCCTTTCTTTATACATCAAGAGTGTTACTTAAGAATCTTAGACAAAGATGACCGAAGTTGAAAGTATCAAAGTCTTGATATCTCTCAGGATTGTACTTGATGTTGTCTACTTTCAGATATGTCATTAAATCCAAAGGAGGTTGAAGATCACCGAAGCTTTCGAAATACACAACATCGTTGCCTCGTTTGCGATATTCTACTCAATGCGTTCCGGGTCCATCCGCATCATCGAGATTAACAATAGCTGATTCTCTATAGCGCGGTCTGCTAATAGGCATAGCATTCCTCATGAATACTTCTCGAAAATTTGAGATTTTCAGGATTTTTGCATACTTGATGAGATCAGCATCGGTAAGTGCTCTTTAGGGTAATTTTACTTCGAGGATCTTTTTTTTTCAAAGAATCCTTTGGTTTCATGCGAAGACCAAGACCAGTTTTATATGGTTTCTTATTTTCTTTTAATTGTTGTTTAGCAGCTTTGCAATCGTTTACCGCTTTAGCGATTCCAGCAGCACTTTTAGCTTAACCACCGACAGCACTTAAACCTGCAAAGATTGGTATAAGAAATCGTAATAAACCTCCAACTTTCTTTGGAACTGGTGAAGTACGTGGAATTTTTACATTCTTTTTACCACCTGCTTTTTTAACAGCATTACGTGCACCTTTTAGAGCTGACAGAATGGCTTTTCGAGCACATTTTGTAGGAATAATTGATTTTGATGCAGCCTTTACTATTGTATTGAAAGTAGTATAAGGCCTCTTCTTCTTTTTCATACCCATTCCAAATGTAGACTTTACTTTCATGATGTTTTTAATTGCAAATGCAGCTGCTTTCTCTCCAAAGCTTGCGTCTTTTGATGAAATTCTTTGATTAGCTTTTTCCGCTAAAATTCTATTAGAAGCGTTTCTGGCTTTTACGTTTTCACGATTCTGTGAATAAGCAATGTCGTGCTCTTTACAAGCTCTATCGAGAGGATTTATTCCTGGATCACCTCTAGCTTAACGTTAAGCTAATCTTGTACGCGGTCCACAGTATTGGTATCCTGGTATATAAAGTTCGATTGGAAGACTATTAAGAAGCTTGTTGACAAAACCGCGACCACGTCGTTGGCTATATACGATCATCACACTTTGAAGACTAAATGAAGACTGAGGTGTTGGGTATATAAGCCCTGTATTTATAGCTGGTCAAGGATTCGTACGTCAGACGTGCTATCATGATGAATTTCAAAGAACAATCCGTTAAGCTACCAATAGAAAATTTCCACACTATCGTGGAGCATGAGAAAAAAATTAAAGAGGCATGGAGACTTACTTTAAAACAGTATTCGAGCTGTATTTTGCGGTCCATCAAATTTTGGTTAAACCAATAGTCTGTTAGCACTAATAACGCATCCTATTGGCCTCAGGTTTAAAAACGTTCATGTGTACTCCAAGTCTTTGAATCAACCAAAGTACAAGTTTTTAAAGGACCTCCTAGAGCATTTAGAAGGTGTACAATACTTTCCCTTTAATGAGCACGAATCAGTTGAAGCCCCTGATAATGCGCTTCCTAATTCTATCATGATCTTCGATGATGTAGCCCGTGAAAAACAAGATAAAATCAGAGCTTACTTCTGTATGGGTAGACACAAAGATGGCGATTGTTTCTATCTCTGTCAATCTTATGCTCGAATTCCAAAACATCTAGTCAGAGACAATGTCAATTTGTTGGTGATTTTTCGACAAGATGACGTCAATTTGAGACACCTATACGACGATCACGTCAATTCTGACATGACTTACACCCAATTCGAAGAATTGTGCTCCAAGTGTTGGACTGATGATAAATACGGATTTTTAATGATCGACAAAAATAGTTCGATCAATTCTGGTAGATATAGAAAAGGCTTCGATTGTTTTGCTATAAATATAGCGCGCACATAGTCATAAGAAAACAATTCATCATTGTATGCTGAAGCGTCAAAATGGCTGACATTAGACGAAAGAAAGATGTTCTACATCAACTTGTACAAGCACGCAATGCAGTTAAACGAAAATATAACTTGTTGAAGTTTGGAAAAGAGAATATTGAAAGAGCATTTGGCGAGACATTCAAACCTATCGTCGATCCTCTTCAGAAACTCGTTGCTACTACTGAAAAAAATAATGATTTTATACGTGACATAGCAAATAAAAAAGTCATAAAAAACAATGATACTTATTCCTCCTTCTTGCAGCCTTCTTCTTCTCCTTCCTCTTCATTCATTGATGATGCTATAGATACGTCAATAAACGATACTATTCGACGAGTTGATACAGAATTTGAAACAGCTGCAAGTGAGCAGGAATTAGACGACAACGATTTATTGCTTGATGATAAGTACATTTATATGCTCAATGAGGAACAATCAAAACAGTTGGATAAAGTTTATGGAGTGCGCAAGGAAGGTGATAGATTCTTTATTGGTGACTCACCTATAATTTTCGAAGATAAAAACATTCCTATAAAATATAAAAAATTCCCAAAAACTAAAGGATTGTTAGAATTGTTAATTACGAAAAATCCCGATAGAGATCACATAAACAATAATGATATGCAAAATTACAAGATGATTCTTGAAACTACTAGTGCTCGCAAATGACGCTACAGAAGTGACGAGCCTATTCGTACGCACAAAAGTAAGAAATTCGACAATATCATTAGTCCATTGTTTTCATTGAAAAAAAGAGGAGGAGCTACCTCGATATAAAATTGCAAGAAGAGATACGAGAATAGATTACATATACTGGGATGATCCAAACGAACTTGATGATAGACTTTGATTACTCATTGCTGAAAGAGAAGCTGGAAACCCTAGCCATACAAATGAGATACATTCAATTATAGAAGAGTTACGTGAAGGAGGCTATATATATTGAGGTGTAGACACCTAAACCATGCATTATCAAAATGAGCGTCGATGTATTCGGACGTAATCTCAAACGAAGCGAGGGTAGTCGAGGACCTCCGGGTATTGGCTATAAACTCACAAAAGATGGACAATACGATATGGAAAATAAGAGGCTTTGTAATCTCGCATCACCCAATCAACTCAATGAAGCTGTAAATTTAGATACTTTACAGCGTATCGTACGTTTGGAAGTTCAAAAATTATTAGATTCAATATCCAGTTTGACAAGTGATCTTAATAACCTAGATAAAATTGTAGAGGTGCACAGAGACGAGCTAGATAAGAAATTCATACAAAGTCAGTTGGAGCTTGAGACTATAAAAGGAGGCATTATCTCTGTTAGTGCAAAATAGTCAATCAATAACCATCGATGGAACAACTTGTAGAAGCGCTTCACAAGCCAGCACGTCGTAATTATCCTCGTCGAAAGTTTGATGTGCGAGGTTTGGATGAGACTTGGCAAGCTGATTTGGTAGAGATGCAGTCTTGTTCTCGAGAAAACAAAGGCTACAAATTCATGCTTACAATTATAGATGTTTTTTCAAAATACACCTGGGCTGTTTCTGTGAAACGAAAAACTGGAGTGGATGTTTCTGCTGCTATGAAGTCCGTATTGACAAAAGGTAGAGTGCCTAAGAATCTTCACACCGACCGAGGCAAGGAGTTTTATAATACAAATTTCCAGAATCTTATGCAACAATATAAAATCAATCTCTACTCGACTTATAGCAATCTCAAAGCGTCTATTTGCGAACGCTTTAATCGCACTCTCAAAAACAAAATGTGGAAGCAGTTTAGTTTACGTGGCAACTACAAATGGATTGATATTCTTCCCAATTTGATTGACAAGTACAATGATGGAAAGCATCGGACTATTGGTATTAAACCAAAAGATGTTACGGCTGAAAACGAAGCAGAAGTTCTTTAAAGATACAAACGTAATGTTAATTTACCAGAAAACAAGCCAAAGTTCAAAGTTGGTGACAAAGAACGAGTAAGCAAGTTGAAACAAGTATTCGAGAAAGGATACACCCAACTGGTCTACTGAAGTATTTACCGTGCGCCAGATCCGCAGAACAAAACCAGTTACTTACCTCTTGCACGATTACAAAGATCACCCAATCGCTGGTGGCTTTTATGAACAAGAATTACAAAGCGTCAAATATGCAGATTACTATCTTGTGGAGAAGATTCTTAGAAGACGTGGAAATAAAGTATTTGTAAAGTGGCTTGGTTTTGACAATTCTCACGATAGTTGGATTGATAAAGCAGATGCCCAATGAATATTTTGTAATTGATTTATATAGAATCAATACTCACAAAGAATCCAGTGATATTTTAATCAGAGCATTTGAGCTTATATATATCATAAATTTTGTATTTAATAATGTATGTTTGATAATACGAAATAAATAAACACTTTTTAAAATTGAACAAAATTTATTTTAACATTTATTTTAATAATTAAACACTTGTTTGAACAAAACACTCATAACTATACACTTATTATACACACACTAAACACTCCAAAATTCAAGGACATAACCTCCTTTGAACACTACACAAAGTTTAAGTTTATTAGCAGCATTCTGCATTCTTTTAAAAAACTCTTGATCTTTTTTAAGAACTTCCGACACTTTTTTAGGTAAGAAGATTTGCATTTCTTGACACAGTTCCGCTACAATCTTGGCTCCAAAGCGAGTTTTCACTTGTCTCAAACATGTGACCATGTAGGAAGTTCCTTATGTCAGTTCAGTGATCTTTTCAGTAGGAAGAAATCCTCCTCGGGCAAGGACGTTCAATTTAGAAATGTCCATCTTATCTGTAACAGCAAAACGAATTTCCGGTTGGAAAACATAATCAATATTAATTTAATCTTCAATAATAATACTATATTGATACTATATTGATACTATATTAATACTGTATTGATACTGTATTGATACTATATGGATATTTTATTAATACTGTACTGATGCTGTATTAATACTATATTAACACTGTATTGATACTATATTGATACTGTATTGATACTGTATCGATAGTGTATTGATACTGTATTGATACTATATAAATACTGCATTGATTCTATATTGATACTATATTAATACTATATTGATACTATATTGATACTTTATCAATACTGTATCAATACAGTATCAATACAGTATCAATACAGTATTAATATAGTATCAATACAGTATTAATATAGTATCAATACAGTATCAATATAGTATCAATACAGTATTTATATAGTATCAATACAGTATCAATACACTATCGATACAGTATCAATACAGTATCAATATAGTATCAATACAGTGTTAATATAGTATTAATACAGCATCAGTACAGTATTAATAAAATATCCATATAGTATCAATAAAGTATTAATATAGTATTAATATAGTATCAATACAGTATCAATATAGTATCAATATATTATCAATATAGTATCAATATAGTATCAGTATAGTATTATTATTAAAGATTAACTTTATATTGATTATGTTTTTCAACCGGAAATTCGTTTTTCTGTTACAGATAAGATGGACATTTCTAAATTGAACGTCCTTGCCCGAGGAGGATTTCTTCCTACTGAAAAGATCACTGAACTGACATAAGGAACTTCCTACATGGTCACATGTTTGAGACAAGTGAAAACTCGCTTTGGAGCCAAGATTGTAGCGGAACTGTGTCAAGAAATGCAAATCTTCTTACCTAAAAAAGTGTCGGAAGTTCTTAAAAAAGATCAAGAGTTTTTTAAAAGAATGCAGAATGCTGCTAATAAACTTAAACTTTGTGTAGTGTTCAAAGGAGGTTATGTCCTTGAATTTTGGAGTGTTTAGTGTGTGTATAATAAGTGTATAGTTATGAGTGTTTTGTTCAAACAAGTGTTTAATTATTAAAATAAATGTTAAAATAAATTTTGTTCAATTTTAAAAAGTGTTTATTTATTTCGTATTATCAAACATACATTATTAAATACAAAATTTATGATATATATAAGCTCAAATGCTCTGATTAAAATATCACTGGATTCTTTGTGAGTATTGATTCTATATAAATCAATTACAAAATATTCATTGGGCATCTGCTTTATCAATCCAACTATCGTGAGAATTGTCAAAACCAAGCCACTTTACAAATACTTTATTTCCACGTCTTCTAAGAATCTTCTCCACAAGATAGTAATCTGCATATTTGACGCTTTGTAATTCTTGTTCATAAAAGCCACCAGCGATTGGGTGATCTTTGTAATCGTGCAAGAGGTAAGTAACTGGTTTTGTTCTGCGGATCTGGCGCACGGTAAATACTTCAGTAGACCAGTTGGGTGTGTATCCTTTCTCGAATACTTGTTTCAACTTGCTTACTCGTTCTTTGTCACCAACTTTGAACTTTGGCTTGTTTTCTGGTAAATTAACATTACGTTTGTATCTTTAAAGAACTTCTGCTTCGTTTTCAGCCGTAACATCTTTTGGTTTAATACCAATAGTCCGATGCTTTCCATCATTGTACTTGTCAATCAAATTGGGAAGAATATCAATCCATTTGTAGTTGCCACGTAAACTAAACTGCTTCCACATTTTGTTTTTGAGAGTGCGATTAAAGCGTTCGCAAATAGACGCTTTGAGATTGCTATAAGTCGAGTAGAGATTGATTTTATATTGTTGCATAAGATTCTGGAAATTTGTATTATAAAACTCCTTGCCTCGGTCGGTGTGAAGATTCTTAGGCACTCTACCTTTTGTCAATACGGACTTCATAGCAGCAGAAACATCCACTCCAGTTTTTCGTTTCACAGAAACAGCCCAGGTGTATTTTGAAAAAACATCTATAATTGTAAGCATGAATTTGTAGCCTTTGTTTTCTCGAGAACAAGACTGCATCTCTACCAAATCAGCTTGCTAAGTCTCATCCAAACCTCGCACATCAAACTTTCGACGAGGATAATTACGACGTGCTGGCTTGTGAAGCGCTTTTACAAGTTGTTCCATCGATGGTTATTGATTGACTATTTTGCACTAACAGAGATAATGCCTCCTTTTATAGTCTCAAGCTCCAACTGACTTTGTATGAATTTCTTATCTAGCTCGTCTCTGTGCACCTCTACAATTTTATCTAGGTTATTAAGATCACTTGTCAAACTGGATATTGAATCTAATAATTTTTGAACTTCCAAACGTACGATACGCTGTAAAGTATCTAAATTTACAGCTTCATTGAGTTGATTGGGTGATGCGAGATTACAAAGCCTCTTATTTTCCATATCGTATTGTCCATCTTTTGTGAGTTTATAGCCAATACCCGGAGGTCCTCGACTACCCTCGCTTCGTTTGAGATTACGTCCGAATACATCGACGCTCATTTTGATAATGCATGGTTTAGGTGTCTACACCTCAATATATATAGCCTCCTTCACGTAACTCTTCTATAATTGAATGTATCTCATTTGTATGGCTAGGGTTTCCAGCTTCTCTTTCAGCAATGAGTAATCAAAGTCTATCATCAAGTTCGTTTGGATCATCCCAGTATATGTAATCTATTCTCGTATCTCTTCTTGCAATTTTATATCGAGGTAGCTCCTCCTCTTTTTTTCAATGAAAACAATGGACTAATGATATTGTCGAATTTCTTACTTTTGTGCGTACGAATAGGCTCGTCACTTCTGTAGCGTCATTTGCGAGCACTAGTAGTTTCAAGAATCATCTTGTAATTTTGCATATCATTATTGTTTATGTGATCTCTATCGGGATTTTTCGTAATTAACAATTCTAACAATCCTTTAGTTTTTGGGAATTTTTTATATTTTATAGGAATGTTTTTATCTTCGAAAATTATAGGTGAGTCACCAATAAAGAATCTATCACCTTCCTTGCGCACTCCATAAACTTTATCCAACTGTTTTGATTGTTCCTCATTGAGCATATAAATGTACTTATCATCAAGCAATAAATCGTTGTCGTCTAATTCCTGCTCACTTGCAGCTGTTTCAAATTCTGTATCAACTCGTCGAATAGTATCGTTTATTGACGTATCTATAGCATCATCAATGAATGAAGAGGAAGGAGAAGAAGAAGGCTGCAAGAAGGAGGAATAAGTATCATTGTTTTTTATGACTTTTTTATTTGCTATGTCACGTATAAAATCATTATTTTTTTCAGTAGTAGCAACGAGTTTCTGAAGAGGATCGACGATAGGTTTGAATGTCTCGCCAAATGCTCTTTCAATATTCTCTTTTCCAAACTTCAACAAGTTATATTTTCGTTTAACTGCATTGCGTGCTTGTACAAGTTGATGTAGAACATCTTTCTTTCGTCTAATGTCAGCCATTTTGACGCTTCAGCATACAATGATGAATTGTTTTCATATGACTATGTGCGTGCTATATTTATAGCAAAACAATCAAAGCCTTTTCTATATCTACCAGAGTTGATCGAACTATCTTTGTCGATCATTAAAAATCCGTATTTATCATCAGTCCAACACTTGGAGCCCAATTCTCCGAATTGGGCGTAAGTCATGTCAGAATTGACGTGATCGTCGTATAGGTGTCTCAAATTGACGTCATCTTGTCGAAAAATCACCAACAAATTGACATTGTCTCTGACTAGATGTTTTGGAATTGGAGCATAAGATTGACAGAGATAGAAACAATTAACATCCTTGTGTCTACCCATACAGAAGTAAGCTCTGATATTATCTTGTTTTTCACAGGCTACATCATCGAAGATCATGATAGAATTTGAAAGCGCATTATAAGGTTCTACAACAGATTCGTGCTCACTAAAGGGAAAGTATTGTACACCTTCTAAAGGCTCTAGGAGGTCCTTCAAAAACTTGTACTTTGGTTGATTCAAAGACTTGGAGTACACATAAACGTTTTCAAACCTGAGACCATTAGCATGCGTTATTAGTGCTAACAGACTATTCTCACACAGCATGAAATATTGCAGTGAAACTTTTACTGAAATATTGTGCTGAAATATTGTCACAAGATTGCAGCAATCTTGTCTTAACATTGCTAAGAGGTTTCATGAAACATTTCAGTGTGATATTGCTGCAACTTGCTACAAGGTTACAGAAAATAATTCAAGCAATATTGCAAGGAACCTTTCATGAAAGGTTGCAGCGAGGTTTCTGCAAGGTTTTATAAAACATTTCATGAAATATTGCAAGAAAACTTTTATTACATGTTTCAGCGGGATTTTCAGCAAGATTTAGACAACATTTTGATGGAATATTGCATCAAACTTTCTATGAAAGATTGCAGCGAGCTTTCAGCAAGATTTTAGAAACATTTTATAAGATATTGCAAGAAACCTTTTACGAAAGGTTGCAGCGAGGTTTCTGCAAGATTTGGGGAATTTTTCATGGAATATTGCAAGAAACCTTTCATGAAAGATTGCAGCGAGGTTCCTGCAAGATTTTAGAAACATTTTATGAAATATTGCAAGAAACTTTTCATGAAAGGTTTCAGTGAGGTTCCTAGCAAGATTTGGGGAACATTTTACGAAATATCGCAAGAGACCTTTGATGAAAGGTTGCAGCAAGGTTCGTGCAAGATTTTAGAAACATTTTACGAAATATTGCAAGATACCTTTTATGAAAGGTTTCAACGAGGTTTCCAGCAAAATTTGATGAATATTTTATGGAATATTACGAGGTATCTTTTGTTAAAAGTTGCATTAAGATTTCTGCAAGGTTTTTAACAAGATTTCTAAGATATCACAAAAAATATTGCTATGTACATTTCGCCATTGGTTATTACCATATTTTTGGCAATCTTTATGAAATATTCCAGAAAAGCGTTTCACAAAAAGTATCAGCAAAGTTTCATGAATAATTTCAAAATGAAATTGCAGCAAACCTTTCATAAACAGTTTCAGCAATAATTCCGCAAGTTTTTATAAAAGATTCTAAGAGCAGTCCAGATTCGCTGTTCTTGCCTTAAATTTGGTTTCCTGTAATTTACTCAAGTATTTATTGCTGTAATTGTAATGTAAACGGGAAGTTGAGCGCAATAAGTATGCTATTATTCTAAATATTTATGCGTAAGGTAAAAAAATCCATCGAATTGTTAGTAAAAAAAGTAAAGAAAGCATAAATATTAGAAACAAAACCTTTTATTTCAATATTCTCTACTTTTCTCAAAAACGATGCTAAGGAATTTTTTCTTCTTGTGCACAAATATTGATGATAATACTATTGCGCTCAACTAGTAATTTATAGATACAACGATTGATACTTAAGCAAATAAGAAAAACTTTATCACACAAGGATAGAAAATCCTGCCTACTATTAAATATTACTGCAGCAAGCTTTTGGCAAGATTTAAGAAATATTTTACAGGAAAATATTTCTTAAATAATTATATTATTATAAGAAATAAATAATTATTTCTTAAAAATATTGCAGGAAACCATACGGAAAAGTATGAGCGTTGATCGCGGCAAAATTTGGGAAAAATTTCATGAAATATTACGAGAAACCTTTCATAAAAGATTGCTGCAAGGTTTCTTGAAATGTTGCTGCGAGCTTTTCATGAAAAGTTACTGCGAGGTTTTTAGAAATATTTCAACCGGGTTCTAGCGTGGACATATGAATGTTGCTGCAATATCTCATAAAAGGTTGCTACGAAGTTTTCTGCAAGGTTACGGCGAGATTTTCTGAAAAATTGCTGTGTGGTTGCTTGAAATGTTTTTGCTATTTTTCCCGCAAGATTCCTGTGAGGTTTCTTGAAATGTTTCTGTTACATTTCCTGAAAGATTGCTGCGAGGTTTCCTGCAAGGTTGCGGCGAGGTGTTCTAAAAGATTGCTGCTAGGTTTCTTCAAATGTTTCTGTTACATTTCCTGAAATATTGCTGTGAGGTTTTCATGAAAGGTTGCTGCAAGGTTTTCTAAAAGATTGCTGCGAGATTTTTAGAAATATTTCAACCAGGTTCTAGCGCGGACATATAAATGTTGCTGCAATCTTTCACGAAAGGTTGCTGCGAAGTTTTGAAACTTTTATGAAACCTTGCAGCAACCTTGCAGTAATCTTTCATGCTGTGTGGGTTGGTTTTACCACAATTTGATGGACTGCAAAATACAGCTTGAATACTGTTTGGAAGTAAGTCTCCATGCCTCTTCAATTTCTTCTCATGCTCCACGATAGTGTCGAAATATTCTATTGGTAGTTCAACGGATTGTTCTTTGAAATTCATCATGATAGCACGTCTGACGTACGAATGCTTGACCAGCTATAAATACAGGGTTTATATACCCAACACCTCAATCTTCATTTAGTCTTCAAAGTGTGATGATCGTATATAGCCAACGACGTGGTCGCGGTTTTGTCAACAAGCTTCTCAATAGTCTTCCAATCAAACTTCATATACCAGGATACCAATACTGTGGACCGGGTACAAGATTAGCTAAACGTTTAGCTAGAGGTGATCCAGGAATAAATCCTCTCGATAAAGCTTGTAAAGAGCACGACATTGCTTATTCACAGAATCGTAAAAACGTAGAAGCCAGAAACGCTTCTGATAGAATTTTAGCGGAAAAAGCTAATCAAAGAATTTCATCAAAAGACGCTAGCTTTGGAGAGAAAGCAGCTGCATTTGCAATTAAAAACATTATGAAAGTAAAGTCTACATTTGGAATGGGTATGAAGAAGAAGAAGAGGCCTTCTACTACTTTCAATACAATAGTGAAGGCTGCATCAAAATCAATTGTTCCTACAAAATGTGCTCGAAAAGCCATTCTGTCAGCTCTGAAAGGTGCATGTAATGCTGTTATAAAAGCAGGTGGTAAAAAGAATGTAAAAATTCCACGTACTTCAACAGTTCCAAAGAAAGTAGGAGGTTTCTTACGATTTCTTATACCAATCTTTGCAGGTTTGAGTGCTGTCGGTGGTATAGCTGGAGGTGCTGCTGGAATCGCTAAAGCGGTAAACGATTTCAAATCTGCTAAACAACAATTAGAAGAAAATAAGAGACATAATATAAAGATGGAAGAATTAGTTCTTGGTAAAGGTCTTTACTTAAAACCATATAAAACTGGTCTTGGTCTTCGTATGAAACCAAAGAATTCTTTGAAAAAAAAAGATCCTCAAAATAAAATTACCTCAAAGAGCACTCACCGATGCTGATCTCATCAAGTATGCAAAAATCCTGAAAATCTCAAATTTTCGAGGAGTATTCATGAGGAATGCTATGCCTATTAGCGGACCGCGCTATAGAGAATCAGCTATTGTTAATCTCGATGATGCAGATGGACCTGGTACGCACTGGGTAGCATATTGCAAACGAGGCAACGACGTTGTGTATTTCGATAGCTTTAGTAATCTTCAACCTCCTTTGGTTTTAATGACATATCTGAAAGTAGACAACATCAAGTACAATCCTGGGAGATATCAAGACTTTGATACTTTCAACTACGGTCATCTTTGTCTAAGATTCTTAAGTAACACTTTTGATGTATAAAGAAAAGAACGATGAGTATTTGTTCATTATGAGTTCGACAATCATGGTAGATTCATTGACTTTGACTCTGTCAGACACATCATCTGTATTGGAAGAACAGTATTTTCCTCAAATTGAACTCTTATCTGACAAGAACTACGTTCTCGGATTAGTTGCTTTCATGACATTCAATTCTATACTTAATATCGACAAGAATAGTGATCTATTTCACGTTGTACAGGAAGAAATTGTTTTACCGACTGGTAGTTATGAAATCGAGGATATAGAGAATTATATCAGTGAAACATTGTCATTAAAAAATATCTCAATCAGTATAAAACCAAACAACAATACACTTCGCAGTGAAATAAAGTGTGATACCCCGATTGATTTTCGACCAGAACATTCGATAGTACCTTTATTAGGCTTCACAAAACGTGTTCTTTTTGCCGATATCGTCAATCATTCAGACTTACTTGTAACAATCCTATAGGTTAACGCTCTTCGAATTGAGTGCAATATAGTCTCTAGTGCCTATAAAAACGGTCGACGAGTGCACACAATACATGAATTCTTTCCCGCAGTTCCACCAGGATATAAGATCATTGAAGTGCCATCACAAGTCATTTACCTTTCAGTCATCGTCAAGAGCATGGATCATTTACAAGTGCGTATAGTCGATCAAGACGGGAATGTAATAAACTTTCGTGGAGAAACTCTTACAGTTAGATTACATATTAAATCATTATAAAAAATGGGGGTGGTTTATAACAATAAAAATAACTAAGGGTATATAAGTAAATCAAGATGGCAGTCGAACATCAGTCGTCATCGACAGGTCAAAGTATTAACACGGCAGAACATTAAGTTTTTGAAAAGCCAAGGCTTAAAAATAAGAGCTGCTGGTGGAAAATTACGTGCTTAATTTTTTGCTGTTTTCCAAGGAATGAAGGAAATTCTAGACATAAGGTCAGGAGTAACATTGGATGAGTCAATAGCTCACTGTGAGGTGCACGCGTACCAGCCCTATAGTTTGACAAATTTCAATAATAGTGATGAAATTCGCATATCAATTCAACAATAAGATTTATATCTTTTGCTTCTGCGGAGTTCTCTGCACATAGTGGGAAAATTAACTCAACAAGATGGCACTGCTTTAGCAAGAACTAACTTAGTTAATAACGGCATCTGTCATCTATTTGAGGAAGTTCGCAATGAAATTAATGCTATAGAGATCGATCGCTGTAAGAACGTGGGATTGACCACCGTTATGCAGGGTTGGGTATTACTCAATCCTAGTCAGAGTTTGATTATAGAAAATGCTGGTTGGATTGATATAACGGAAACTCGGAAGATCATTAATAACAATAATCATTTTGATATTTTCATACCTCTTATGTGATTTCAGGCTTTGCCGAAGATTATCGCAAAATCATAGTCAATGTTAAACATAAACTTATCCTTACGAGATCCAGGAACGATATTAACGCAGTAATACAAACAGCGAATGTTACTAATGCTTACGAAGATTTCAAAATTGATCTTTTAAGGATAGAGTGGCTTATGCCTCACATACAGTTATCCAATTAATGTAAAATTCGCATGCTTCAACAAATCGAGAAAAATAAACCTATCTCAATGAATTTTCGTTCCTGGGAATTATACGAATATCCATTATTACCGGCATCATCGAGACATGTATGGACAGTCAAAACATTTAATCAGCTGGAGAAGCCTCGTTTTATCATTCTTGGTTTTCAGACAAATCGAAAAGGACAAAAAACTGCTAACGCTAGTCAGTTTGATCACTGCGATTTGAACAATGTAAAACTATTTCTCAATTCTCAATACTATTCTTACAGAAATATGAATCTTGATACTGTCAATAATCAGTATGCAATATTATACGATATGTAAACTAATTTCCAAAATGCATACTATGGGAAGAAGTCTGAGCCGATACTGAAAAAATCAGATTATATCAATCACATGCCTCTGATAGTCATCGATCGTTCAAAACGAAATGATTCTCTAAAGAGTGCTCCAGTTGATGTCCGTCTTGAATTCGAGACCAAACAAAGTTTTCTAGTTGGAACTTCAGCTTACTGTCTAATCTTACATGATAGAATCATAGAATACAACGCCATAAGCGTCGATGTTAGAAAATTAGTCTAAAGAAGTTGGGATAGTCTACAAAGGAGAAGGGATCGTCTGCAAAGAAGTGGGGATAGTCTGCGAAAGAGTAAGGATAGTAGGATATAAGAAAGCGCTTCTTCAACAAGATGGAATACGCAGTGGACTTACAAGGTTTCAAAAAGCCAGGTAAAGAGTTTGTTTTAAAAGAGTTGGCTGCTGTTCCTCTCGTTGAGTCGGCTGAAACAACGGTGCATCTTTTCAAACCACCTTTTCCTTGAAAAAAGTTGAGTACGAAATACAAGCGTAAAAATCTCTGGCTTGAGCTTTGCTATCATGGACTAGCTTGGAATTCTGGAGATCACAACTATACTGAAATAGAAAAAATTCTTCGACAAACTCTGCACAACGCTACACAAGTTTTTGTGATTGGTAAAGTGAATGAAGATTGGCTAGAAAAGTTTGATTTCAAAGTAGTAGATATCAGTAAGCTGGGTATTCCCCATTTTGATTAACGGCTAGCTTCAACCGTTTCTTGTTCACATCATAATTGCATGTATGAAAATACGTGTGCTATCAACAACTTTAAATCGATACAAAAGTTGTATTTCAGTGATTTCAGTGATTGGGTTATGAACTGGGAAGACACTTGTACAAATACCGACAGTGAATCAGAACTGTAAAAAAGTTATCAGCATGGAGTACTTGGTGGATATGCAAGGCTTCAAACAGTCTGGTGATGACCATATTCTCAAAGAGCTGGCTATAATGTCGCTCAACGATGATAATGAACCTCTGGTACTACTTTTCAAGAAGCCATATTCTTGGCGTAGACTTTCGGACGAGTACAAAGAACAAAATACGTGGTTAAAATTAATACCATGGTTTATCATGGAGCCCTGGTACCATTCCTTATACTGACGTAGGCAACATTCTTAGAGAAGCCTTACATGATGCGACCAAAATTTTTGTCGTGGGTCGCATAAGAAAAAAGTGGCTAGAACGCTTCAAGTTTAAAGTATGCGACGTCACAGAAATGGGTTTCCCACCAGCTGATAAAATAAAGCTTGTGACTGTTTGCCCAAATCACAATGATACGTACAAAGCACGTTGTGCTCTGCACAATGTCCGACTTATGAAAAGATACTTTACTAGAAACAAATGAATTGATTTATGCTATCATAGGAAGTAAAAAAGGAGAGATAATGCTTGATGGATGTATCTCACAGGTGGAGGGCGATGGTTGGGGCTCTCACCACTTCCTATAAAAAAGCATATTCATCATGATTCACATTCATTTCACCATGGGACAGACTTCAAGTCATACCACTTAAAATTCTTCAGAGTTTGCTTCTATTCTCCCTCCTGATGAGAAGGTGAAGAATGAGAAAACAACATGGAAAGAGTACTATGAACAATGTAAACCATCTAAAGATATAAAATATAAAAAGCTCTAAAGTTTTTTTAACCAAGTAGATGAGAATGGAAACTGTGCTTCAAAAACACTATGCCGACCATAGCTTGAAGCTCAGTTGGTACCCAGCGGCCGGGTCCTCGCCGCTCGATCAGCTGTTATTATTTCTGGCTCAATCAGCCGTTTCTCTCTTAATCCTTGGTTTAGAAAGGGTTTCCCTTCCCTAGCTCAATCAGCTGTTTCTCTTTCAAGCCTAGGTTAAAAAAAAATTCCTCTTCTGAAATAATTTCTGACTCAATCAGCTGTTTCTCTTTCAACCATTGGGTTAAAAAAGGTTCCCCCACTCTAGGTCGTTTCTGACTCAATCAGCTGTTTCTCTTTCAACCATTGGGTTAAAAAAGGTTCCGCCACTCTAGGTCGTTTCTGGCTCAATCAGCTGTTTCTCTCTCAACCCTTGGGTTAGAAAAAGTTCCCCCACTCTAGGTCGTTTCTGGCTCAATCAGCTGTTTCTCTCTCAACCCTTGGGCTAGAAAAGGTTTCCCTTCCTGGCTCGATCAGCTGTTTCTCTCTCAATATCACGTAAAACATCGCTTGGGTTCCCCCACTCTAGGTCAATCAGCTGTTTCATCGTCCAATACCACGTAAAACATCGCTTGGGTTAAAGAAAGTTTCCCCACTCTAGGTTGTTTCTAGCTCAAGTCGATCCTAACCCATTCCATTTCCAACCTAGGTGGATTAGAACCGGCCTGGGCTAGAACCGGCCTAGCTCATCTACATTTAATTGAGTTTTCTTGCTACAAAGTAAAAATTTGTAAGATTAAACTCTCGTGCGGACAACTCAAGAAATCCACCAAAATATTATACATACAAAGTTATAATAAAAACTTTCAATGTATCGTATTATAAGGTTAGGTTTATCGAGTTAAATATCTAATTCCCAATCCAAGCTCATAAAAAAATAACAAGTCTAAATAATTTTTTATTTTTACAAAAATGATTGTATTAATATAGCTTTAGTGCGGACAAGTCATATTCGTTTAATTTATGAATTAGAAAATATATTGATGAAATAAAAAAAGCAAAACTCAATTGCTGCAGCTCCGACATCCCGTTAAGAGCAGGTCGTATATCTCTTTCCTTTTCTAATCAAAGAATTAATTTTTTCGCAAAAACTAAGAAAACACTTTCAGAGCCCTAAAAACCGCTTTAAAATATATAAATTATAATATAAGTTCATATTTGTAATATATTATATTTATAAACTATATAAAAATAATAATAACAAAAGTAAATATAATATTGAAATAATAGTTCATTTATTAAATGATATTAAGAGCAGATCGAATATATCTGTCCTTTTCTGATTAAAGAATTGAGTTTTTTGCAATAGCTAATAACTTTAGCAAAAAATAAGAAAAAAGCCCCATCTCGTATAATAAAAAGCAAGATTTTCTTCGATGAGAAAAAATTATTTTTATCGATTTATTTTGAAGAAAACCTTAAAGAACTTAAAGAATAGAGGTTAGGATGGACAATTCAGTTTTTTAAGGTTTTCTTAGAAACGAAACGATAAAAATAATTTTTCCTTATTAAAGAGAATCTTGCTTTTTATTATACGAGATGGGGCTTTCTTCTTATTTTTTGCTACAATTATTAATTTTTGTGAAAAAATCAATTCTTTGATTAGAAAAGGACAGATATACTCGACCTTCTCTTGATAGAAAAATGGTAACAAAACAATCACATAAATATAAAAAAATTTCAAAAAAAGACATTATGAAAATGCAAGAAAAAATAGTAATGATAAATTATAACTAAGACGTGTTCAAAAAACCTTACGTAAGAAAAAAGCTTATATAAAAATGAAAAAAGGACAACCAAATAAATATAAACAGAAATCAAAAAATACTAAGATAACAAAATAACAATTCAAGGAAACAATGAGTACTAATAAATTGGAACAAATACGTGCGGATAAGGCTTTATGCAAGAAAGAAGCTTATATAAAAATTAAAGAAAAACAACCGAAAAAATATGAAGAAAAATTAAAAAATACTAAGACAACAAAATTAAAATTCAAGGAAACAATGAGTACTGATATATTAGAACAAATACGTGCAAATGAGGCTTGACGTAAAAAAGAAGCTTTTATAAAAATTGGAGAAAAACAACCAGAAAAATATAAAGAAAAATTAGAAAATACTAAGATAAAAAATTGAAATCCAAGGAAAAAATGACTATTGATAAATTGGAACAAATACGTGCAAATGAGGCTTCACGTAAGAAAGAAGCTTTTATAAAAATTGGAGAAAAACAACCAGAAAAATATAAAGAAAAATTAGAAAATACTAAGATAAAAATTGAAATCCAAGGGAAAAAATGACTATTGATAAATTGGAACAAATACGTGCAAATGAGGCTTCACGTAAGAAAGAAGCTTTTATAAAAATTGGAGAAAAACAACCAGAAAAATATAAAGAAAAATTAGAAAATACTAAGATAAAAAATTGAAATCCAAGGAAAAAATGACTATTGATAAATTGGAACAAATACGTGCAAATGAGGCTTCACGTAAGAAAGAAGCTTTTATAAAAATTGGAGAAAAACAACCAGAAAAATATAAAGAAAAATTAGAAAATACTAAGATAAAAAATTGAAATCCAAGGAAAAAATGACTATTGATAAATTGGAACAAATACGTGCAAATGAGGCTTCACGTGAGAAAGAAGCTTATATAAAAATCAAAGAAAAAATTTTAAATAAATATGAAGAGAAATGAGAAAATACTAAGATAATAAAATTAAAATATATACGTATCTATTATAAGCCAATTATTGTAAGTGAATATATAATTTCAACAAAGTGCCTATAGCTGCTAATACTCTAACCAGGGGGATGCAACTATAAAATTTTAATTGAAAAAAAAATTATTGACAACATTAGAAGTATATTATTATTAGCATTTTTTAATCACGTGTAACTTTTAAACCATATGAGGCTTTTAATGCAACAAAGCTTAAATTAAAGGTTTCAACCTGTACTCTCTTTTATTTTATATACAATTTCCTGTAAGAGTTTTAGTTGTTCAGTTATTCAAGTTCTTATTAAGACTTTTTTTTATTACATTTTCGAAGAAATGTTTATATCTCCGTCTATAGGTCCTATCAGCACAAAAGAAAAAACAAGGGTTAATTTTTTTTAACAAAAAATCAAATACTCTCCTTGTTAGTAAATTGTAAACCTGTGTGTAAAAAATATTGTATGTTCTTCTCTCACCTGCAGTGCCACTAAGCGGCAAATGGTTCCAACCTCCTCTTAATATAAAAGATAAACGGGGATCATCAGTGGCTCGGTAGGTAGAGCGATGGATTAGTAATCTCGAGGTTTCGAGTTCGAATCCCGCTCTCAGCAGTCGATTGATACAAGCACCATTGTATATTACATGTGTTTTGTTCACAAACACACTGACGATCTCCGTCGTTAATTAGCATCATATTGATAGCATAAATACAGCGACGTTAAATAAAATTTAAAAAAAAGATGAACGATGTGTTCCAGATTCTTACAAAACGGGGCTATTCTTCTTTTAATCCTATTTTTAATGTAATAATTTAATTTAATTAATAATTTTTTCGAAAAAAAACACTTTTGTAAGGTTATAACCTCAAAATTACAGCGGAGCACGCGTATATTTTCTTTAAGTAATCGTCATACGTTGTTTAAATGCGTGTTTTTCTTTCTGATCATGCCTGCAAATGCTTAATTACAACGACAGTAGCACACTTCTAATTTATGATTGAGTTTGTATTGGCTATACAGTTTGCGTAAGAAGTTAGTTCTTTTGTTAATTGTTTACACTATGCGGTAGAAAACAACTTATTAGATAGTTACTTATTAGATGATACTACAACAACTATTTTAAACTTTGTTCGATTTAAATATGATGAATGATTTAAAAGCTATAGAATTTTAAAGTTTATAACTTCTAAACATTCTAATGCAATCATAAAAAGTGATCCAGAAATTATAAAAAAGATTTTATTTTATATAAAATTTAAAACGCTATAACTTTTTAATAATTTATTATATTCAAATCAAACGAAATTTATATTGGGATTGATGGAGAGTTTACTGTCTGGAATTAAAACGAGAACACTAATTTTTATATTTTAATTATAAATATCAAGAGGCGTGGTAGCGCCTCGACGGCGAGTTAAGGTACGAATACGAAAACGTCGAGGCGCTCCTCTTATACTTTAAAATAGAGTTTCAAAAATTTCAAAATTGAATCCCATAAAAATACATTGATATATACACATAAATATAATTAATAATATTTAAAGATTTTCATTATCCTTAATTTGAAAAAAAATTGATTACAATCGGTTCACTCAATCACGAGAAAATGCAGTTTGAAATTTCGAAATGTCGTATTCTCGTTATTTTTTTCTTCTTCATCGTTTTCAGCCAGCATAAACTGCGCAACCGGAAAGGCGCAGTATCAACGAATATAGATGCTTTATAATATATTTTAATGTTCATGGTATATACGCATTGATACATATGTTATGTATATATGTAAACATGCTCCGTTTCATGTCAACTTGCACCCGTAAACCCGTATATTTTTTGGTTTATATACATGTATATACATACATACATACGTGGGACATTTCATGTCGGCAAGCACGTACTCATAAGTACAGGTTTTCTATATATGTGGTACATTTCATGACAATGCGCACATACCCATCCGAGTACCCTTAGGTTTATATATATGGGACATTTCATGTCTATTCGCATGCATGCACACAGCCTTCAATAAACATGGGATTTTCCACGTCAATTGGAGCGCACGCACATACAGGTTTATATATATGAGAAATTTTATGCCAATGCGCACGAACGCACACAGGATTTTTATATATATATATATATATATATATATATATATATATATATATATATATATATGGGACATTTCATGTCAACTTGTACGTACTCATAATCACAGGCTTTTCTATATATGTGGGACATTTCATGTCGATTCGCATGCATGCACACGCACGTTAATATACATAGGATTTTTTACGTCAATTCGAACGGACACACACAGGTTTATATATATATATTGGACACTTCGTGTCAATTTACATGCATGCACACACACGTTAATAAACATGGAATTTTCCATGTCAATTCGAACGCACGCACAGACACAGGTTTATACATATGGAACATTTCATATCGATTCGCATGCATGCACACACGTTAATATACATAAGATTTTTCACGTCAATTATAACCCACGCTCATACAGGTTTATATATAGGCGACATTTGATGACAACTCTAACACACCTATCTGAGTGCCCTTAGGTTTACATATATGTGACGTATCATGTCAACACGCACGCACCAGTTTTCATATATTTGACATTTCTTGTCAACGTGAACACGCAAACACATCTAAACATGTACTTAAGATTTGTATTTATATATATGGGATCGTTTTGTCAATTCGCATGCACGCACACACATGGGCTTATGGATATATATATATATATATATATATATATATATATATATACGTATATATACGTGTGTGTATATCTGTGTACACATATACATGGGATATTTAATGTTAATTTACACGCGCGCGTGCGCACACAGATTTATATATACGGGACGTTTCATGTCAATTAACATGCATGACACACGTACTTGAGTTTCTATATATTTTTCTTTATATATATATATATGGGACTGTTCCTGTCATAGTGAATGCACGCACACACATGGGCTTATGAATATATGTATATACATATACATGGGATATTTTATGTCAATTCACATGCGCGCACACCCACATACACACACAGGTATATATATACATATATATATATATATATATATATATATATATATATATATATATAGGACGTTTTATGACAATTTTTCCCATGTATATTAATATTTATTAAGAAAGTTTTGAAATCAATCAAGCAGTCGTCGAATACTTCTGTATTCAATTCATTCTTTTTAAAATAATATTAAATTCTTAAAAATATGATTACACTATCTTTTAATTTTCAAATATAATAAAATTCCTTCAAAGCTTTTGAATATTACGTCTGTTATTTTTTGTTTTAAGTCATTATCCAAACTGATGAACACTATTTTATTATGTTATTATTACTTTTAAAAAAGTATATTTTAGGCGAGTTTAGTTATTAAACAGTATAGTATTCTTTAGAACATTTTCCTAAATATTTCTTTTTTTTTTCACTACATATATCATATTTTTTTTTTATTTCAGTTCTTGAGAGTACTTAAATGAATTGAGTAATTATTATTAAGTTTATACCTTTCACTAGATTTATCTATAGTTTTTGCTTAAGAAAGTTTTGAAATCAATCAAGCAATCGTCGAGTACTTCTGTATTTAATTCATTCTTTTTAATGATATAAAATTCATGAAATATTTACAGTTTCGGCTAAAGAAAGTTTTGAAATCAATGAAGCAATCGTCGAGTACTTCTGTATTTAATTCTTACTTTTTAATAATGTAAAATCCATAAAATGTACAATTTATATTCTCTTTGATAGACGAATATTTGGAAAAACTTTGCCAAATAATTTTTGAAAAAACAGGGATTATTGAGATGAACATAGCGATGATAGTACACATCAAAATTGAAAAAAAAACTGATATATCAGATCAACTTATTATTTCATTTATGAGTGAATATTATTACTTAAACATTGATGAACTATACTTGATCTTAGTGATATCTATTTTATTTTATTCCCGATAAAAGATTTACTTAATAAACAATTTTTGAAACGATTAACTTCAAAGTTTCGGAATAATTTTCTATTTAATATGCTACGGTTAAAGACCAAAATTGTGCAATTTTATTTCTTAAAACTTGGTAGAAGAGCAATTAGCTTCTAACAACTTATATTTGAGAATTTGCTGCCATCAACTTCAAAATTATTTATGCCTTTTTAAAACTTTCAGGGAAGATACCCATTTTAATTGTAATACTTTTAATAAAATAAAATTATGCATTCTCTATCTCACCACACTATCTTTTTATTTTCGAAGGCTGTAAAATATATTAAATTTTACTAAATATCTACAAAAGAACTTGCCAGGCCCGTGGTTTAATATTTTGTTGGTGAAATGCTTAATGTATGCGAGTACTGCTTTATAATTAAATTGTTAGCTAATTCAAGTGTGTTGAATAATAAGTAAAAGTATGAATCTATAAACAAATTGTGTGCATGTACAATTTTTATCTGTCACAATATATTGTCAATGTAAAGGAGTAAAAAAATTTAGTCTTATAGAATATACTTGTACAATTTTCTATGTTCTAACTTTTTTAAATAAAAGAGGATAAATACTAACTTGTATATAGTAAAGCTCAAACATTAAGAATCAATCCGTATTTATTATTATTTAATGGTTAACATGATCTACTAATTTTTGTATTTTCCAT
This sequence comes from Anastatus disparis, assembly GCA_017163975.1. Lineage (NCBI taxonomy): Eukaryota > Metazoa > Arthropoda > Insecta > Hymenoptera > Eupelmidae > Anastatus > Anastatus disparis. The sequence continues at coordinate 438,724 of JAFFSR010000355.1, forward strand.
ATATATATATCTATATATATATATATATACCTTTCAATGATTATTTACATCCGATGGGATGTAAGTTGTGTGGAGTAGTTTTCTATATTCAAAGAATATTATTAAGAACATCAACATTCTGCTCAAAATATTGTACAATATATTTTTACATCACGGTGCGTGTGATTTTTTTCTGTATTATATTGATAGAAAATATTTTATTTTATATCAAACGATAAAGAACAAAGATACATCTTAATACAATGAACAAAATTCTATTTTGACCTCGAAAATTATTTTCTGTAATGCATGCGATGTAATACGAAAAAAAATTCTTAGTTTTCTCTCACTTATCTTTACTATATAAACCTTTCAATTTTTAACTACACCATAAAATATTAAACCACGGGCCTGGCAAGTTCTTTTGTAGATATTTAGTAAAATTTAATATATTTTACAGCCTTTGAAAATAAAAAGATAGTGTGATGAGATAGAGAATGCATAATTTTATTTTATTAAAAGTATTACAATTAAAATGGGTATCTTCCCTGAAAGTTTTAAAAAGGCATAAATAATTTTGAAGTTGATGGCAGCAAATTCTCAAACATAAGTTGTTAGAAGCTAATGGCTCTTCTACCAAGTTTTAAGAAATAAAATTGCACAATTTTGGTCTTTAACCGTAGCATATTAAATAGAAAATTATTCCAAAACTTTGAAGTTAATCGTTTCAAAAATTGTTTATTAACGGCATGTCGGAGCTGCAGCAATCGAGTTTTGCTTTTTTTATTTTATCGATATCTTTTTAAATTCTTAAATTGAACAAATATAATGACTTGTCCGCACTAAAGTTATATTAGTACAATAATTTTTGTTAAAATAAAAAATCATTTGGACTTGTTATTTTTTTATGAGCTTGGATTGGAAATTAGATATCAAACTCGACAAACCTAACCTTAAAATACGATATATTGAAAGTTTTTATTATAACTTTGTATGTATAATATTTTGGTGGTTTTCTTGAGTTGTCCGCACTAGAGTTTAATCTTACAAATTTTTTCTTTATAGCAAAAAAACTCAATTAAACGCTTCGTTTATTCATAAGTTAAGATTGGAAATATTATTAGAAGGCGGACAGCTTCGTCATGCTCTTAAGTAAATCTTTTATCGGGAATAAAATAAAATAGATATCACTGAGATCAAGTATAGTTCATCAATGTTTAAGTAATAATATTCACTCATAAATGAAATAATAAGTTGATCTGATATATCAGTTTTTTTTTTTCAATTTTGATGTGTACTATCATCGCTATCTTCATCTCAATAATCCCTTTTTTCAAAAATTATTTGGCAAAGTTTTTCCAAACATTCGTCTATCAAAGAGAATATAAATTGTACATTTTATGGATTTTATATTATTAAAAAGTAAGAATTAAATACAGAAGTACTCGACGATTGCTTCATTGATTTCAAAACTTTCTTTAGCCGAAACTGTAAATATTTCATGAATTTTATATTATTAAAAAGAATGAATTAAATACAGAAGTACTCGACGATTGCTTGATTGATTTCAAAACTTTCTTAAGCAAAAACTATAGATAAATCTAGTGAAAGGTATAAACTTAATAATAATTACTCAATTTATTTAAGTACTCTCAAGAACTGAAATAAAAAAAAATATCATGTATGTAGTGAAAAAAAAAGAAATATTTAGGAAAATGTTCTAAAAAATACTATACTGTTTAATAACTAAACTCGCCTAAAATATACTTTTTTAAAAGTAATAATAACATAATAAAATAGTGTTCATCAGTTTGAATAATGACTTTAAACAAAAAATAACAGACATAATATTCAAAAGCTTTGAAGGAATTTTATATTATACACATAGTTTTTCAACAATTATTTTAATTGAATCATGTTCTGCGGGGTTTAATCACTGTATAGTTTCTGCAAAAGCACTGTAAAATTTCTACAGAGACTTTACAGAATTTTTTTACAAATACGCACATGTTTTGTATTAACTGCGCAGAATTCCAGTAAATATTTTTTCTAGTGCTCTGCAGACATTGTGACAGATCTCCACCCGAAATTCCCTATTTAATACAGTAATGTATGCAGAATTTTTGAATATAAAAAAAAAATATTAAAAAAATATTTGCAGGAATCTTGTGGAGTTTATATAAATACTCTGCAGAAATTAAGGGTATTCATGTAGAAATTCACTATAATGTCTGCAGAGAATCTGCAGAGCATCAAGAGAAATTCATGCAGGAATTCTGCATAGTTAATGCATAATATTTGAAGTGTTTATACAGAATTTCTAAAAATTTTCTGCTAACATTTGCACACTTCTGCTCACTTATACATAAGCTCTGCAGAAACTCTGCAGGAAAATCTGTAGAAATTCTGCAGTTATTATGCAGGTTATTTTTGTGAGGAAAGTCTTGAAGTGGCGTTATATTTTTAAAATTAATAGTGCCTGGTCTTTGACAAAGCTCAATATTCTAAGTATATGAATCTTTTTGCATAAATATTATACATCATCGTATTTTAATTATAGATTCAAAAATTTTTTATTGTCAATGAAAAAATATTTTCCATATTGTACTACAACTGAAGATTTTTATTAAAAAATTTTTTCATATTATCAATAAAAGTTTTTTCCTTTCCGTTTTGCTCTTAGAAAGCTGCTACTCTATATTTTTCACGGCTTTTCTCCAAACATGATCAATGAGTCAGTAAATAGGAACACAAACAATCTTCAGCTTTTAAAAAGAATAAGAATGGCTAATATTTATTAACTTTCACTAGAAGTCGATTTATTTACAAAATATTTTTAAGATTAATTCGAATTTCTTCCGAATATAAAAAGTAATTTAATTGAAAGAAAAAACGATAATTATCATTTTAAATCTGAAAAAGATAGTGAAAGAACAATAGTTTTAATAACTGGTTAGCGTACTTAAATAAATAGACGAACAAACGGAATATAGTTATTTCAATTTAATATAGTTAAATGAAATTGATTCTTTCTTATTTAATTGATAATAATTGAATGATAATGATTGAATTCACATAGAATGATATTATTAATTTACATTTTAAAATTAATAAATATCAGCTAACATATCTTGAAAGTATGAGGCCATGTTTTTTGCCAATCTTTAGTTCAATGGATACGAACAGTTTGCTTATGATAATAAAGTCAAAGAGTTTTAATATAGCGTGCAATGCAAACTAAACTTTGATCTTAAAGCAAAATAATAATTTATTATTTAATCACAACTATCATATGATTAAATAATATATTTTTTGCCATTCCAACCTCAAAATCGCAACTTCGCTGCTCCTTTCTGGCTCTTATGGCAAAAAATACGGCTCGCAACTGGTATGAAAAGGCTTTTTTACGAAACTCGTTACGACCCTCACCTTCGGCTCGAGCCGTGAACTTCTCGTTTCGTAAATAAAGCCTTTTCATACCCGTTACAAAATGTACTATTATGTCAATTACGATCCAATTTATCAAATTTATATCAAGCTAAACTTGTCCATTTACCAGTACTAGTCCAGTTACCGTTTTATTCACCTAAAAAAAATATTGATGCAATCTTATTATAGAAATGGTTGATCATTATATCTGAGCAAGGAAAAGAGATTGTTATATAATGATTAAATGATATATATATTTATCAGGAATAAAAAATAATTTACCTGCTTTAACTGTGAGTAGCGATGCACCTACTGTACTGCCTAAAGAATTGCTCATTTCACATTCGTAAGTACCCGCATCACTTACCACTGTATTAACAATAATTAAAAGCTGATTTTCTGCAGTGAGAAAGTGCCGCTCAGTAGCTTGCAAAGGACTTCCATTCTTACGCCAAGATAAGTGAGGTTTTGGTGAACCAGTGGCCATACATTCTATTACTATTGAATCACCAGCTATTACTTCTTTATTTTCCATTGGTTTGATGAACGATGGCATTTCTGTAATTTCAATTCAACTTTATTACTACTAAGTAGTAGATTTTCAGGTTTGACATAGCCCAACAAAAAGTAGCAAAACGAGTCAATAAATATTATTTATGCGAATATTCAAATATTTTTGGAACTGATAAATATAATAAGCGTATAATTTAATAAAACAATTAACGAGGATTGTCTTTTAAATCTTCATTTAGGATCAATTCGAATTATTTTTCTATATTTTATTTATAGATCAGACAGTTTTATTTTATTACTGAGATTAAACTGATATTCAATCACTATAGCTAAGCAAGTTAAGAGAATTTAAATCTTTATATTTTATTGCAAAATTTCATTGCAAACAAAATGTTTTAGCTTGTAGTATGTACTATGAAGGTTATTTGGTTAAATTTTCAAATAAATTCATCCATTAGTTATTGAGAATCTGGGATTCCAATATTCTATATTAAAATATTTCGATTTTGTAACATAATTCCGAAATTTCTAATAGCTACACTGAAAGAACTTTTTGTATGCTGTATGCCAAAGCGTAAGGGCGCAGTATACTACAAGTTTACGGGAGACAGAAAAACAAATGTTGGCGTTTTAAAAGCCAACCGATATCAGCCAGCCGTGCGCGCGCAACTCATAAGTAACTTTTGGCATTCAAAACGCCAACATAAGTATTGCTGTTCGCCGCTGAGTATGAGCGGACTGTATACCTCCCCTCTTGGTTGGCAGTTTGCTAAGACATCTATCCGTGTAGTACAGGTATTGTGTCCATTTCACATCTTCTTAAAACAACGTAATGTGTATGATATATGAACGAAATAGTCTTTGAAATTCCATAAATAATTAATTTTATGAGATATTTTATTAGATAGCATAATACAGTAACCAGAGAATATAGTTTACAATTATATATTCAACTCAAATGTTGACATATAATGAATAAATTTTTTAAAAGAATGTAACTAATGACCGATCTCATCTCCAATCATGCAGGCAGACTACATCTATCTCTCAGAATCGTTTAAAAAATAATTTATATTATTCTACTCTAAAAATAAGCGCACACGTATTTTTTTATTTTTCAGTATTATCAAAAATTCATTTGCACGTGCACTTTTTAAAAATGACTTCTAAATTTTTTATTCTAAAAAATCGAAATTTTTTCTTTTAAGCTATCAAGCCTGAGTTAAAGTCTAAAAAAAAATAAACTAACGACTATGGAAAAATGAATCTGTAAGCTTCTTTTAGCTACAATGCAAAATAAATATGTAGCCTTCTTTAGCGACAGAAAAAAATAAATATGTAAGCTTCTTTTTGCTACAATAACAAAAAAAAACACTCTTAATGCAGCCATATATTTATATATGTTGATCTCAAGCCCACAAATAATAAAATGCAGAGAGGGAGTTTTTTTGCATTGCATTTACATACGAATACATAATTACCTACAAATTTTACAATAATAGTATATTTTACAGATGATATGAAAAAAATATTTAATATTTTTTTGTATCCATTCACACTTTTAATTTCTATTGAATCTCTTCCTGCATGAAAAAATATTGAAACTTAATTCTATATGAACTTTTGAATATCGTGTTAAGAGGCGGCCGCATAGCTTTGTCCTTGTCTAATCAAAATTTTCGTTAATATTAATAGATTAAATATTGTTATACAAAAGTAAGGGCATAGCCCAGTAGATTTCAGGAAGAGCAAACGATCCTATTCTATGAAAAAATATAAAATTTTCATTAGTTTTCGAGTCAGGTCTGAAACGGAAAAATAATCGAACTTAACTGTTTTTCCGTTTCAGACCTGACTCGAAAACTAATGAAAATTTTATACTTTTTTATAGAATAGGATCGTTTGCTCGTCCTGAAATCTATTGGGCTATGCCCTTACTTTTGTATAACAATATTTAATTTATTTATAATAAAGAAAATTTGGATTAGACAAGGACAGAACTATACGGTCTCCTCGAGGCCGAACTATCTGTCCTTGTCTAATAGTGTTTTTTATCATTTATGTAAACACCGTTAGCTGTAAGACTAAAAAAATAGCAGCCCCCGCTAGATAATAGTATAGTGGTTAAATTTTATAATAAGAACAAAATATTTGATTCATGTAGTTTTTGAATGATATGAGACCTACCAAAAAAGATAGGTTATATTTTAGATTTTTAGTAGGTCTCATATTATTCTAAAATCACGTGATAAAATTATTATGTTCTTATTATTAAATTTATTTATTATACTAGTCTCTAGCGGGGGCTGCCACTTTTTTAGTGTTTCAGCTAATGGTGTTCATACAAATGATGAAAAACACTATTAGACAATGACAGATAGTTCGGCCTGCTCTTAAGTAATTTTGTCTTTTATAATTTTTATTACATTATATACAATTAAAACTTGCAATTCTGTTATTATAAAATAGTCAATTTTCTACATCATTGAAATTACTTGATATGTGTTTTTATATGGCGATTAAATGATCTCTTCTTTCATAATTTTTATTTCTTTATGTAATTGCTGATTTTTCAGAGGGTTTAATCTCTGCAAAATCTGGCCTTGTTTTCGTTATTTATATATATTTATTTGACCCGAAAAATAATCGATACAAATTTAATGCAATAATGAGTTCATTACTTCATATTACGAACCTCTATTCTCATAATATTTGTAGAAGAATATAGTATCAAACATTCAATATAAAAGTAATACTGCGTATTTCTTAAATATTCCAAGAAAAATTTTAAATAGAGTGATAACAATAAAAATGAAAGAAAACATGTAATAATGGATATTTTACATTGGATAAAGAAAATCAAAACAAATTTAATCATTTTTCTTCATTTTTAATTAACTCTTAAATTTTATTATGGCTTACATGATAATAGAGAAACAGAAATTTGACACATTTTATTCTAATTAAAATGTAAATTTTGCATTTTTACCCAAATCAAAACCCATACAATAATAGTTTGGTATGCATACAAAATATTTACGTGCATGAGTGCAATGACTATATTTCTATTAACTTTGTACACGCATAAAAAAAAAATTTAACAAACTAAGGAAAAACATTTTTTTCTTATTGGAAACAAAAAAAATTCCTTGCATCAGAAATATTTATGTACCGAGATTTTTAATATAAAATTCTGTTTATGATATGCATTTTAATAAAATTATAATTTTAATTGCTATTCAAGTTAAGTTGGATGTTTAATTATTGCATATCAACTGTTTATATATTCATTAATTTTACTAAAAATAACACTTATCTGTAAAAAAGTTCATATATTCCGCTGGCCAGCGCAAACAGAATTGCCGGCATTCCAACGAGCAGGCGGACTCACGCAAACAGAATTGCCGGCATTCCAATGAGCAGGCGGACTCACGCTCTTCCCGTTGCTCTGCATAACACTCGTTTAATTACAGTTCACTAGGTCGTATTTTCGAGTCGTCGTTACATTTTAAATCCGAAATTTTATTCAATTTAGCCAGTAAAAGAAAATAAAAAAAACGTTTGTTACTTCAAATTTCCAGAAAAACATATATTTGAAAAATAATGTCAAAATTCTGTAAAACCCGCAAAAACCAGTAAAATTCTAATACTATAAAAGTTTTGAGATAAATTGATAAACTTTCTATGAACTTTATTTTCTTAGCATGAAAATACAACAAAAATATGTAGATTAGTACATGTAAATTTAAATAAAAATGTTAATTTGTTCTCTGAATTAAAAATGGCTAATAAAAAAAATAAAGTCACTTAGGCCCCGCGGCCTAAGTGCTGTCGTGCTGCCTCTTAGCCAAGTCCACGCGCGCCTGATTCTTCAAGCCACAACGTCAATGCTGTTGCACTTCAAACAGCGTCAACGGTCAAGAGGGAGAACAATGAGAAAGAAAAAGACAACAATTCCTTCCTTCCTCGTTCCTCCTCCATCGTTGCGCATGAAGTTTTACTCTCCCAGGCTTTCTACTTTCTTCGCTACGTATAGCAGAGAGAGAGAGAGAGAGAGAGAGAGAGAGAGAGAGCGGGGGAGAATATGCTGCGTTGAGCGATAAGGAGTGTAAACTCTTCGCCTTGACTGCTTTTATGTCTTTATAAATTTAACATAGGAAAAAATTTTATACGTTTACTTTAGATTAAATTCTTAATTATTTAAAAAACAATTAAAATCTAAATTTTGTCACTTAACACTTTATAAAAGCATTAAATTTTAAATTTTCTCATTATTAACTACTATTAAACACTATTATACACATTTAAAACTGGAGATTCTATTATTAACTATTCTATATTTTATTTATTCAAACTATATATTATGTGTTTTCAATAGACCATTTTTTAGCTACAGTGAAGACTTTTTTTCTAAACAAAAAAAAAATAATTTGTTTCTTAACAATATGACAAAAAAACACTCTTAATGCAGCCATATATTTATATATGGAGGTCTCAAGCCCAAAAATAATAAAATACAGAGAGGGAGTGTTTTCTTTGCTTTGTGTTAATAGAATTCGCAAATTTGAGCAAAATTTAGATGAAAATTAGCTAAAATTTATATTTATTTTAAGCAATTTAGGTAAATTTGGTTTGATTTCAGCTGAATTTTAGCTGCATTTTTTATCTATTTATATTATATTCTCTCTGTACTATTGAAAGTATATCGCCGTCGTCGTCGCTGTCATCGTCAGAAATGTGTCCCTCATTTTTGGACCTACATAACTACATTTAGCTGGATTCAAGCTTGTAATTAGCTAGGAAATAACGAAATTAAGCTGAATTTAAGCTTTAAAACAGCTGCAAATTAGCTGAATTCAGCTGAATTTGAGCTTGTAGTGAATTTGAGTTGTACTTGGTAATAGTTAATTCTAAGTTTTGTATATAACGATACATCATAACATGAAGTTCAAGATTAATGATAGATGAAAAATAGGTAATAATATCTTTTTTACAACAAGCTAATTATCCTGTAATTACCGTGAAGTTTAAGCATATAAATAATTATTAATTTTACGATTTTATTTAAAGTATAGGTTTGGAAATATCATTTTAAAAAAGCCAAATTGAAGTTTGATAATCAAATGATTAAATTTAAATTTTGTTAAATCAAAATCAAAATCAAACACTATATTTTAGTGTCTTTATAAATTTAGTTTAATTTTTATCTAATTTTGTAAAAAAAAACACCAACATCACAGTTTTCCATATTTTTTATTCTTAATCCAAAAATGTTTCAAATATCAATTCATTACTGACTTCCGTTTTTACTAATAGAAAGCCTAATATGAAGAAATTTCGGGAAATTTTTCAATAAAAATAAAAAATTTGGAAAACTGCAATGTCGGTAGCTATGTATAAATCATATACCTTATTTAATTCCCATAAATGATGTTTTCGATTCTGAAAATTTTATGACTTAATTTACATGTATTATTAATTTTGTTATAGAAACAATTAATATTAATATATATGTCTAGAGGAGAAACAACGTTTGATTGAGAGATCTAGAGACTAATAGAAGTATTTTTTAATTCATTATGTTACAGTCAACGTAGGTATTCTTTTTATTTAATAATCTACGTATAAAAATAATAGTTATTTTTTTTGCAAACACATTTTTAGTAATTTGTGTGGAAGTGTTACGTCACGACGTATCTTTTATTTAAACATTTTTTATTGCAGAATATGCAGTTAATAATCAATCAGATAATATGACTTAGTAGGCATATTGTAAAATTAAATCATTTTTTATAAAACAAAAGAAAGTGCAATGTGATTTACAAAATCAACAAAACGAGAACAATGCGAAGGCTACATGAACCAGATTTACATCGTTAAACATATCATTCAATAAGAGTCAAAATGCATAATGAACATTACTCCATCAATTGACATCAATTCAAAATTCAAATTATATTAAAGATTAAGAAGTACTTTTTTAAAGAACTTCTACGAGCACTTTTACCCGCACTTTTCATAAAGTACTTCCAAAGGTACAATTATTACAACTGGCTGATTCATTTCAGATTCATGCAAGCCGTCACGGATCGAATTTTTTTTTTGGCTGAAAACTATGTGAATGTGTTCTAATACCCAAGAGGAGATGTGAAGACCCCGAAAAACGGCTAAAAAAATTTTTTTCACGACGCTATAGCCTATTTTGTGTTAAATGTTAAAATGAAAGGTGAAGAAATCAAAATGAACCTCCGTATTCAAAATGCTCTATCTCCGTCAATTTGACTTTTTGACGAATTTTTTTTTAAATGTTTTTTCTAGGTTTTTCATGAATAACTCGGAGGGATCAACTCGCATCGCAAAAATTGGAACAGCATTTAGAACTAGACTGTTTTCCTCACATTAAAAAGAAAAATTTGTCCTGAAAAGTAAAAAATTAACGAAGGTAGAGCATTTTGAAAATGGATGTCCATTTTCATTTTTTCACCTTTCATTTTAACATTTAACATAAAATAGGCTATGGCGTCGTAAAAAATTTCTTTTTAACCGTATTTAGGGGTCTCCACATCTTCTCTTGAGTATTAGAACATTCACATAGTTTTCAGCTAAAAAAAAATTTCGATCCATGACGGCCTGCATTAAGAAGGGGCCGAACTATCTGTCTTTGTCTAATAGCGTTTTTCATCATTTATGTAAACACTATCCGGTATAACAAGAAAAAAATAGCAGCCCCCGCTGGATATTAGTATAATAAGTAAATTTTGTAATAATAACCAAATTTTTTCACTGCGTAGTTTTTGAATAATTAGAGACCTACCAAAAAAAGATAGGTTATATTCTAGATTGCTAGTAGGTCTCTAATTAGTCAAAAACAATGCAGTAAAAAATTTGGTTGTTATTACAAAATTTACTAATTATACTAATATCTAGCGGGGGTGGCTATTTTTTTCTTGTTATACCGGATAGTGTTTACATAAATGATGAAAAACGCTATTAGACAAAGACAGATAGTTCGGCCTCTTCTTAATCGAAATGGAATCAGCCAACTATACTTCTCGCACTTTAAAATTATACAATTATTCGCGTAACATATTAAATCGCACGATATTTAGTTTATTATAAAAGTATCAAGTAAAATCTCTATAATTAAATTATTGAATCAAGTGTACTTATTTACAGTCTGCCTGTATCTACTTGGCTGAATCATGATAAAATTATTACAATTATATTTCTATATATTTCTTTCAAAATTCAAGTATATTTGATCGTGACAGCGATTCAAATCAATCAAAATTGGTAGAGTCTTTCTACAACTAGACTAACATTTGATAGAACGTTTATAAATCAATTACTAACTTTATTCTTTATTTAATATTATAGTAAAACATATGCACGTAGCCCTCATTACATACAACATTTAATTATTAATTCTGTGCTGGTGTAAAGCCATGACTGCACAGATGATTAGATTCATTAAAAGATCATTGAAGATTTACCAAAAGAAAACTTTTGAATAATTACTATTATTTAGTATTTGAATTAAAGTTATTGAAAAAATTGCAAATTCTTGGATATTTTTTTAAAGTTATAAAAGCAAGATGGGATTGGCGCGCTTGCACGCAGGGGGCTTGCCCCCTAGTATATATATATCATTAATTATTTACTAAAAATAGGTGGTTAGATTTTTTTTATTAGTGAAAACTCTTGCCAGGAGCCCTTAAAACCGCTTTAAAATATATAAATTATAATATAAGTTCATATTTGTAATATATTATATTTATAAACTATATAAAAATAATAATAACAAAAGTAAATATAATATTGAAATAATAGTTCATTTATTAAATGATATTAAGAGCAGGTCGAATATATCTGTCCTTTTCTGATTAAAGAATTGAGTTTTTTGCAATAGCTAATAACTTTAGCAAAAAATAAACAGATAGCCCCATCTCGTATTACAAAAAGCAATATTTTCTTTGATGAGAGAGAATTGAATTTATTGCTTCGTTTTTATAAAAAAGCCTTAACAAACTTGAAACATAGAGGTTATGGTATACAATATGGAAAACAATTATACCAAATAAAACGTTTTTTCAACGTTGAAAAAACGTTTGGATATTTAAACTTGCGTAAATTGTCATCGAAAAAACGTTTTCTAAATGTTTCTTAAACGTTCCATAAACGTTATATTACTCTTGAGAATCTAAAATATGCGGACATATTTTACGTTTTAAAAACGTTTTAAATACGTATTTCAGTAGAAATTTACAAACGTATATAAGTTTACCAGAAAACGCTTCTAAAACGTTTTTGAAACGTATTCGTGCTGTTAGGAATAGTATTCTGCTATAGGTTCATGTATTTTTATTTTATATTTCATAATTTTATTAGCATAATATTTATAATATATTCAGGTACGTTATTCCACTAAGAGAATTCAAAATTTTCATTATTTTCTCCAATATATGCATTAATACTATTATTATTTAAGACTACAATTTCTGTAACATCTGCAATATTATCAGTCATACTTTCTAAATAATATTCGTATACTTCTTGATAATCTCAATGTTCTTCAACTTAATTTTTAAATTCTTCCATAATTCGTTAATCATTAAGAGCAGGTCACGTATCTCTGTCCTTTTCTAATCAAAGAAATGATTTTTTTACAAAAACTAATAACTTTTGCAAAAAATGAAGAGAAAGCCGCATTTTGTATCAAAAAGAGTAATATTTTTTTTTATAAGAAAAAATTAATTTTATTGCTTCATTTTCAAGAAAACCTTGAAAAACCAAATTGTCCACTCTAACCTCTATGATTTAAGTTTTTTAAGGTTTTCTTGAAAACGAAGCAATAAAATTAATTCTTTCTTATCAAAAAAAATATTACTCTTTTTGATACGAGATGCGGCTTTCTCTTCATTTTTTGCTAAAGTTATTAGTTTCTGTAAAAAACTCAATTCTTTGATTAGAAAAGGATAGAGATACGTGATCTCCTCTTAACATTATCTATTTCAACTTAATTATCTTAAACTATATCCCATTCCATGACATAATTTCTTCCATCCGACTGTCCATTAACATTATTTATTTAAAAAATTATAATTCAGACAGTTTTAATTTTTCTCTTTTTTCGCTAAAATTAAATAGGATTTTTATTTTTTATTTTTATTTATTTTGTTTTTGCTCAACGCCGACTGGTATTTCCAGCAACATTCGAAAAAAAAGGAAAAAAACAGTTTGTGAACATTAGACCTTGAATTGACCTTGTCAAGGTCGCAACAGCCAATTTCAAGTATCAATTCAAGTATTGATTTTTTCGGCTGGATACGATTTCAGGATTAACAAAGCGGTTCTCATTTTGAAAAAACTCTGACCTTCAAATGATCTTGAACATTGACTCCCCAAGATCAAACTTACGTGACCACCTTAGTCGCGAGTAATTTGTATCATTAGTAAGCCTACAAAAATTCGAAAAAACAGGTTTTGGACGAATTTTCAATGTTTAACCTTCATTTGACCGTTTCAAGGTCATTTTAAAAATGTATAAACTATCATTTTAGTCGTGAAATTTCCCGCTTTTTCTGAATCCAGCATTAAAAATAGGTGTTCCCATTTGAAAAAAACACTCTGACCTTCAAATAACCTTGAAAATGAAGTTCAAGGTCAAAACTTACTTTACCAAAAGATGGCCCCCTTTGTCCCCTTTAAGTTTTGTCTGAATAGTTTTTTTGTGGCCAGCTTAGATTTTGAGAAATTTGGGTGGGGCGATTAAAATAGTCACCCTGTATATGTGTATATATATATATATATATTTATACATATATATATATATTTACATCACTACGGACTTTTGAGAATTGCGACGTTGCCAAATCTAAAAATAACCGCTTTGATAGTACCGTCCTTGTTTTAGCATCCTGCACACTCGGCGGGTGTGTGGCAGTTTCTATTGTTATCCCACTCTTTTTTCCCGCCAATATTTTATATTCCAAAAATCCTCAAAGTTCCACAGGACTTTGAGGATTTTGAAATTTAACATGTGATTCCCTATGTACGGCAACACTGTTGACTCCTCAAAAGTCCGGTTTCTTAAAAATATGTATATATATATATATATATATATATATATATACACTTGTGTGTGTGTATATGCGCGCATGTGAATTGACATAAAATATCCCATGTATATGTATATACATATATTCATAATCCCATGTGCATGTGTGCATGCGCCTTGATAGGAACAGTCCTATATATATATATATATATATATATATATATATATATATATATATATATATATATCAATTCAAGTACGTGTGTCATGCATGTAAATTGACATGAAACGTCCCGTATATATAAACCTGTGTGTGTGTGCGCGCGCGTGTGCATTAACATTAAATATCCCATGTATATGTGTACACAGATATACACACACATATATATGTGTATATATATAATTTAATATAGGTAATATTACAATATTATTTTATGTATTGATCTTACCTGCTAGTTAGGTGACAATGATCTCGAACTTTTTTCTTCTTAAAGGTTTCTGGCAAATGTGGCAAAGAATTGTATTTTGAAATCTTTCTTTATCTTCCAAGGTTAAAGCATTCATTGGCATTTCATGTTGGTATACAGATTCAATATTCTTAACAAGTTTTTAAGTTCGTTTATGAACCATGCAGCAGGATTAGGTCCTCTGTAGCTATTGTAGGATGATATGGTCTCGTCATAACTACATTTCAAATAATATTCAACACTAAATACTGCGTGTTTTTGAATAATATTTTTGTCTTGAACGGGCAACAAAAGGGCTTCAAAGTCCGCGTAAACAATAAAAAAAACCTTTTCCTTATTTTTAAAATTTTTAAAATGTAATATACTGTTTTTTTTTTCTGGTAAATTTACTCTACACCTATTAATTTTAGAGCAATCTTCATGATGAAATTTTAATTTTTGTTCAGTGTTAAGGTAATGCAAACATCGATTGCATATATATTTTTGCCCATTATGTTTTGATATCTTATTAGAAACTAATCGAGATAAATTCTTTATTCATACATAATGATATACATCGATACATTTGTATCATAGTTTTGTTGTTGTTCTTCTTCTTCATCTATATAATAATTTTGTATCAATAAAAGATTAATATAGTAGTATAGTAATATACTAGTATTTAACTTAACTGGATACAATGCTGACAATACTGCCCATTTAAGGTCGTTGCCCTGTCATGATTATTTTTCAGCAGTGATCTGAATCATCGATATTTAGTTAAAACTTGGCAACATAATGCGTTATTTATTTTTCTACACAATGTAAACATTTAATTATAGGCTATAGATATTTATACACTATTCCCGTATGTATCCGATTCATGTGTAATGCTTTATGAATTTTCATAAATAAAAATGCTACATTTTTTTATAATGAAATGAATGCTTACCCTATTATGATTTCAGAATAATCAAAATACTTTTATTTTTGTTCATAAATTATTATATAGAATGTAAAATGATATGTAACCTACATTTTGACATGTCGCCGAATATCGTTCTCTCTCTCTCTCTCTTTTCTATTACAGAACGACGTTGCCAAGTTCATCTTAAATGTATTATTCTGACAATGTTTTATTAAATATTTTAATGAAAAGCCTTATAACATGCGTGAAAACTTTAAGGGTTAAATCATCAAATATTTTTTTATTTATTATCAAAAGATTATTTGAATGTGTCATTTTTAAGAGGTTTTATTGATTATTTTAAACGTGGTCCCATATAACCACGTGTTAAATCCTATTTTTTTCCTTGTATTTCTCAGTTATTAGTATTATAAGGTAGGTTGAAAAACGCGTGTAAGTTCAAAATACACTAAACTATCATAATTCCAAATTTCAGCAATTTCTGTCATTATTTTAACAGGGCAACGTCCTTAAAACAAGCATTATCAAAATTTTTCACATTAATACATGCATGTTTTAATTCTATCACTTTGGAAGAGGAATGATGAGCCATTATGTAGTGGATTAGATTTGTTTATATGAACACACAAATTAATAATAGCACGTAATGACCATCCTGATTCTTTTTGTTGGAATTCTTCAATATCTCTTTGTATAGGTTCTTGTACATTATTAAACCATTCTTTCAAATCTGTTGTCTTTAGAATTGTCTTGGCTTTCGTATTAAAATATCTCATTCCACTAGTCTCAAAATCAGCTTTTATAATAACATATTCAGCACCCAGCACTGTGATGCCAGAGATAAGACGAAGCTGTATAGAAACTGTAATGTATGTACTTTCCAGTGTTATGTCATACTGAGATAAGAAGAAACTGCATTTTAGCTAGACAGTTGATCTGTAATACTTATAAGAGCACATGCGTGCGACAAAGTGTAATGCTAGGGACGTCATACAGAGATAAGACGATTAGTCATTATTTTTGCACCTGCATAGGTGAGCTGATGGCGGAGAAGTAGGGGTATCCAGAACTGTTCTTTTTTACCTCCTGAGTGTCTTGAACTCAGCTTAGTATTTTTAGGTTCTGTGGATAGTGTGAAACTGCGTAAACCTAGCGCATACCATTATGCTAAGTAGATGATGAAGGCTATTTATTCTTTGAAAACATATGCCTTAAGGACATACAGTGGGGTCCAATAAAATTGAGCCACCCTTGAAAAAAAAGTACTAATTACGAAATTCTGTATCTCAACAAATAAGGGTCGTACAGAACTCTACGACCTCTCATTTTAAACGTATCTGTAAGGAATTTTCAATAGTGTATTGACAATTTAATTTCAAGTACTTGTCTAGGAAATATTAAGACTTAAAAATAAAGAAAAAAAATTTTTTTCTTAACCTGTGTTGAAAATTGAATCATTTTTCGCAAAATAATAGTAGAAAAATTTCACACCGTTAGTTTTAAAGGTCTTTTGCTTAAGAGGTGGCCGTATAGCTCTGTCCTTTTCCAATATAAATTTTCGTTATTATTAATAATTTAAATATTGTTATACAAAAGTAAAGGCATAGCCCAATAGATTTCAGGACGAACAAACGATCCTATACTATAAGAAAATATAAAATTGTCATTAGTTTTTGAGTAAGGTCTAAAACAGATAACAATTGAACGCTTCAGACCTTACTCAAAAACTAATGAAAATTTTATATTTTTTCATATAATAGGATTATTTACTCGTCCTGAAATCGATCGGGATATGCCATTACTTTTGTATAACAATATTTAATTTATTAATAATAACGAAAATTTAGATTAGACAAAGACAGAGCTATACGGCTTCCAATTAACTTGAAATTTATTCTTTAGTTTTTCTTCTAGATTCAAATTGACCGAGATTTAGCGATTTTTTGTTCAAAAAAAGGGTTTTTTTTTATTCTTCCGATACCTGCTTACTGAGAAGAGATATAGAAAAATGCCAAATAAAAAAAGTGTATTTTTGTATGTAGAATAACCTTAAATTTTCTCAAAATTTTTTGTGCATTTTAATTTTTTTGATATTGTTGCGGTATTCTTATATACCATACTCTCGTAAAAGTACCGCAACAACATCAAGAAAATTAAAATGCACAACAAATTTTGAGAAAATTTAAGGTTATTCTACATATAAAAATACTGTTTTTTTTATTTGGCATTTTTCTATATCTCCTCTCATTAAACAGATATCGGAAAAATAAAAAAGACACTTTTTTAAACAAAAATCGCTAAATCTTGATCAGTTTTGAACCTAGAGGAAAAACTAGAAAATGAATATCAAGTTTAACGAAATACCTTCAAAACTAGCGGTGTAAAATTTTTCTACCATCATTTTCCGAAAAATGATTCAAATTTAAACACAGGCGAAAAAAATTTTTTTTTCTATTTTCAAGTTGTAATGTTTCCCAGGCAAGTACTCAAAATTAAATTGCCAATATACTATTAAAAAGTCCTTACGAATACGTTTAAAATGAGTGATTGTAGAGTTCTGTACGTCCCTAATTTGCTGAAATACAAAATTTTTTAATTAATACTTTTTTTCTCAAGGGTTTTGTTGGACCCCATCGTATTTTGATTTATGGAAATTAGAAATTTAAAACTTCGGAAAAGTGTACCATTACCAATTTATGCACCCAATAATGATCTTCAGTTTTTCAAAGAGTTGGTTAAATATCAAAATATTGATAAAAACATTTCTGAAGTTGCTCATAAAAAATTTAAGAATCATTTATGGTACTTGTCGCTAGAATTATGTGCGTTGGCCTTTTTCGACGACAATGTTTTGAACGATATCAAAAATAAAATGATATAAGCACTAAAAAACGGTTTAACTTAATGCGAGGATGCTGAATATGTCGATGAATTTGAAGATCGAGATAAAGATGATCTAATAAAATATCAAAAAAGATTCCTATTATATGACTTACATGGAGAGTACCCGACCTTCGGGAAACGGATTTGGCTAAAACTGCAAAATATGATTTTCAGATGAAAAAAAAAAGCCCGTGATTTTTCTTTTCTTTGAATAGCTCTATAGACGGAGATATAGACATTTTTTGAAAATGTAATAACAAGAAGCATTTATAAGATCTTAAATAACCGAACAACTAAGACTCTTACAGAAAAATGTAGAGGAAATAATATAAAGTACATATCGAATGCTATAATTAAGGCTTTGTTGCATTATAAAAGCTTTAGTGGTTCAAAAGTTACGGGTAATTAAAGTATGCTAATTGAATATGGTAAAAAATTAATGATATGTTACACGCTAAAAATATAAACGATTATGTAGTAATTTTCAATTGAGCACAACTTTTGAATCACAGAAGCTTTTTTTTGTGCAACAAAGCTTAAATTAAAGCATTCAATCTGTACTATATTTTATTTTTAATACATTTTTTGTTAGAATCTCATTTTTTTGGTTATTTAAGATTTTATAAATGCACCATTTATTATATTTTCGAAAAAATGTCTATATCTCTGTCTATGGTGCCTATTCAAAGGAAAGAAAAAACACGGATTTATTTTTTTTCATCAAAAAATCATATCCTGCAGTTTCAGCCAAATCCGTTTCCCGGAGGTCGGGTACTCTCCTTGTAAGAAGTAAAAGAATTATGTCAAAAACAGATTTACTATTTCATTAATAAATACACTTATTGTTTGGTCGAGAGATTCAATTTGAAAATAGACTTATACTTATAAAGAAAACCGAGATATAGTGGCTAAAAACAAGGTGGTCAATGACACAGCTGAAAGAGCAGTTGACCTAACCCGAAACTACGTAAACGTATTAACGAATAATGAAACAATATTTACAGAAGCAATATTTACTTCAATTCATTGATGAATACAATAAAGAATTTTTTTTTTAATATGACTAACTAGGAGAGTCTCACATCTCCGAATCACGGATTTTACTCTAACTTCGGTATAAGTTTCAGATGACAAAATATGGAAAAAGTTATAGTTACAAACGCTCAACATTTCCCTAGTCACAAGCAATCAAAAAAATCACTAAAAAAATTACTAGATTTTCAAACACTTATAGCTCTTAAGCATTGATAGCTAGAAGCTTGAACGCTGAGCTCAAATCCTTTCAAAATAGTAGTTATAGGATATCAAAATCTTATTTTTTCCCAAAGTTATAGCGTAATAAAGATTGGACCTAATTACAGCTTTTACTGTTAATTAATTTTTTAAAAAGGGAATTCTGGTTCAATCTTTATTACGCTATAACTTTGGGAAAAAATAATATTTTGATATGCTATAACTACTATTTAGAAAGGATTTGAGCTCACCGTTAATTTAAAAAAAAATTCAAGCTTCTAGCTACCAATGCTTAAGAGCTACAAATGTTTGAAAACCTAGTAATTTTTTTAGTGATTTTTTCAATATTTTATCATCTGAAAACTTATCCTGAAGTTTGAGCAAAATCCGTTATCCGGAGATGTGATACTCTCCTTCTAAGTCCAACATAGAAAAAAACTCAAGACTGATTAAAAATTAATGAAAAACATCTATGTGATATCTGCAAAATAAAAACTTGTATGGTTGAATAAATTTTGCATAAAAACTTAATTGTTCGAATTTGATCAACATTATCCATCTATTTGATTATGCTAATCTTTGGAAATGTTTTAGTTTAATTAAGGTCTTTATATAATAATTATTAAAGTACAATTCAAGACCTTTATTTTCCTTTTATAGAAAGTTACCAAGAGGTATTGAATCAAAATGAGAGCCAAAAGAATGTTTATCGAAATTACCAATTTTACCGATTCACAGTTCTACTAAGTTAACAAATATTTAAAGAAAAGTGAATTAAAGATCTTGACCTCTACTTTAACATCCAATAATTATAATATACGTATCGATATGATAGGCCGCTAATAATCACGAAAATATTTGAATTTTGTCATATTTTTATATTTTTTAGCTTTAATTTTTCACTGTGATAAGCAAAAAAAAAATAGTTTTCACGAGTAAAAAAATTTTTTATAGCTTCTTTATAATCTAAAATTTACCATAAAAAAAGTCCCATACCGAAAAAAATGTTTAAAATAGTGAAATAAGTGACTATATTGGAAAATCAGAGAAAACTTTTTAAAAATGGTTTTTTAATTGGTAGGGGTGCTAAAAGTAATTTTAAGGGACCAACAAACATACAGATCTTTGTTTTTTTGATCTAAGCTAACGATCTACGTGTTGGGAGAAAGGTCTTTTTAAGTTTCATACTTAAGAGCAGGGCGTATATCCCCATCCTTTTCTAACCAAAAAATTCATTTTCTTCAAAATCTAATAATTGTAGCAAAAAAATAAGAACAAAACCCCATCTTGTATAATAAAAAGCAATATTTTCATTAATGAGGAAAAATTTTTTTGGTTCTCAGCACGCGAAATTCGATTTCCTATGTTTGTCAAGCGAGCGCAAACTAGTACATTCCTCGAACAAAAAAGATTTTGGTTCGGTTGTGGACAATCATGCAAAATTGTTGGTGTTAAGATATTGGTTGCAATTGATATTGCATCATAAAGTAGGAATAAATTCCTACTGAATAAATGTGCATTACACTCAGCTTTATTTATTCACTTTGATTTGTAATTCTTTTGAAAAAGTATACATAAGTATAAATGAATTTTTTTGATTTTTTTTCCGGTACAGAAAAATTAATTTGCTTACAGCACGAAGCAGTTGCATTTGTTTGCTTCGACATTTGGCATAAAAAAACGTGCTGCCATAATACATAAATGACGTTTGTCAGAAAAACCTTATCTGCTTTCTTTTAATAGAAACGCAGGGGTGTCCACGACCAAACCATTCCTACAACCGAACCTCTTCCCATATATAAACCGATTTGCCGGTATTATTAGCGAGTTGTGTGCGTATGAGTATATACATATAAATGTATATATATATATATATATATATATATATATATATATATATATATATATATATATATATATATATATATGTACAAGGGGGGTCCTCCTGCTCACTTTAACATTATATCATATTTATAGTATTTTAATAAAAATCATTATTAAAATACTATAAATATGATATAATGTTATATAAAAATTAAGACTGTTAAATTATTTTTTACTCAGTTTTCGTTTATTTTTCTCATTTTTCTTCTAGTTTGTTAAGAAACAGGTAAATTACCTTCGTATTATTCAAATAATTTGTTTCATTTCATTATTACTTTCTTGCACATACGTTATTTTATTTTAACTTTTCTTTTCAATAACTAATTTTTCCAGGGTTAATTTTACATCTTTTTCTGATATATTGTCTCATGGTGTTTATTCCTACAGATAATTTTTTTTACTTTTTCCACATTACCCAAGAGGTAAGTAAAAAGGTGCGTCTTTTTATAGTGGTTCCTACAACAGGTCTAATCCACTTATACAAAAAGAAGAATTTTATTTTTAATTTTTAATAAGAAATGAAAAATAAAAATATTCTTTTTTATGTATTTGCTGAAAAAGTAAGTATAATTTTTAATATAAATTATGAAAATTATGTTTCGAGATATAAAAATTAATACTTATATTTGTCCTTTAATGTTGTTACAAAAGATAAAATGTTTACGCCTATGATTTATAGTTCTTTGCTGCTGTTTCCAACATCGAAATTTTTAATTTTTCTTTTTGACATTATAAAAAAATTATTATATCCAATTTAGAATCATTCAAATTATTCAAAAATTTCCTGCCAAACAATGTTATCAATAGTATTTTCTTCGTTTAGGGGATTTTCAATAAATAAATATTGTGGATTTTTACATTTTTATACCGCAACATACAACTGGCCGTGCGAAAATATAGGTCTACGAATATATAAACCTAGAGTATCAAAACCCTTGTATTAAAGCCCTTGCGATTTGTTATTGTAATTGCAAGAGCTATCAATGGAAATTGTTTATCATATAATATAAATGGTAAATTAGAAGACTCTTCAGGATTCAATAATATTCGAGGTATAAAAACAATATTTCCTTTTTCATTCTTCATCATTATCATAACTCGAATGTTATATTTATATAATATTAATACTTTTAATCTTGTCCCGTTGCACAAACCGTCATTTATACTTATATGTCTTATAAACATTACTATTTTTTTATTTAAAATGTGTACATTTTCATTATGACATGCTAAAATTGCTCTATCTGACAAATCTATATTTTCTGATATTTTCAAATCATGCATTTTATTAAAAATATTATTTGTTATTCAATTATTAGGAATATTAAAAGAATCTATAACTCCTTTGCCAATTTTCAACAAAAGTTTAGAATAATTTTCATCACATCATCTCATATTTTTTGTAATTTAAAATTTATTAAGACAATAATATACTTCTAACGTTGTCGATAACTCTTGCCATATATATTGTATGTATATGTAGAATAATTATCGATGCTAATATTGTTTGAAAAGTCTAAAATATTTTTATAAAGCGAAAAATGCTGCGCGTAATAGAGCCGATGTAAACATTTGTATTTTTCTTTAGTACGACAGAGAAAGTAATACTAAAGAATGATGAATACATATGTTCACGCTGGCTTCATCTCGCGCTGGTATTTTTCGCTTTACAACAATATTTTAGACTTTTCAAAGAAGATTAGCATCAATAATTATTCTACATACATATGGCTAGAGTTATTGACAACATTAGAGGTATATTATTGTTTCAGTAATTTGTATATCTCTGAGTAAAAATTATTTTACATTTTTCTCTCACCCGACCGCAGCGCCCCCATGCGGCAAATAGTCCCGACCGCCTCATTTATGGTAAAATTTGTCTGAAATCTCAGCTTAAAATTTTTAATTTATCGCTAATGAGATCGAATCAAGACTACAATAATCTCTCAAAGTTCTACCAATTATTTCTAGAGCTTTTTTAGAAATAATCGATGCTTCATCCTAAATAATTACATCACACTCTCGTAATTTTCTTTTATCTGATTTCAATTTTAAAAATGTTGTTTCTATATCTTCTTAATCTAAAGTTAATCTAAACGTTCTGTGAGTTGTCATACCTTCTGGAAGTAAAATAGAAGCAATTCCTGCTCAAGCCATAGATATATTTTTTTTCTTCTTCTGAATAATAAAAGATTAAAGTTTTGTATAGGAAAGTTTTTCCAGTATTACCTGGACCATCTATGAATATCATACAATTTTTGTTTTCTATAATGTAATTAAAATCAAATTTTGTTCCTCGTTTAATTGACTTTTGAATTCATTAAATAATTTATTGTTTGTTTCTATTAATAATTTTTCTTGTTTAAGTGATTTTTTAATAATTGCATTATCAATTTTTGGTAATCCAAAATC
Organism: Anastatus disparis; assembly: GCA_017163975.1. NCBI lineage: Eukaryota > Metazoa > Arthropoda > Insecta > Hymenoptera > Eupelmidae > Anastatus > Anastatus disparis. The sequence goes on from JAFFSR010000355.1 coordinate 462,488, forward strand.
AGATAATTAAAAGTTTTCTAAACCTAACGTATTATTAATTTCTTCTAATGCATTATATTCTTGATCGTTCTTAAAATAGTTACAAAAATATATTTTAAAATGATCCCAAATTTTAGATGCAGAAGGCAAGTTGTCAGAAATAAGAAACCAAGCGAAAAATTCTCTCAATTATTTTTGCATCATAATAGTACATGCTTTTTCAAAAATTTTGAACACTTGACTATCGTCTTCTATTAATCCCATATTGACTGCAGTTTCTTTAAAAAATTTATAGGTTACATTTTCAAATGTTTTTAAATCATTAAGAGATGTTGGTCCTTTTAGACGATTCAAAATTAATTTTGAGTGAAATCTTTCTACATCTTTAGGATTAAAAGTATTAATTCTTCTGATAAATTTCGAAAAAACTTTTCTTTCAACCAAAATTTTTTTTAAAGAATCAAAAAGATAATATTTCAGAATATCATAATTTTTCTAGCTTCAGAATCATATTTATTTAATTTAAATCATGCTGTCAAACTTGTATCATTAATTTTTTGTAAAGCTTTTATTTCTTTATTTTCTTCAAAAATAACTTGTTATTGATTTTCTGTATGTGCTGCTGAACGAATAAATGTATGTGATTTACCAGAAAGTGATAATTCTTCAATTCTCTAAGCAGCTTCTATAGGACTAACGTACTTGTATCGACATAGCCCGTAATTTCATCAAATATTTCAGATCTAGTATTCTTTTTTTATGGCAACATATGCTCTATCATGACCTTTATGTATATATTTGTAAAGATATTCTATATTCATTACTGAATACGAAATTTCAGAATAAATATAAGATTGCCATTTTTTTGAATGAGTAGAATTATAAGGCGATACCATTGAATCATCTACGTTTATAAATTTACCGTTTACTTTTGAGTTAAACACATAATTTTTATATCTGTTATTTCTTCGTTTATATTGTAGAAATCCATTTTCATCGAAATACGTAAAATCACTAAATTCTTTAGGAAAGTTTTCAGAACAAGAATTTTTTCCTTATCATAACGTGGTGTTTTTTCAGTATGAGGACCGTGCAACATGTTTTATATCTAATTCATTTAAAATTTCATCGTCATCCAGTATTTCAGTGCTAATTTATCAATATCTGGAGGATTTAATAATTTATTTTTGTAATTCAAAACAAACAACATATGGGCATGTAATAGTTCTCTTTTTTAAAATTCAATAGTATAAATATAGCCTAATCTATTTCAAAAAATATTTCCAGATAAAGTATCCGCTAATGTTGCACGTAATTTATTATAGAATAATCTTGCTACTATATTTGGAATATCATTACACGTTGAGCTAGGAGGAAAATTTTTTCAGTTCTGGCCAATTCAGATTGCAAGTAACAGTAATAAATAAGTCAGGCCTACCGATTTCCCCACTTACAGCCATAGCGTCTTAATATGATTAATGCATGTCTATGACTACCAATATGTGTTGATGGTAAAATAAAAATGCGACCTAATCATTCTTTATCTACTAAATTTTCTGGAGCGTCTGGATTCGATAACTCGCCGCGCCTAATGTAAAACTTATGGGACGCGGCGAGTTATCGAATCCGGACGCTCAATTATTCGAAGTATTTTGTCCAACATGATCTATAATTCCTTGATAAAATTCAACTCTAAATTTTTGTTAATTATATGTAAAGTAATTTAATCGAGTACTTTCTATCGTAGTATATGTTTGAATTATATATTATTGAGTTGACCGTACTGCATGTATGATTGGATTAAATACATCTTCACGGTACGCTAAACGATAGGAATAGTATTGTAAGCGGTGAAACGATTATCACTATTTAAATTTTGTTTTGAAAAAGGATTCCATCCTAAATCTTCTACCGCAAATACCATTGGATCACAATGTGACGATATTTTATTTAAATGTACTGAAGCTTCTTTTCTGAAGTATGTCTTAGATAAATCCGTAAACCGTAACTCGTAGGAATTTGGCCATCTTTTGAAACTATTAAAGCCGCAAATTCAGCAATTCTTGGATTATTGTAAACATTTTCATTTAAATTAAATTAACGAATAAAAAATAAATTATTTATTATTTTTTGACAATTTGTATAAATGTTTTTATTTTAAAGTATAAGGATTTTTATTTAATATTTTCGATAAAATGTCCATTTGTTTTTCTATTAATTTTTTATCATTTTTCAATCTCGACTGTAATTATCATACGAATAAATTTGTCCTGATTGAGGATTGTCTCCATCTTTTACAAATAAACTATTCGATGTAGAATGACAAATTTGACTTTTAATCTTCAAATTATAAATACCTTTGAAATTTTAAATTATTACATTAGCCTTAAGAGCAGGCCGAAGCAGACTCGATACCGACAGAGAATCGAGAATCAGTTGTTTAATTTTTCCCTACTATACGTAATGGAAAGCATTAAAATTTTAAATACATTCATGAAATTTATTTCTTTATTGCGCTTGCTAAAAATAATTACGGAAAATTTTAAAAAATTAAAAATTTCATACTACAGCTGTTTATTAAACTCTAAGTACGGTTACTTACTTTTCGTTTAAAATATGGTGAATTTTATGAAAAAACATCTATTATACAATCATGTATGTATGAAAAATTGCGCTCGATAACAAGTTTTGAAAAAAGTATAATTATTTTATTTATGATAAAATAACATTATCACTTCTCGGTCGGTAATCAAAACTGCTCCGGCCTACTCTTGGAGCTGACAAACAATATTTATTATTGTAATAACGAATTAGTTCTCAGAATTTTCTATCAAACAAAAACTTTTTAAATCTGATTCATATTCACTTAAAGGAGGTAGTCTAATTGCTTTCTCATAGAAAAAGAATTGTATTGTTAAAAAATTTTTTTTTAATTTTTTCATTAATTTGTACATATTTGGATTTGAGGAGTCGAAATAAGTGGTTTCCAGAAAATGTCTGTATGTATATATGTGTGTGTGTGTGTGTGTGTGTGTGTGTATGTGTGTGTATGTGTGTATGTATTTATTACGCCGGTTGGATCTCAAAAGCTACTCGACGGATTTGCTTCAAATTTTGCATAGAATTGATTTTTTCGTCTAATTGGTGCGGAAGCTATTGAAAATTGTTTTTTATAGCGTAGTTTTAATTTTAGAGCGACTTAAAAAAATTTTTTAATATCTTGATTTTTTATTTTTTTTTTGTATTTTACGTCAAGTATTCGATGGATTTGCTTTGAGATTTGCATGGAAATTATTTGCGACCGCCAAAAAAAAGCAATCTTCTGAAAACTGATTTTCTTAGTGTAGTTTTAATTTTAAAGCATTTTAAAATTTTGAAAAAAATTTTCATTTTTCTTTTTTGTTTTGTTTTACGTAAACAACTCGATGGATTGGCTCCAAAATTTGTATTAAAATTATTCGCTACTGTCTGAAGAAAACAAGCCTTTGAAAACTAATTTTCTTAGCGTAGTTTCAATTTAAAAAAATTTTTTAAATTTGGAAAAAAATTTTAATTTTTCATTTTTATCTATTTTACGTAAACTACTCGATAGATTTGGTTTAAAATTTGTATACAAGTTATTTGCTACAGTCTTTTTAAAAAAGTTTTTGAATAATAATTTTCTTAGTGTAGCTCTTTAATCATTCCTTCTGATTTTCTATTTAATGCTCTCACTAACTCTTTTCTTTTTTCCTCACTTCCCTTCTATCTCACGTTGATACTCATTTTTACATTATCTTCATCTATCTCTGTCTCTCTTACTTTTTCTGTTTTCTAATCACTTTCTCACTCTCGCTCTTTATCTACTTTATTACTAAGACCGACTTTCCGGTCTTACTGATTCTAGACAAATTGGGAAGGAGCTCAGAAATCTCAGTATTTGTTCTAGTGGTAATACATATCGTCACTCCTTCTCCGTGGACGAACTTAATTGTTATTTTGTTAGTGTGACATCTGATCAATCAGTAACATCAATTTCAGATTGTCTAAACACTTAAACTGAAGATGAGCCATTTAAACTTATGTTGAAGTTTTCTGAAGAATGCTTGAGTCAGGTCAGTATAGCAGTACGTAGTTTCTCTTCGCAGGCTAGGGGTCTTGATGCCATTCCTTAATCTTCTATTAATTTCTGCTTTTCCTGTAATTGGGCCACTCTTGCGTCGCATCTTTAATGATTCACTAAAAGATGGATTCTTCCCAACATGTTGGAAGGTATCTTTCGTCAAGACTATTAATAAAGTTTCTTCTCCACAAACTATGAGTGACATTCGCCCTATTTCTTAAGGATCCGTTTTGGGACCGTTATTATTCTCAATTTATATAATGATGTTGCTATCGACTTTAATCCTGGCATGCAATGCCTGATATACACTGATGATTTGCAGGTGTACGTCCATTTTCCTTTGGACAAGTTAGACGTTTTGACGTCTATTATAAGCGCACATGCGGTGATTATCTCTGATTGGGCTTCCAGAAATCACCTTAAGCTGAATGTTGGTAAGACAAACATTATAATTATTGGCTCGTATTATTAACATGCTGTCTTCCGTACCCACTACTGATGTGCCATTAAATGGTATTATTATTAAGATTAAATCTAAGGTTCGTGATTTGGGGGCTTAGCTGGACAATAAACTGAATTGGAAGAAGCACATCACCAAAATTTGTAATAAATCTTTTTCACTGCTCTATAGGCTTAACTTCTTTAGGAAATGTACTAACTTTACTTTACGCAAGCATCTTATTTAGACTGTGCTTTTTCCACTCGTAGACTACTGTTGTCTTGTTTATTGTGATCTGCCGACTGAACTGGACTTAAGACTTCAGAGAATCATAAACTCGCGTGTCTGTTATGTATATGGTATTGGTAGGCAAGAGCATGTTTCTGCTTATCGTTCTGCACTGCGTTGGTTACCTACCTCTGCTAGGAGAAAATATTTTACATCCTTTTTCCTATAAAAATTGTTCTCATCTAATGAACCTTCTTATCTGTATTCTAATTATATATGAAACCAATCGGGAAGGACGTTGAGGGGTGCCATAAGGCTATTGACTGTTTCTCCTGCCGCCACGGAATATTACAACGGATCTTTCCTGGTCACCTCATTGTTTCTATGGAATGAGCTTTCTGATCCTATCCGTAACTCTCAATCGCTTCTCATATTCAAATCATCTGCATTTTCACACTACATTACCCTGGAGAATGGAACGCTGCGACTACGATAACTACTAACTGCTTATATTATTATATTAATTCTTATTCGATTCATATTTAAGCACATTTTTTGTGTATTTTGCCAATGGAAGAACTTTTAAAAACTAATTTTCTTAGCGCATTTTTAAAATTAGATGAAAAAATTTTTTTTTTTTATTTCTTTTATTGTATGAAAAATATTCAATAAATTTTTTCTAAAATTTGTGTGCAAGTTATTCGCTATTTCCTGAGGAAAACAAGCTTTGGAAAACTTATTTTCTTAGTGTAGTTTTAATTTTAAATAATTTTGAAAATTTTGAAAAAAATTCATTTTTTATATTTTTGGTACTTTACATGAACTAATCGATGAATCAGCTTAAAATTTCGCATTGGAATTATTCGCAACTGCCAAAAGAAGGATGAATCTTGAAAACCAATTTTCTTAGCGTAATTTTAATTTTTGAAAATTTGAAAAATTTTTTAAAAAATTTTTATTTTTTTTCTATTTTATGTAAACTACTCGATAAATTAGCTTCAAAATTCGAAGCTCTCTAAATACTTCTTCTGATATCTGATTTAACGCTCTTACTAACTTTTTTTTTACTTTCTCATTTCCTCTCTGTCCTTCTATCTAACATTGATCCTCATTTTCACCCTCTTACACACACTCTCACTTTTTCCTTTCTTAATTTTTCGTAAATAGAAATGTTATTTACATTGAAATCATATTTTAAAAAATAAAATCAAATCACCCTAACTCAATAAGCTCTATGAGAAAGCATTGTGCCAAAGTACTTGGCAACGTTTTTTTAACATAGTTTAAAAATCTTTATTCCAAAAGACTTTTGAAATAAAAAATATTTCTAATTAGAATATTGTTAAGAAATTGTTATATGATATTTTTTCTTATAAATTATTAAAGTACATTAAGTGAATTGAGCAAATCAAAATCAACATGTTTTAATAACAAGAAGCAATGTTTGAATTTTACAAACTTCCAGAAGGTGTTATAAGTCAGTTATAAAAGTAACATCAGCTAGACCCTGTCGCTTTTTTTCACGTGAGAAATTCTTTCTTTCTTCTAACCCGTCTTTGCGATCACTAAACATTGGACATAAGAGTGTTAACATTTAGTAATATTTATCCAAGCTATCTTTATTTTTTTTATGCTTGCGCAGGTGCTTAATTTTTTACATACTAGAAAAAACAAACGATGGATCGTAAATTTTTTCTTCCTTTTCTTACGTTAAATTCACATATTTAACTGCTTCCTGGATTCTAGTTAACTTGTTATTGGTGTATTACAACAACGTTAAGAAAACATTTTCTTTTTTTTTTTGTTATTTCCTTCTACTGTAAAATTGTTATGGATAATGTTTTTTACTCATAGTAATTCGATTTCATTTATACCAAACACTCGATGATCATTATGATTTTCGATATGTTAGCAAAAAAAAGGTTGCACAATGAGAAAATTTCGAATTGTTTTTTTTTATTAATAAAAATAAAATTATCCTAACTCTTTTAAATAAAATTAAAAAATTTTGTAAAATATCTTTATAATTTGTTTTTCATTAGTGCAGGTGGAAGGTTATGATATATAGAGATTTATAAAACTTTTAAATTAAGAATTAAAAATTTGAATAATTGTAAAGTTGTACTGTGATAAATACTTTATATCCCCTTGTTACCTAAAGCTTTTGATACTAAAAAATATAATAAAGAAAATTTAACTATAGTGTAAAACTATGTCAGAGAAAATTAAAAGAACGAAGAAGGGAAGAAATGTGTTAAAAAAAGTATTAAATGTATAAAAGACTTTAAAACGAATATTAAGTTAATGATTTAATTTACGCAAGCAATTACATTAATCAAATTATTAAAGTACATTATTCAGATAATAGCATTTACATGAAAAAAAATAGCCCCAATAGCAAAACATCATAAACATTTGTTCATCCATGCAGAAATTGAAGCATCAAAACCTTATTAAAAAGAAGTATTATACACACCCTTACCCTTGGCAACAGTCGTAATAAAAACTTTCCAACACAAACACACATACACACATACATATATATATATATATATATATATACTTATATATATATAATATATAGAAAAGTATATATATATATATATATATATATATATATATCTCTTTATATTTTTCATATCTCTAACTCAATAAAATTTAGAGCAAAGAGAACAGAGAAAAACGTATTAACACGTACACACACGTATACACGCGTACAATCACATACAAACACGTACACGGACATACAAAGTGGCACAAACACTTATACACATGTACAAGTACGTACAAATACGTACGAACACAAACACATGCTTACACAAACGTAGAAATACGTGAACACACATGAACACACGTATACACACATCCAAACACGTACCGACACGCACAAACACATACCAATACATACAAACACGTACAAACACGTACACGCATGTAGAAATACGTACAAAAACGTACACATATGTACACACACGTACATACACGTAAACACACGTACAAATACGTACACACACGTTCAAACACGTACACACACGTTCAAACACGTACACACGCGTACAAATTCGTGCAAATACGTATTATCACGTACGACCACGTACACACATATGCAAACACGTACAAACACGTACCAACGCGTACCAATACGTAAACACACGTACGAACTCGTAAACACGCGTACACATACGTGCAAATACGTAAAAACAGCTACGAACACGTGTACACACACGTACAAACACGTATTAACACGCACAAACATGTACCAACACGTACGAACATATACAAACACTTCCAAGCACGTATACGCACGTATAGACACGTACAAAAACGTATACATATATACACACACGGACACACACGAATGCAGACGTGAAAATACGCACAAACACGTACACACACGTACACACGTGTACAAACACATACACACACGTACAATCACATACAAACATGTAAAAATACGCATGAACACAAACACACGCATACACACACGTACAAACACGTAAACACACGTAAACATACGTCCAAACACGCACCGACACGCACAAACACAAACCAACACATACAAACACGTACAAACACGTACACGCATGTAAAAACACGTACAAAAACGTACACGTATGTACACATACATACAAACACGTACACACACGTACTACACACACGTACAAACACGTACACACACACACAAACACGTACACACACGTACAAACACGTACACACACGTACAAACACGAACACACACGTACAAACACGTACATACACTTACGCACGCGTACAAACTCGTGCAAACACGTACCATCACGTACAAACACGTACACACATGTGCAAACAGGTACACACACGTATAAACACGTATACACACGTACAAACACGTACACACCACGGTGGAAGAATAAGAGATGATTCGACTTACCCCCACTATCTGTGATGCTTATTGAATTGCCTCTCTTTTTCTCCGCGTGGCAAAACTACTTAAGTAGATACTCCACGTGCACACCTACATAAGCCCACTGACTAGGAACGTGTCACACCTCCGGATCACGGATTTTGCTCAAACTTTGGGATAAGTTTTCAGATAATAAAATATGGTAAAAGCTAAAGTTATAGTCATAAATACTCAATATTTCCCTAGTTACAGGCAATTAAAGAAAATCACTAAAAAAGTTACGAGATTTTTAAACGCATATAGTCCTTTAGCATTGATAGCTACAAGTTTGAAACTTTTTTTAAATTAAAGCTGAGCTCAAATCCTTTCGAATTAGTAGTTTTTTCCAAAAGTTTAAATTTCAATATTTTTTTAATTGAGAATTTTATTATGAAAATTAAAATTTTATTATATACAAATATTAATTTATTTTTTTCATAAAAAAGTAGAAAGATAAAAGAAAGAAGTTGTATTTTTATTTTTTTAAATATTTTATTTTACAAAATTATTTTTTTTAAATTATTGAAAAATAAATAATTGAATCAGTTGATCAATAAAAATCTTTAAGGTGGCTGTAGCGTTTCGTGCCGTATCAAGCTAGAGCCCCGACAAAAAGAACAAAATAGAGTTTTTTTCTTTTAGTTAAATTTTATAAAAACTGTTTTTAATCAATCACTATATTTATATTTTGTATTACACTTTATTATTTGACAATAAATATTGACGATTTACGTCTGATAGCGTTGTAATCATATCAATTTTCATCAATTTATAGTTAAATTTCGATAATTTTTTTCTCTGGCATTAGGGTGTTGATCTTATATTTTCGAAGTTGCTCTGAAATAGTAATATCTTATACTTTATATAGTATTTTCTTACTAAAAATCCAATTTTTTATCAAATTCGCTCGAGTCACCTTAAGGGGATGTAAAATGGACACTACACCTGTACTCATAAATATTCACTATCTTAACATTTTATTGCAAAATTTTCAATAAAAAAATGCATTAGCTTGTAGTATGTACCATGAAGATTATTCGGTTAAATTTTTAAATAAATTCATTCATTAGTTATTGAGAATTTTGGGTTCCAAAATTATTTATTAACATTTTTCAATTTTGTATAGGAATCCAAATATCTTGAAAACTAATTAATGAATTTATTTGAATATTTATCTAAATAATCATCATGGTATATACTACAAGCTAATGCATTTCTTTTCTGGAAATTCAGCAATAAAATGGAAAGGAAACTAATATCTATAAGTACAGGTGTAGTGTCCGTTTTACATCTCCTTAAATAGAAAATTTTATTTATCAATTTTTTTATTCATTTATTTTACAAGTAGCTGAAAAATTACTATAAGAATTAAACGTAAATTATTTACAGAAGTAGAAAAATGTAAATATGTTATATTACCAATTTATTTTAATAATATTGTTTTTCTACACATTAAAATGAAATATTAACAAATAAATTAATAAATTTTAATTACTATACAATTTAGCAATTTTTTTTTTCTCTTGACTTTTTTTTTAATTTCTCTATTTTTTATTTTACAAAATTGACGCATCCTTAATGTTACATAATAATATATACAATATGAAATTGTATCATATTTGTGATTATTGCATGGGAATGTGAATTTGAAATTACTGCTTAATACTTTTTCCATAACTACATTATAAATATTGGGTAAATCGAGATTTTGTTGAAAAAAATTTTCTATCATCTGAAATAATTAAAATAAATTATTACTCTGCGTTATACTAGCTATCAGTTCGAGTAAATCTACCGGTGAAAAATCTCGAAGCAGTCTAAAAGAAATCCATAGAGGTCCGTGCACGAAACGTTCAGAGCTTATAGTCATGCCGAAATAATCTGATGGTTGTGCATATTCACACGCGTGACGATATAAATCGTTTATAGCAGCCTCCAACCAGCCATATACATTTGCATTAGCTGGCGGAGGTAATATCGACACTCTTAATTGTCGCCCTTGAAGCTTAAACTGTTTGTAATATCGTGAAGTTTCTTCATGAATGGTAATGTGTCCCTGAGCAGAAGTACCATCTCCCTGTTGAAGACATTCGTCTACAATACCGTGCAGTAATATATAAGAATTAATACAATTATAAAATTATACACATCTCAATAGTCGAGATCTTCTGTACCTGGTGTCGATATTGCAGATAATGTAGTTTCAGGTGAAACTATTTTATTCGACGTTTGTAGATCCTGGTCATTCCAGTAAGAGCAGCCAGGCAACGGTTCATTAGGTCGTGGTGGTGCTGCAGTATCAGCAATTACCCCCTCCAACATCGTGTTTGGAGTACTATGATCATCTAACGAATTTATAACTTCTTGTACTTCTTCGGTGGGCGGCAGTAGTGCAGGATCTCTCGAACTAAGCAGCTGTTCTTCTGCTGACAGAAGATTCATCAGTAATTCATTCCCACCACTGTTCTCCATTATGTTTTGCGGGTCTAAACATTTTTTAATATCATATCTATCAAAGTTACACTATTTTAAACAAAAAAGTCTTATCCCGCGAGATTCATCAAATTCATTAATTCTTTCCTATGGTCTACTTGACAAACGAAGGGGAACTTGTTCTAATGCAAATAATTGTGGTAGTTGTGAAAAATCATTTAATGAATATGTTGACCATTTTGGTTATGTTGATTTAGAGCTTCCAGTATTTCATGTTGGATATTTTAGATCTATTATTGGATTATTATAAATCATATACAAAAAATGTTCTAATGTTATGCCTAATCCAAAGGATAAGAAATCTAATCTTGATTATGTGTTAAATTCTAATCTAATTTATTTAAATAGAAAAGCTCTTCGTAAGCAGATTCTTGAAAAAGCTAAAAATGCAGTGTTTGTCATTATTGTGGAGAGATGAATGGAACTGTTAAGAAAGCTGATCTGCTTAAAATAGTTTATGAAAAATATGTCTATTAAAGCTTTTGATCCGATTGTACAGGCAAAACTAACTAAATATCAAAATGTTTTAGAAGATAACAAAGAATTAAAAAGTATTTTATAGAGTGGATTAATAAATATTTTAAATCCATTAGAAGTCTTAAGCATCTTAAAATGTATCATAGAGAAAGATATATATCTTTTATTAATGAATTTTGATTTTGGCGTTCTGCAAGATTTAATTTTAACAAGAATACCTGTTCCTCGTATTTCAATTTATCTAAGTATTGTTTTCGATTTAAAGGCTGGAAGTAATGAAAATAATCTTACTATGAAGCTTACAGAAATTTTATTCATTAATGATGCGATTCAAAGACATCATCAATACCTGATGAAAATTTAACTGTATAATGCAGATTGGGAATTTTGACAATTACATTGTGCACTTTATACAAATAGTGAAATATCTGGAATTTCTTTATACATGCAACCTAAAAAATAAGGCAAGTCTCGTTTAGAGATTAAAAGGTAAACAAGGTGAATTTAGAGGAAACTTCTCTGGAAAAAGACTTTTCGAATAGAACTGTTATTTCATCAGATCCAAATCTTGGTATAGATCAAGTCGGTGTTCCTATACATGTTGCTAAAATTCTAACATATCATGAAAGAATGAACAGATGCAATATAAAACTAATGCACCGACTTATTTTAAATGAACCAGATGTACATCCAGGGGCTAATTTTGTTGTAAAAAGTAAAACTCAATTCAGAGAATTTTTAAGATAAGCAAAAAATTGCACAAGACTTGCAATTTGGAGATGAAGTTAAAAGACATTTATGTAACGGTAATGTTTTCTTATTTAACAAACAATCGTCTCTTCACAAATTGAGTATGATGACTCACAAAGTAAAAGTACTCGAAAATAGAACTTATATTTAATGAATGCATATGTACTCCATACAATACAGATATTTATGGTGATGAAATGAATTTACATTTGCGACAAACTGAAGAAGCTAGAGCAGAAGCATTAGCAAAAAAAGCAAAATACTTTTTAAAAAAACGTTATAAACTTCAATTTTTATAAAAAAATTTTTTACTTCTTTATTAATTTTATAATATCAAGCTTTAATACTTTAATTCGCTGTTTTTTTCTATTTAATGTATTTTAAGTAAATGAAAAAAATTAATTTTTTTATAAATTTATCATAATTTTATACAATAAATTTTAATTATATTGATTTAAATTTAGTGATTGACAAAAAGTGAATGCAAGAAGTTGGAACAGCGGATAGAGGCTCTGAATTATTTTCAAATATCAAGATTATGTTTATATAGCTTAGGGTTATACCGCAATAAAGAACTCCAGCGTTGTCTCTAATTTCAAACTTCTAGAACATTTTCTCAACCAGATGGTAAATGATCATTATACAATTTTAGTATATTTATTTTACATATAAAAGTTTAATGATTTCCCTTATATTTTTTTTCTATAATTGAAGGCCTGGATGCAATAAGGGCATTTACGCTCGGAGCACGCAAAACTGAAGTCACTTGGTAGTAAAAATTTCATTTTCTTCAAATAAATTTCAAAAAATTTGACGTTGTAAAACTCATCATGCCGCATCTTTTTTATATTAACAGTTTTTTTATAAAATTTTTATTTTTCAAGAAAAAAATTAAAAACAAGAAAATTTTTTACATTAAATTTCAATACTTTTTTAAACTTAAATCGTTGTAATTCGAGTAAATATTAACCGATTTTGCTGAAATTTGAAATATATTTTCTAAATATCATAGCGAAACTTATGATGATTATAAAAAATGTTAATTCTCAAATTGTTAGTCGCAATTGTTTATTAATTAATACAAATTACAAATTGTGCGTTTATAATGTACTCGAGAAAAAAGTATCGAGGGAACTTTCAAGTACAAGAAACTTGTAGCGAGAAAGTTTTTGGTTTTTGTATAAAGAAGATTTGTGGAAAGTTTAAAATCGATTTATAAATAATTAAAAAAGATATAACAACATTTACAAGTAGCGCGCATGCGGTCGAGCGCTGCAGTTTTCTTATAAGTTAGATTCTCAGTGAATATTACGTCAACTGAATGACTCTTGGTAATATTATTTGGGAAAAGCAATAATACAAATATAACAATATGATATTTATTAAAAGTAAATAAACAAATAAACAAACAAATAAATAAATAAACAAAAGTCTGTAATGTAATTATTTAATAATTAAATAATTAAATTACAGATTTTTGTTTAATACTGATTTTTGGATTGTTTCAAAGGATTTCTTTTTTATTTTGTCTATTAAACCTTTTTTTCTTTCGCATTAGTAATATGAGTTTTCTAAAAACACAAAATGTCATATTTTTAAACAATATAATGTTGGGATTTATATTTATAAAAGTAAACATATATGCATATGTACGTTCACTTTTAGGAATATTTTGCTACCAGTCTTCTTTTGTATAACGATTAGACTTGTAAAATTGTTCATCACGAGGAATGAAAATTATTTTATACTTATAATGGAATCAAAAAACGGTCGGAAAAGAACGATGTACCATTTCTTGTTTTTTTTTGGCCGTTTTTTGATTCCATTATTCCCCATGGTGTACAATTTCACAAGTCTAAACGTTAAACAAAAGAAGACTGGTAGCAAAATATTCCTATATGTTAAGACCACAACACTTGCCTAAATCATATATATATATATATATATATATATATACGAACAAAATTCATAATAATGTTTATATAGAAGAAGAGTGAACGTACACACGCATATATGTTTACTTTTATAATTATAAATCCCAACATTATATTGTTTAAAAATATTACACTTTATGTTTTTAGAAAACTCATATTACTAATGCGAAAGAAAAAAAGATTTTAATAGACAAAATAAAAAAAAATCCTTTGAAACAATCCAAAAATCAGTATTAAACAAAAATCTGTAATGTAATTATTTAATTATTAAATAATTACATTACAGACTTTTGTTTATTTATTTATTTGTTTGTTTATTTATATGTTTATTTACTTTTAATAAATATCATATTGTTATATTTGTATTATTGCTTTTCCCAAATAATATTACCAAGAGTCATTCAGTTGACGTAATATTCACTGAGAATCTAACTTATAAGAAAACTTCAGCGCTCGACCGCATGCGCGCTACTTGTAAATGTTGTTATATCTTTTTTAATTATTTATCAATCGATTTGAAACTTTCCACAAATCTTCTTTATACAAAAACCAAAAACTTTCTCGCTACAAGTTTCTTGTACTTGAAAGTTCCCTCGATACTTTTTTCTCGAGTACATTATAAACGCACAATTTGTAATTTGTATTAATTAATAAACAATCGCGACTAACAATTTGAGAATTAACATTTTTTATAATTATCATAAGTTTCGCTATGATATTTAGAAAATATATTTCAAATTTCAGCAAAATCGGTTGATATTTACTCGAATTACAACGATTTAAGTTTAAAAAAGTTTTGAAATTTAATGTAAAAAATTTTCTTGTTTTTAATTTTTTTCTTGAAAAATAAAAATTTTATAAAAAAACTGTTAATATAAAAAAGATGCGGCATAATGAGTTTTACAACGTCAAATTTTTTGAAATTTATTTGAAGAAAATGAAATTTTTACTACCAAGTGACTTCAGTTTTGCGTGCTCCGAGCGTAAATGCCCTTAGTGCATCCGGGCCTTCAATTACAATGAACACAATATTTAAATTTTATAGATTGTCTTTAAAGTTGCACTATTGAAGATATATATCAAGAATCTAAAGATTAATAAAGTTAAATTGAAATAATATGAAGAGCATCTGGATTTGCTGTTATTTACTATTCTTTAAGTTACATCTTTCAGTTCTTTTAAAATATTATGAGAAGGATCAGACTTTTCAGTGTCTTAATTAGTTATTTTTATTCGTTTTTGCATTTAATATTATATTATAAATACTTGCTATAGCCTTGATTCACAAAAATTTTTAATAATAATGTATTATAATACATTTCTTTGTTAGGAATAATTTTTTTATATATGAAAGTCTTAAAAATTATATTTTTGATACGTTTTTTAACGGAAAACTTATTCAAAGAGAAACTTATTGTCGACAAAAACTTCAGACAGAAAGTTGTAGTTTAAAAATATTAATGAATTCTGTTTTGAAAATTGTTTATTATAATTGGTAACTTTTGACTTATGGCAAAAGAGCATTCCAATGTCAAAAACAATTATTTCAAACACTTTTATACAATTATTTAGAAAAAAACTGATTTTCGACTAAAACTTTTTAAATAAAAAAGTTATGTTTCATTATAAGCAGCTGATTTTGAGTTATGTCAAAAAAGCGTTGAAAAATTGATTTTTTTGTATTATACTATAAGGAAAATTTTTTAGCAAAAAGTGTTTTCAATAAAAAAGTTTTTTTAATAATTTATTATACATTTTTATGCTAAGAATTATTCTTTTAAATTGGTTTCTGTGGACATAAGGTCCAAAAACCCTCTTTTTCAATCGTAAATCGCACTTATCTTGAAAAATACTCATCGAATGTAAATAATTTAGAAAATAAAAAAGTTGTATTTACAAAAAGGCTATAAGTTTTGGAAACAAAATTTTTTTCTAGAATTGTTTGTTTTCATGTTATTGTGATTTTTATGCTGAAAACGCATGTTTTTTGTGGTTAATTCAGTAATTAGGACAAATTAAGAAAAAAAATACCTATTTTAGTTTTTGATGTAACGAATACAGCCTATTTGGTTTTATATCGATATAGTTAAAGCTTTCGGAAAAAAGGCGATATGCCCTTTTTGTATTGGTAAAAATATAAGACACTCCATGGAGCGGTCCTGCCTAAAAAATGACTAACAACTGCAGAACATGATTTTTTAATGAAAAAAAATGAACCCGTATTTTTTCTTTTCGTCGAATAGGCCCCCTAGACAAGGATATAGACATTTTTTAGAAAATATAATAAAAATGAGCCTTTATAAGAACTTGAATATCCCAACAACTAAGAATTACAAAAAAATACATGAAAAATGAAGTGAAGTGCATATCAAATGCTTTGATTTTTAAATTCTGCTGCATTAAAAAAGCTTCAGTGGTTCAAAAGTTATGCTTTATTGAAAATTACTACATATTTGTTAATTTTTCAAACATATAAAGAATTATCAATTTTTGACGCTATTTTATTAGCATATTTTAATTACCTATAATTTTTGAACCACTGAAGATTTTTTAATGCAACAGAATTTAAATCAAAGTATTTGATTTACCTTTTATTTCATCTTTCATGTATTTTTTTTGTAAGAGTCTTAGTTGTTTGTATATTCAAGTTCTTATAAAGGCTCCTTTTCACTATATTTTCGAAAGAATGTCTATATTTCTGTCTAAGACGTCTATTCAACGAAAAGAAAAAATACGGGTTCATTTTTTTTATCAACAAATCATATCCTGCAGTTTCAGCCGAATCCATTTCCCGGAGGTGGAGACCTCTCCTTGTAAGTGACAGTGCCATCAATAAAAAGTTATGCCTGAATCAATGCACGTGCTAAAAATAGGCTTCTTAGTATGATAAGTAAGGGTAAAGTTGCTCTGGGCTTTGGCTGGACTAGTGACGCAGCTGCAGAAGAAGAGTCCATCACTGATATATGAATTTGAGACAGATCTGAAATTGCAACAGCAGTTGAAACACAGTGTCACTAGTAC
The DNA here is from genome assembly GCA_017163975.1 of Anastatus disparis. Taxonomy (NCBI): domain Eukaryota; kingdom Metazoa; phylum Arthropoda; class Insecta; order Hymenoptera; family Eupelmidae; genus Anastatus; species Anastatus disparis. Next base: position 479,833 of record JAFFSR010000355.1, read on the forward strand.
GGCGCAGAGGTTTGACTAAGACTATATCATCAATGGATGAGCTCCCACACAGCATGGAAGATTTAGAATATTCCGGAAATATTCCAAACCTTCCATGCTGTGTGGTCTGACATCCAAAGTAGCAAAAACAGTATGCACCGTACGTGATATTTTCATATACTGGAGTGGTAAAAGTCCTCTCAAACCAAGTCAGCAGAGTGCTCAAGGTGCTGTTGTTGAACACCGAGTTTTTTCCACTGTTTGGTAAAATTTCTGTTCATCTCATCTAGTTCGTCGACTGTCACAGAAATTTTGAGGTAAATTAGTTAAAAATTGGCTCAAAAAGTTTACGATAAATACAAAAATTTTAAAAATCCATTTTCGACTACTCAAAATAATTTAAAGTATCGGATAAGGTTTTTTAAAATTATTCATGGATCAAAGTTTTATATTTAATCTATATTTGGGATGGAAAGGAGTTTTATTAATTAATATCATTGGAAAAAAAAGTTATGACCACATTTAATAGTATATTATTCACCTAGGGAGTAAAAACGAAAAATGTCTTAAATCGTATGTTAAATGTCACCCGAGCCGAAGGCGAGGGTGACAAACATACGATTTAAGGGATTTTTCATTTACTCCCGTGGTGAATATACGATTTTTTTACACAGGCAGCGTACAGTGGGTACCTTACTTTTCGCTAGGAGGGAGTAAAGTACCCACTGTACGCGCCCTGTGTAAAAAATTTGATTTTTTTTCAGGCTTCCGATTCCATTGTCTTTAGTTTTGACCATTCAATCGATTAATTAGCATAATCTATCACAGAGTAAACACGATCATGCAAATGAAAAGCAAACCATTGATTTATTATGTCCGAACAATTTATGTTGCGAAGTTTTATAAGCAGTTTACCATGAGGAACACTATCGAACGCCTTACAGAAATCGAATAAAAGTAAGCAAGTGATCATGCGGCGATCAATAGTGAACCTTAAATCATTCAGCATATACAATAGAGCTATTTGGGTACTATGACCCTCCTGAAAGCAGCCTGATGTCAGTCAAGTAAAGAGTTTGCTTTAAGGTGTGATCAGAACTGTGTATGAAATACTCTCTTTGAAACTTTAGAATTTTCACAGAGTTTAGCAATAAGACTAGTTTGTGCGGGACTATACATTTTATCTTCTTTAGCCAGTGACAGAAGGAAAGCTCTTTTCCATACTGTTGGGAAATAGCCAAAAACAAGAGAGTCAATGATGATTGAGACTTGGCTTCTGGATATAAACTTGTCTACCATCTTAAACATATCAGCTGAAATTTGGTCTGGTCCTACTGCGTTAAAGTTGTCTGAGCGTAAGATATTTATCAAGTTGGAGAAGTTTGAAACAAAATGAAAAACAGATCTATCAGACCTGAGTGGAATTAAAACTATTTGTTTAAAATTAGCATCAGTTAAAGCTGGACTGAAAGATGAGACCGATATATAATGTTTTCAAAAAACGGTAGAAGAAAAGTATTTAAGGGGAGATGACAGACCATTGTTTGCAATACCCAATTTACGGAGTTTAGGCCATTCGTTTTTAACTGTAGGCGCAGAAGAAAGTTTGTTAGCAATATAGTAATTTTTCAGCTTACTTAACGAATTTGAAAACTCATTTCGAAAATACTTGAATCGAGCATAATTATCCACGGAGTCAGATCTCTGAGTCAAACAGTAACAGTTGTCGCGCTTTTTCATAAGTAATCGCATGTTATAAGAGACCCATAGTTTACGTTTATTTGCAATTTTTATTACTTTTACTGGAGCAAACCTTTCAAAAGCATCAACAATATTTGAAGATATCGACCTTGTTATTGATGAACTGGGCTTTCGAGACTTGTGGTAATTGTTGAACAGTATCAGGCCTAAAATTAGAAGAACATTCGACAATACATTAAAAGAAGAAGAATGCAAAGGATTCGCAAGAAAAAATGAAGAAAAATTATTGCTCATAGCAGCTTTTAAGAGCAGGTCGTATATCTCTATCCTCTTCTAGCCAAAAAATTCATTTTTATACAAAACCTAGTAATTGTAGAAAAAAATTAGAAGAAAGCCGCATCTCGTATACCAAAAGGCAATATTTTCTTTAATAAGGGAAAATTATTTTTATTGCTTCATTTTTAAGAAAACTTTGAAAAACTGAATTGTCCATCCTAACCTCTATTTTTTAAGTTTTTCAAAGTTTTTTTCAAAACGAATCGATAAAAATAATTTTTCCTGATTAAAGAAAATATTGCTTTTTATGATACAAGATGGGGCTATGTCCTTATTTTTTGCTACAATCATTAATTTTTGTGAAAAAAAATCTATTTTTTGATTAGAAAAGGACAGATATACTCGACCTCCTATTAAAGCATCTAAGCTGCGATTTCTGAAGTTCCTGGGTGTAAGAGACTTAACAATCTTTTCTTGTTTAAAGAATTTAAGTTTAACTTCGATTAGATCATGACTGGCAATAAGAGTAGCCACTGACTTCTTATAATAATGCTGAACTATAATTTAAAGCGAACAGATCTAACCATGCACGAGATTGATGATCTGCAGTGAAAGCATGATGTGATTAGTCAGAAGGTACCAAAATAAGACCTAAGAGCATCGGAACAGTATGAAGACTTCAGCAGGTTTATGTTGAAATCTCCAATAATAACAATGGTCTTATAATTGTAAGCATAATTTAATGAGATATTAAAGAAATTTTTTTATAAGAAAGCCTTAGGCCTACCGAAAACTATACAATATAACGTAGAAGAGCGTGGTACAAGAAGTTAGGCAAAATAACACCTTTCAGGGATTTTGAATTTGGTAGCATAAATAGTCGATATATATCTAATGATAATTTTTAAAATTATCTACCCCCCTTCTTCCTATCTTCCCTTCACCTCCAAATAACGTATTTTTTTATTAATTTCGTTTTTTTTATATCTTTATTACTATTACGCAGTCCGAATGAATTCTGACGTATTTTTTGCATAAATACGTATAAAAAAAATGTTCCTCTAAAATTTTTTATCTAAAAACTAACCTAAAAAAAACTGCAAGAATATAAAAATCGCTCTCAAAACTCGCCATATAAAGGTGTAAAAAAGACATTTGATAAAAAGTTTTCAAATAATGGTCTTAAAAAACTATGATTTTTTCAGATTATTCGTAGTGGCGTGAAATATATACTATACTTGTTGAAAATATTTTTATATTATTGACTAGAAATTGAAAACAAAAAAGTAGTCTGCTTTCAGTGTGTCCAGAAGTACTATCTTTTCTTCTATGGTGTTTGAATAACCATTGGTAATCTTCTCATCATTATAATAGACATATTTTTTAGTATTTTTTTCTGTAGAATGTAGTGGTACCATAAGTCTTACTTTTACTACATTATGGAAGGGTCCAAAGGGCAGAACAAAGTCTTATTTGCTTTTTTTCAGAAGTTTTTGCTGTATCTAATCTTAAAATAAACATGTTATTTTCAATAATAAGTTAATAGTCTCTACGCATTAACCTTCTAAATAACACAAAAACTAATTTTCTTTTGTGCAAGGCCAGAAGTACCTGACCGAGATTCAAACATAAGACATCCAGATTGGAAAGTCAGAGCCTTATCCGTTACGCGACCGCACTTTCCGAAAATGAATAGATGATAGATTAATTGTATTTATTAATTGATTAATTTTATATAAACAATTTTTTAAAGTTTTATCAATTGCAAAAAGTCACATAAAATAAAAATGTGTGTACAAACAATGTATATATATACAGATATGTATGGGTGGTTCTCTGTCAAATCGACCATCAAAAAAATTTTTCGCTCAAAACTTTTTTTCATGTAATTTTTGATGTCCTGAATTGAGTTTTAAGATGTCTCAGCAGGAATCAATGTAGCATCACTGATGCTATTATGATTCGTTTGATATGGCTGAAGAGCAATCATATCTAATGGATACTAGAGAAAAAAAATGACTCGAACTTTGACAGCAGCTTTACTCATTAAAAAATATCAATATATGCAACAAAAAAAATTTAATTTAAAAAGCAATGGATATAACATTAATATTTTTCAACTAATAAGTTATAGATCCTGATACAATCCACTTTGGACATAAAATCATTTATCCTTTAGCCGTTTATTAAGATATCAGGCCTGAGTTTGAGTCTGAAGAAACACCGAATTGAAATATAATCATATATATTTTTTCTAATAATAATAATAATTGATGAGACTTTTTTACCTCAAATATATATATATATATATATATATATATATATATATATATATATATATATATATATATATATATATATCAAATACAATACTTTGACACGAGAAGATTGGAATGGACTTTCTAAATTTTGGTACTTGCCGCAGACTTTTTCAGCCAATTTTCAATCAATTGACCTCAAAATTTCCAGTTTATATATCTTTACAAAATAACAGTTTTAGCTTAAAAAAAAGAATTTAAAGGTTTGGTCTAGAAAAAGTTGATAAAAATACATATTTTTGTGAATTTCCTGTAAGTCATTCAATTCAACATACACTTAAACTAATCTTATAAAAATTTCAGAACTATTATTTTGTGAAGATATATAAGCTGATGTGAAAATTTGGAGGTCAATTATTTAAAAATTGGCTGAGAAAGTCTACGGCAGTTAAAAAAATTTTTAAAATCTATTTTTCGACTAATTAACCCTTACAGTCACAGGAGCCGATATATCGGCTACCTAATTTTCTTTTTTTTTACCTCAATATTTTTGCCATATCATGCTTGATTCTTGGATTTTTTATATTTTCAAATACACATAGCCTTACTATTTATAATGCTGATGATATTTTATAAATTTATAACTATTAATTATTATTATAAACAGATACATACGAAAAAAGTGAATTGAATTGCATGACTAAAAGGGTTAAAAGAATTTGAAGCATCAGATGAGATTTTTTAAAATTATTCTTGGGTCAAAGTCTTGTATTTAATATATATTTAAGGTGAAAAGAAGTTTTATTAATTAATATCAATAAAAAAAAATTATGACACCATTAAAATTTGATTTTTCTTTCGGCTTCAACTTAGTTCTGATAACTGAATGTTAAGAGCATGACGAAGCTGTCCGCCTTCTAATAATATTTCCAATCCTAACTTATGAATAAACGATGCGTTTAATCGAGTTTTTTTACTACAAAGAAAAAATTTGTAAGATTAAACTCTAGTGCGGAAAATATGCACCAAAATATTATACATACAAAGTTATAATAAAAACTTTCAATGTATCGTATTTTAAGGTTAGGTTTGTCGAGTTTAATATCTGATTTCCAATCAAAGCTCATAAAAAAATAACAAGTCCAAATGATTTTTTATTTTAACAAAAATTATTGTACTAATATAGCTTTAGTGCGGACAAGTCATTATATTTGTTTAATTTATGAATTTAAAAAGATATTGATAAAATAAAAAAAGCAAAACTCAATTGCTGCAGCTCCGACATGCTGTTAAATCTGAAAGCAACAAACATTGTTCTCAATTCACATTCCACCTGAATACGGCCAAAGGACATATATATATATATATATATATATCGCCCATCCTCTGTCAAATCAAAGGGCGAAAAATTTATTTCCGCTGGAAATTGGTAAAATGGTTTTTTATCTTATTATCGACCAGTCAGAATTTTTTTAGATTTCTTTAGTACATATTTAGAGCTACTTTAAAGTTGGGCTAAAACCATATTTTCGACATTTTTGACTAAATATTAGGCTTAAATTACTCAGTTGGGTTGCGTTCTAGGAATATATTACTAAGAAACTTTTTCGTTTAAAATATTCTAAAGTTTAAGGAAAAAGTAATTTGTAAGTGATAATGTAGCTATTCGCTGATCTAAAGTCATTTAAAACATTGAAATACTACTTTTCAAGGTTTCGAAGAATGATCTCGTGTCCGGAAAGATTCATCAAAGTAGGTAATATATGCATAAATATAGCCTGAAAATTTTAGAGTGCACACCCTGATCGATCCTCCGGAAAAAATCAAAATGTGATTGAAAATAATAAAAAATGTTTTTAGTTAAATTTTTTTAGTTTTAATCTTAAAATCATTTCAAAGTAATTTACAAAATGATACTACATAACCCACATAGCACCGAACCTTCCGGGAAGCTTCCAGGAAACTACCATAAATGGTTCGGAAACTTCCCGGAAGCTTCCATGTAAGCTTCCTGGGAGCGTCAAATGTCCCGCGCACTTTTTTTTCAGAAAGATTCAATGGAAGATTCCAGGAAGCTCCCGTGGAAGAAATCAGTAAGCTTCCATGGAACTTAGCATAAAGGTCTTTTGAATTTTACAAAAAGCTTTCAAGGAAAATTGCCGTAAGGTTCCAAAAATACTTAATGGAAGCTTCCATAAAAAAATGCTAGAAGCTTCCAGGAAGATTCCAGTGTAAGGTTCCCGGAGGCTTTAGGGAAGTCAACAATCCAAATATCAATCGGTTAATTTTATCCTTTTTCACCGTTCGGAAGGTATTTTGTTATGATTCTGTTCAACATACTATTTTTATTTTATATTTTACAAATATTTGCTGTGAAAAACAATTATTTACTTGCAACATACTATTTTATATACTATTATATCATATTTATACGTCAATACATATTCACATATATTAGGATTTATGTATAATTATAAAGACGCATTTACATTTTTAAGGCAGGCGCTGTGGGTACATACTTAAGACCGCCAACGTTCGACTTTCATAGTAAGTGTGGTATCATCTCACCACTTAGGGAAAAAACGCCCATTCAACGCGTATCCCCCTGTAGGTGTAACTGTGAATCGAAGGTGATGGGACTTGTAAATTATCGGTCGGCAGTTCGATTCCCGACTAAACATAATTTTTTTTTACCCACAGGGCACAAAATTTGATTTTCAATGCTTGTCAAGCGGGCGCAAAATAGTACGCTCGCGCCCTAGGGCGGGAATGTACTATTTTGCGCCTGCTTGACAAGCATAGAAAATCAAATTTTGTACCCTGAGGGTCAAAAAATATATTTTTTGTACTTCTTCGTGATTAGGGAGAGGATACAGCTGCATTTCTAATATGGCATTCAGCAAGAATAGCTAGTTACTTCCTTATGAACCATGATTTTTCAATCGGGATTGGTAATTTAATACCTGGACACAGGATTGGTAATTTAATACCTGGGCACAGGTATTAAATTACCAATTTCAAGTCATTTTTTCACGTGTTTTTTTCATGTGTTTTATCACGTATTTTTCATATATTTTCGTTGACGTAAAATTTTTTGAAAAATTTTTGCCTTTTGAAAAAAACACGTGTTTTTTGTACGCGTAAGTAGTTATTGGGGCACCATGGACCGTCACAACAAACCCCCACTCCGCTACCCCAAAGGTTATTGACCAGCGAGTCAATGACCTCTGAGAAGGTGAAGTAGGGGTTGTTGAGACGGAACATTGGTGCCCCAAGAAATAAATGCACGCTTACACACGTACACACGCACACACACGCACACACGCGCACACACACACACACACACACACACACACACACACAAAATACACAATATTAAAAATTAAAAATTTTATTAAACACAAAATTTTATTAAACACAAAATTTTATTAAACACAAAATTTTATTAAACACAAAATTTTATTAAACACAAAATTTTATTAAACACAAAATTTTATTAAACACAAAATTTTATTAAACACAAAATTTTATTAAACACAAAATTTTATTAAACACAAAATTTTATATATATATATGCACGCATACAATGTATATTATAATAAACTTCTCACGCACACCACACATGTTGACAATATATATTTTTAAAAACATAAAATACTTAAAATACAAAATTTTATTCTGACACACTTTAAATGAAAATAATTACAAATGTTTCAAAAATTAAATACCTTAAATAAAAAATTTTATTCACATGCATTTTTAAAAATTTAAATTTTAAACATAAATACATACACGTTCTCTTAACTATATTCACGTACACACAAGATATTATAATTTTGGCAGTGCACTAGTTCTTTGCCACAAACACAAAAATACACAATATTAAAAATTAAAAAATTTTATATATATATATGCACGCATACAATGTATATTATAATAAACTTCTCACGCACACACCACGCACGTTGACAATATATATTTTTAAAAACATAAAATACTTAAAATAAAAAATTTTATCCTTACACACTTTAAAAAATTTCACCATGTGACATTCTATATTTTTAAGAAACACAAAAAATAATTAAAATGTTTCAAAATTAAATACCTTAAATAAAAAATTATATTTACGCGCATTTTTAAAAATTTAAATTTTAAACATTAAATAATACACGTTCTCTTAACTATATTCAGGTACACACTCACAAGATATTATAATTTTGGCAGTGCACTGGTTCTTCGCCACAGTCCGGGCACAACCAAAGTCCACAATCGTCGCATCGGGACCACAGACGAATTCCTTGTTTGTAAAATGACTTCGCACATCCCCAACAGACATCCCAATTTCTCTTTGGTTTTTCTACTGTAGGATCAGGGCCTCGTTGCCTCCGCGGTATGATTCTTTCTGTTTGTTGTCGCCTATTTTTCAACCGACGTAATCGCCGTTCAGCCCGGCGAATGAAATTATCGCGCTCCAATCGAAGCTTGCGTACCCTGGTGCGCCAGTACTTTTCATAACACCTAGCACGTGACGCTGGCGAGATTCTTGTTTTCTCTCGTAGTAATACTGCCGCATGATGTCTACTTCTTCTTCTTCTTCTTCCTCGTCCGCATCGGGCAGGTAATCAGGATCGCTGTCACTACCCTCGTTCTCCGATCCATAGCCTGAATCTTCTGCTTCATTTTCATTTTCATTATCGACTATCATCGGCTCTTCGGCGATGATATTTTCATTATTAATGTCATGCTCAATCGCCTCTTCAAGAGCGATTTCTTGATTATTAAAATTATTTTCCTCCTCGAGGACAAATTCTTGTTGAAAACCGGCTTGATCCGGTACAGCATCATCATTGACATCATGCTCAATCGCCTCTTCAAGAACGATTTCTTGATTATTAAAATTATCCCCTCATCGAGGACCAATTCTTGTTGAATGCCGGCTTGATCCGGCGCACCATTGTCGGTCAACTCCTGATTCACATTTATATTACCTATTACCCCATCACCAGCGATCACTGGCTCCTGGTGGATGACCATGTATTGGTTTAAGGGTAATAGGAATGGTACAGCATGATTAATAAAGTTAATTAATGGCGCAATATTCACCACTGGGTTGACCTCCTCAATAACAATCACACTATCGTCATCACTGATAGTAATCGGTGACTCTACGTTTAAATTCGCGAACATTTTAAAATTTAATTTATAAATTTAACTTAAAATGTTACTAAAATTCGGTTTTGTAAGAGGCTGATTGCCGATTTAATTTTTAAATATAATGAACTTATTAATATATACTATAATTAATACTTAATAATAATATTAATATAAACTTTTTGAATTCGGTGTCGTAAGAGGTGCAAGAGTCGTTGCTGGTTGTCGACGAGGACTGATCACAGCCACAACTCCACGATCATAAAAAGTATAATTCCCACCCCAAAAACTGCATATTTTTTTCAATTCTCACGCTGAAGCTGATATTAAGATACTTTTTGCGAGAAATAATTTTAAAATAGGTTTATTATTTCAAATTTCAGAAGGAATGAAATCCGAATAATGCTCACGTCGGTGGTAAAGATATTCTTATTTCACTGCGAACTAGTGGACACAGTGCTGATTTTGTATAAATAATTCTAAATCGTCTGGGAAAATTGTATTTAACAGATAACACGAATGTTAAGGGTGCATCTTATATCAAAAATTTAAAAAAGTCACATACCACTCTCACGCTACGCGTGTCAACTTGATTCCTTTTTCGCAAGAAAAGATGAATTTTAAAGAAATTTAAAAACTTAACACCGTCTGGAAAAATTTATTTTATATTCACAAGAAGTGTATAGGGTACTGATTTTGTAAAACTTAAAATTTTAGCGTGAGAAACGTCTCTCACTGTCTCTCTCTCTCTTTTTTTCTTTCTCTCTTTTCCCTATTTTATTATTATGAAATAAAAATATATGTGTGTATATATATATATATAAGCCTCTCTCTCTCTCTCTCTCTCTCTCTCTCTCTCTCTCTCTAATGCGTATGTCTATACATACATAAGACACACTCGTGTACGCAAAAATTTGTATAAAATATATATACAAATCATATGTAAATAATATGCAAAAAATGGACAAATAAACTATGCATTAGAATTGGTTATTATATTTTAAATATAATGTATATTTATTACCAAGATATCGATTCAATAAATATAGAGAATTAGTGATACAAAAACGATAAAGAGAATCAGGAGTCCAAAATATAAAAGCAAGTATAACTATTCTACCTCTTGCGATCAGGTGTTTTGACATTCACCGTTAATACGCCCAAGTTGCGTATATAACTGGTGTATATATACATATGCAAATGACATGTAAATATATATTTATTAAAATTGAATATATTATATTGAAAGATATTTATTATTTAAAAATTATTATTCATAAATTATCAATCATTACGCAATGAATATCGATAATTTATGATAAAAAAATAAGAAAAAGTATCAGGCTATTATAAAAAAGAAAGAGGTATACAATCCGTTATTTTACAATTTTTGTCATTCATTGTGAATACGCCCAAGTTGCGTATATAATTACTGTACATATATACATATGCAGATGATATGTAAATATATTTTTATCAAAATTGAATATTTTATATTGAAAGATATTTATTATTTATAATTATTATTCATAAATTATCAATCATTGCGCAATGAATATCGATAATTTATGATAAAAATAATAAAAAGTATCAGGCTATTATAAAAAAGAAAGAGGTATACCATCCGTTATTTTGACAGTAGATGTGTATGTAATAAAAGAATTCACAATTTATATATTAAGGATATTACCTAATATCGATATTTATTAATAGTTTAAGTACGTATGCAAATTAGGTGCATATGCAAATTTAGTGTATGTATAAAGTATGTAAAGTACAAAGATTTAAGAAGTATAATAGCCATTACTAGGCCGATGTAGAATGGGTGTTCTTAAGAGATGCACTCAAGTCATTCGTTGTAACAGGATCAGCCCAAGTTTGATAACGCGACACGAGAGACGAATGAAATTGCATAACGCACGCCTTAAAGAAAAAGTCCCACCTTCTTATAAGCGAAATAATGGCAACCCGAGTTTTAATTATGTACATGCTAACTAAATATCTTATATGAGATTTTTAATAAATTGTTAATAATTATTAAAGATTATTAAGAATATTGAATTTCGTACTCACAACTCAGTGGTTCCCACAAAACTGATGTATTTCTTGCTACGTTGGAGGTTTAAATATCAAATTATTTTTACAGGTCTCGACAAGTTAAATATTATATTTTTACGCGCATGCTCACCCTAAAATTTATGATTTATTTTCGGTATAAATAGACAACGATTTATGGTTCTGATATGAGTCTGAGTTTAAACATTGGAACAAGAATAACAAAAAAGAGAATGAATAAAAAAGACTTATATAATATCTTAATAACTATTTTAAATGTGGCTCTCCTTCGTGAACCACAAATAAAACTATTTTGTAATTATGCATGGCGCAAAAATTTGAAAACTTGCTCTATAAATGAGCTGTTAAAAAAGATTAAATTCATCATAGGACTTTGCGGGCTACGTACTTTAGCCTATATGTTTAAGCGAAATATTTTTACCGATAATCAGATACTTGATATAGTTGGTCGTTGTATTAAGAGCAGAGGAATGCAAGATGCACCTCAAGTTAGACATCTCATGTTACATCATCGTGTCACTACAGGTAAGTTATGCATATTTTCTATCATGAATCGAATAACTAATCTAGAAATGTATTTTTAAATCACGAAATCGTAGCCAATAATCGTTCAATAATCTATATCTTTTTTATTTACCACCGGAGAATTTCGCGGCATAAGACTTTTATGTTGTAAATAGAACAATATATCCAAAAATATGTTTTACTAAAAAATATTGATTGCCAATATCGAACCAATACTCGATAACTTACTTATTTACGGTCAAAAAATTTTGCAAGCTAATACTTTTATGTTGTAAATACAATGATAAATCCAAAAATATATTTTACAAAAAATATCGATTTCCAATATCGGATCAATAATCTATAGATTTTTTATTTATGGTCGGAGAATTTCGCGGGATAAGACTTTTTTGTTGAAAATAAAATAATAAATCCAAAAATATGTTTTACAAAAAATTGATTTCCAATATCGGGCCAATACTCGATAACTTACTTATTTACGGTCAAAAAATTTTGCAAGCTAATACTTTTATGTTGTAAATACAATCATAAACCCAAAAATATGTTTCACAAAAAAATACCGATTTCCAATATCGGATCAATAATCTATAGATTTTTTATTTATGGTCGGAGAATTTCGCGGGATAAGACTTTTTTGTTGTAAATAAAATAATAAATCCAAAAATATATTTTACAAAAAAATATTGATTCCCAATATCGGACCAATACTCGATAACTTACTTATTTACGGTCAAAAAATTTTGCAAGCTAATACTTTTATGTTGTAAATACAATGATAAATCCAAAAATATGTTTTACAAAAAAATATCGATTTCCAATATCGGATCAATAATCTATAGATTTTTTATTTATGGTCGAAGAATTTCGCGGGATAAGACTTTTTTGTTTAAAATAGTGTAACTTTGATAGATATGATATTAAAAAATTTTCAGACCTGCAAAACATGATGGAGGACAGTGGTGGGGATGAATTACTGATGAATCTTCTGTCAGCAGAAGAACAGCTGCTTAGTTCGAGAGATCCTGCACTACTGCCGCCCACCGAAGAAGTACGAGAAGTTATAAATTCGTTAGATGATCACGTGATTTATGATCATAGTACTCCAAACACGATGTTGGAGGGGGTAATTGCTGATACTACAGCGCCACCACGACCTAATGAACCGTTGCCTGGTTGTTCTCACTGGAATGACCAGGATGCACAAACGTCGAATAAAATAGTTTCACCTGAAACTACATTATCTGCAATATCGACACCAGGTACAGAAGATCTCGACTATTGAGATGTATGTAATTTTATAATTGTATTAATTTTTATATATTACTGCTCGGTATTGTAGACGAATGTCTTCAACAGGGAGATGGTACTTCTGCTCAGGAACACATTACCATTCATGAAGAAACTTCACGATATTACAAACAGTTTAAGCTTCAAGGGCGACAATTAAGAGTGTCGATATTACCCCCACCAGCTAATGCAAATGTATATGGCTGGTTGGAGGCTGCTATAAACGATTTATATCGTCACGTGTGTGAATATGCACAACCATCAGATTATATTGGCATGACTATAAGCTCTGAACGTTTTGTGCACGGGTCACTATGGATTTCTTTTAGACTGCTTCGTGATTTTTCACCGGTAGATTTACTAGAACTGATAGCTAGTATAGCGCAGAGTAATGATGGTTTCGAAATTGACGATGTTTTGAATGTTGAAGTCAGTACTGTGACTAAACCAGAGGGCCGGGGTCGTGTGTCTCTCACTAGCGAATCAGTTTTTAAGAAATCCATTCTAAATATTGAAAATAGCGACAGTCTTTGTCTTCCACGCTCGCTAGTCGCTGCTCACGTATACGCCATACGTGGTCAAACGCGTAGTGGAATTTTCCATGACAGATGGAATAAAATAAGACATCATACAGCACAATATCAGAAAGTGCAAGCATTGAAACTTGTAAGAGCTGCGAGAGTTACGATACCCGAGACGGGCTGTGGTATAGAGGAGATTAAATTATTTCAAGAATATTATGCACTCTTTGGAGTCGCAATCGTTGTTTATTCATTTCAAAATTTTGCTCGTGGATATAGACCGCTTTTCGATGGCACACGTTTTGTACACGACGTTGGTAATGTCGTTAGATATACTCTAAATATCATGTATTATGAAAATTCCAGACATTACCAGCCAATTTTAAATTTACTCGCAGCGGCTGGGAGTCGAGGCTACTGTATACCTTGCAATACAAAATTTAGTCATACGAAAAATCATAAATGTGAACAAAAATGCTATAAATGTTTACAGAAGCCTCCTTGTGATATAAATCAGGAAAAAATAAAATGCTTTCAATGTAGCAGAGATTTTTACGGCACCGTTTGTTTTGAAAATCATAAAAATTCAAAATCTTTCGATAGTTCTCGGTCGGTATGCGAGAGTATAAAAATTTGTCGTGTATGTAGCAAAACAGTGCGCATCAACGATAAAGAACCACATGATTGTAATACGATATTTTGTAAAATATGTAATGGTAAAAGACCAATAGAACATCTTTGTTACATGCAACCTATTGTCGATAAAAAAGGATTCATGATGAATAAAAAAACAATTCTTTATTTATTTTATGATTTTGAGACTCAGCAATCAGAGAGCATTTTAGGCTGTGAGGCTGAAAAAGTAAGGCTGCATGTACCAAATTTATGTGTTGTTCAGCAAGTGTGTAGTTACTGTTTGAACGATGAAAATGTATCAAATTCTTGCGAAGTATGTGGGATGCGCGAGTATGTGTTTGAAATTGACCCCGTGAAACAGCTAGTTGATTTGGCCTTGGCACCAAGAAAAAATTTCAAACAAATCGTTTGTATGGCACACAATGCGCAGGGTTTTGATGCACAATTTATTCTTAAACATTTAACAGAACGTAAAGATCTCAGAAATAAGCCAAATGTAATTTTAAACGGGTCAAAAATAATCATAATGGAAATTTTATCGGTTAAATTCATAGATAGTTTGAATTATCTACATATGGGTTTAGCTGCACTACCAAAAGCTTACGGTCTTGTTAATATCGAGAAAGGTACGTTTCCTCATCTTTTTAATACACCGGAAAATCAGAACTACGTGGGAGAAATGCCACCGATATGCACTTTTTCGCCAGATTCGATGAAGATCGAAGAGCGACGCGAATTTATGCAGTGGTATAACGAAAAAAAAGCTGAAAATTATATATTTCATTTTAGAAATGAAATTATAAAATACTGTAAGCAAGATGTAAAAATTTTACGTTTAGCATGTCTGGCTTTTCGCAATACCTTCATCGAATGTGGTAATACAGATCCATTTGTAGAGTGCGCCACCATCGCATCTTCTTGCATGCGTGTGTATAGAAAAAAATTTTTACAAAAAGATACAATAGGTATTATACCTCAAGGTGGTTATAGACAAGCAAATAAACAGTCTATGAAGGCGATGCGATGGTTGTGCTGGATGGAAAATGTGCTGAATCGACAAATTCAGTATACCGTTCGTGCAAGAGAAAAGAGGCTTCCCGAAGGCCCTCTAGTGGACGGATATTGCGTACTTGAAAATGGAAAGAAAATCGTTTTACAATTTCACGGGTGTTATTGGCATGGTTGTGTCTGGTGTTACACCAATAAACCGAGACTCGAGGCTCGTAAACGGTGAAAATATGGACGAACGTTTCGAGAGAACCGCGCGGATATCGGAAAAATACGAGCCCATGGTTATGAACTTATCGAAAAGTGGGAGTGTGATTTCGATCGAGAGTACTCGGAAAACGAGAATATGCGGTCGTACATTGAAGATAAGACACGAAAATGGCACGCGCCGTTAAATCCTCGAGAAGCATTTTTTGGCGGGCGAACGGGCAATACAATCAAAATTTACGATGCAAAAGAGGGTGAGAAAATAAAATACGTGGACGTGTGTTCATTATATCCATATATCTGTAAATACGGTCGATATCCCATTGGTCACCCAACTCTCTACGTGGACGAGGATGAGTGTCGCTCTCTGGTGGGTCAAACGAATGACATAAGTCACGTTGAAGGTCTTATTAAATGTGAAGTATTGCCGCCGCGAAATTTATATCATGCTGTACTCCCCGTTAAAATGCATAATAAGCTTTTGTTTCCACTGTGTCGAACATGTGCTGAATTAATGTATACCGCAGATTGTGACCAAGAAAATCCTGATGATCGTGTTTTTATCGGTACGTGGGTTGCTGACGAGTTGAGAAAAGCTGTTCAGATGGGCTATATCATCCGAAAAATATTTGAAATATGGTCTTATAAAATTACTCAGTACAACAAAGCCACGGGTCAGGGTGGTCTATTTCCAACTTATATCGATAAATTTTTCGCTGAGAAAACGTACGCGTCGGGTTACCCTTCGGAATGTGCTGTCGGTAACGAAAACGCGATTGCTCGATATATTGAGGAATTTGTGCAACAAGAGGGCATAAAATTAGACAGAAATCGAATAAAATATAACGCTGGTCTGAGATCTGTAGCAAAACTCTGTTTAAACTCATTGTGGGGTAAATTTGGTCAACGAGAAAATATGCCAAAGACCGAAGTGGTGGATGATCCACAGAGGTTGTTTGAATTACTCTGTAGTGCTGAGAGCGAGGTTGACTCAATTTTACCGATCGACGATACGACAATTTACGTATGCTGGCACAACACAGAAGCGGCTGTCGAGCCATCGGCATTATGTAACGTTGTCGTAGCCGCTTATACCACAGCCTTGGCGCGTTTAAAACTCTACGAAGAATTGCAACCGTTGGGTAAACGTGTATTGTATTACGATACTGACTCTATTGTGTATGTAAGTCGCGTGGGTGAGTACGATGCGAAAACAGGGCCGTTCTTGGGTGACTTGACCGACGAATTGGCCTGTTATGGTCTTGGCACAAGCATCACATCATTCGTCTCTGGTGGACCCAAATTTTACGGATATAAATATTTGACACCAGATGGCGTTGAAGGATGTGTTTGCAAAATCAAGGGTATAAGACTTAATTCGTCGGTGAGTCAGAAAATAAACTTTGATTCCATACGAAATCTTATTACTGGTGAAATACCGCCACTTTTTGCAAACTATGACGCTATTAGACGCACACGGTTTCACGATGTTATAACACGACCTGAATGTAAAATATGCGAGCCCGTGTACTCAAAGAGACGATTTGTAAATAACGAGATTAGCTATCCATACGGCTATAAATCTAATTAAATAATAAATAAATGTTGATATATTATTACCGAAGTAAAAATATTATGTACATATATATATATATATATATATATATATATATATATATATAGGTTATAGAATTAAGACAAAAACAATTTTGTAATAAATTTCATAATTTATTGAAATTAAAATTAATATAACAGAATAATAAATTTATTTTCTGTTAATTAAGTGGTCGTCAATTTTTTTCATAATTATAGGTTCCAGAATAATCTTCATTCTCATTTTAAATCTCTCTCTGTCACGAGCCGCTTGCTCCCACTCTCCACGTCGTGCTGCACGGCTCGCGTAATCCCACACGCGTATCACGTGAATATCCGGTTTACCTTCCTTGAAATGCACCTTTTTTGTTTAATTCATTATTATTATTATTTTTTCTTCAAGATACGGATAATCACCACACTTCCTCACGACAAGTCTCTATAAGATTTTATCAAAATTTAAAAATTTGAGTCTTTAATGAATTTTTGTTAAAATTTGATTACCTTTGCTCAAATTTGTTGACTATAACTTATTTATTTTCACGATACGAAAACTTGTACAGCACTAACCTATAAATGCTGCTGCTTTTACTTTTATACTGGAAATGTGGTGGTGGTGGTGATGGTGGTGGTGGCAGGTACAAGTAGTGATGGTGACGAGCGCTTTTGAGTAAATAACAGGTTAATACTTGTTAAGCTTTTCCAGCCATATAGCTAAAGAGCGGAATAATGCTGGCGTCAGCCAGCTATATGGCTAATCAGCTAAACGATTGGCTAGCGCCAGCACGATACTGCTCGCACACGCGCGCGCCGCCGCCGCCGCCGCCGCCCCCCACTCTTGCTGATCGTATATGTAGAGTGGTTCGAGAATGTGATGAGGTTAGTAGTAGAAGTTTAGCAGCGGCGGTAACATGGGCGTTTGCAGGTGGATGCATCCGTGGACTTTGATGATTTGTGGACCCAGCTCGTGTGGTAAAACAGTATTTGTGAAGAATTTTTTGCATCACATTGATCGCATGAGTGATACAAAATTCGAGCATATACTCTTGTATTATACCGAGTGGCAGGCAATTTACAGGGAGTTGGGTGAGGGAATCGAATTTCACGAGGGTTTACCAAAGAGCGAAGATTATGCCAATGATCCACGACCAAAACTCTTGATTCTCGACGATCTGATGAGAGAATCGTCCAGCAGAGCTGTAGTCAATCTCTTTACCAAAGGCAGTCATCACAATAACTTGAGCGTCATCTTTATCTCGCAAAATCTCTTTCATCAAGGTCAGCGAGAAATCTCTCTAAACTCTAATTACATCGTGGTATTTAAAAATCCGCGCGATCGAGCGCAAATAAATCATCTGGCGCGCCAAGTCTGCCCCGAGGAGCCTCGTTTTTTGCAAGAGGCATATCTCGATGCCACAGCAGAGCCACACGGCTATTTGTTCATAGACCTGAAGCAGGGTACGCCTGAAAATATGAGATTTCGTACTTGTCTATTTCCGTTTGACAAACATCAGTACGTTTATGTGCCTCGTTGCAAACCCATAAAAGCTGGTGCTCGCACGAATAATGTGCCAGTCGTGCGATTGTAATGGAGCCGGTGAGACGTAGTCGTAGCAGCAGACCGATTCCAGAAAAGTACTGGACTCAGCTACATGTTTTGTGTAAAAGCGAACTCTATAAAGTTAAGGCTATAGTACGCGAAGCAAATTCTAAACTTATAACGTACATTTGCGAGTGTGCTTTGAACATTTTACGTGGAAATATTCCACTCAGCAAGTATTATAAGAAACAATTGCGAAAAGTCGCACCTCTGTTGCGGAAACTCGCTAAACTGGGTAGTTTGGAGGTAAAAAGGAAATTGATGGTAAAATCAGCATATTTACTGCGGCTAATTGTGAAACCTGTTATATCGGCATGGAGTACGCAAGAAAAATGATTTTAGTACCGCAAGAGTGCTTGGAGCAACAGCTTCAGCAGCAACAGCATGACGTAGCAGCTACCAATCATACAACACCAGCATCCAGTGTCCAGACACCTGGTACAGCCACGACACGCCTCGACGAGGAAATGATTAAAATTTTACATTCTGCGGGTGATGAGCGCCAAAAATGTTTGCAATATCAGCAAATCTTGCAGCGTTACTTGCATCCAAGAGAGGAGGAGAAGGATGAGAGTGGGGGTATAATACGTCCACACGAGACCGCATTATTAGAAACGGGAACGACAATGGATAGAGGCAATAATGACGAAATCGACGACAAACAGATTGTCGAGTCGGTACCGCAGAAATTTCGAAGCAATGCTAGACATCTCATTAGATACTTGCGACAAGCTGGTAATATTGAATGGGATAGTCGTGGTATAATCAAACTAGATGGCGCTGTTGTCGAGGGTACTAATATTGTCGATTTGGTGAACGAGGCTATGAGAAGTAGAAAAAGACCACCACCACGCGGATACAAACAGTTTGCACGCGTCTTGCGACAAGTTAGTATACCTCGAGAATTCATTGGTAACGATCAACTGTGGCGTAAGATTGCGTCTCATAGCACTGACTCATCGCCGTCATCGTCGTCAGAAAACGAAGGTTATTATACCTCAACAGCTACTAGTCAGATGAGCGTAAAGGAGAAAGAAGTTGAGAGTGCGAAAAAGCGTAAAAAAGTTGGTAGCGAGTTGGCAGCTACGCCATCAACCCCTGCAAAAAAGAGTCGTCTCGAGCAGCTAAAATGGGACCGTATGTGAAAGCATGGAAGGAAGTGATGGAGGGGGTGGTGGAGGAGGAGGAGGAGAAGGGGGAGAAAACTGGTACTTTTATAGACCAATTGATTTCAGTTGTACCCTTTGAAATGCATCTGCCAGGCTACCAATTTCTCGGCCCTGGCACACATCTTAAAGAGCGTCTCAGACGCGGTCAGAGAGGAAAAAACCCTCTTGACAATGCCTGTCTAGAGCACGATATTTCATATTCAAATAAAAAAATAACGAATCATATAAAAGCCGACAGACTGCTGGCTGAACGAGCATTTTCACGCATGCTCTCGGAGACTGCGGATGGTAATGAAAAGACTGCAGCTGGTATTACTGTTTTGTGCATGATCAGCAAAATTGCGTTTGATAAATTTTTGAAACGCATTAAAAATACATTTAAAAGACAGCAAAAAAAAGAGAGAAAGCTGATTTATAAGAGGAAGAGGAGCAATGAGAAAGAAGGAGAAAAGGAAGAAGGAGATGTCAAAGCCGGACGGCCTTGAGCATTATTACTATAATCTTTCTGCACCATCAGCGTACGCTGGTGCTCATCTACTGAAACACGCGAAACCCAAAAAATTTGATAACAATACCATCGCCAAGTGGCTGGAGAGTCAGGATGCACATACCTTACACAAACTCGTGAGACATCGTTTTCCTCGTCGACATTACAACGTTTTCAGCCCCTTTGAGGTGTGGGAAGCTGAATTGGCAGATTTTAGATCACTTAAAACCTACAATGATGGGTACAGCTATATTCTCATTGTCATTGATGCACTTTCAAAGTTTGCCTGGGCAGAGCCTCTTCTCGACAAAACGAGCCGAAGCGTTGCTGTAGCATTGGACAAAATTTTATCACGATGTAATGATAGACATCCTATTTACCTACAGACTGATAAAGGTAAGGAATTTATCGGTCGAGAGGTGCAAGAGGTGCTAAAAAAGAAACATATTACCTACCGAGTCGTGGGAGACCCTGATATAAAGGCAGCCATTGCCGAACGCTTTATTCGAACTCTCAAAGGTCGAATCTGGCGATACTTTACTCACTCGCGCACAAGACGTTATATAGATGTTTTGCAAAAAAATTGTGACGTGTTACAACGAGTCGTGGCACAGTGCCATATAAATGTCCCCTTCCAAGGTCAACTTATATAATGCTCACGTGGTACGTCGAAATTTGACGTTGCGTTACAGCGAAAAAAAGCCGTTTAGAGTAGCTAAATACAGCGTTGGTGATCTGGTTCGTGTCAGTCGTGCCAAGACAGCCTTCAGGAAAGCATACGAGGGTGGCTGGACTCTGGAGCTGTTTAAAATTATAAGAGTCGACACAAGACAACAACCACCCGTTTATACTTTGGCAGATCTTGGTGGAGAAAAAATTGACGGATATTTTTACGAAGAACAGTTGAGCAGAGTGCGCAAGGATTTAGATAGCGAAGCGTTTGAGGTTGACGAGGTTTTGAAGAGTAAAGGTAGTGGGTCGAAAAAACAATATTTGGTCAGTTGGAGGGGGTATCCAGAAAAATTTAATTCTTGGATAGCGGCTAAAGATTTGAAAAATTTACAATGAACGATGAATTTTACATGGTTTTACCGAGCAACAGCAGCAAGTTTGTCTTTCCACACAATGTGGCGACACATTTCACAACACAATTATCGCAAAATTTTTATCTTCATGGCGACTGGTGTGCAGGACTCACGGAAATTCAAATACCTCTCACATTTCAGCATATATCAATAGTTGAGCGGGAGGGAGTTATTTCTGTTAAAACAGCCAAACGTGAAATGGCGAATGTTTTGCGAGAAACAGAAGAGACTCAACAGGGGGCCGAGGTGTTTGCCAGAGTGAAACCTGGTGTTTATCGTGATATTGAAAGTCTCTTGGAAGAAATAAATAATCTCGAGAATGTGAAAAATCATTTATATTTTGAAATCCAAGCTGGTGGCTATGTACGGGTTGGATGTCGATGTGGAGAAGATTGTACAACTTATAAGCACACGTTTACACTATCGGAAAAATTACTTAGAATTTTAGGTCTGGAAAATGTACCAATTTTCTCTTGCAAAGGTAATAAAGAACACTACATTACCGGTAATCGTCCAGCAAATCTTGTAAACGGGTTGCCAACCGTGCTGATGGTTTACAGCAACATTTGCCAGCCTTACGTAACAGGTGACATGCGCACGAGCTTACTACGTATAGTCTCGCTTCATTTGTGCGATTACGTTTACGGAGGTGTTGAAATTAAAAACTTTTCACCATCCATGTACCTACCACTGCTGTCTTCAGCGTTTCAGTCGATCGAAATAGATATAAGAGACGAACACGGATTTCCCATTCCATTCGACTACGGTACGTTGACTGTAACGCTTCACTTTAAGCGCATCCGATAAAATGTCTGAGTTTGAAGATTTCTTCAATAACCAAATGGTTGGTGGTGGGGGTAAGTGCGTTAGAGCTGGTAAACCTTGTTTTGGTTATCACCAGTCGGGTGCAGGAGTAGGTAGTTTTTTGAAAGGTCTCTTCCGAGCAGCTATACCGAAGATCAAGCAAGGTGCAAAGGTGGTCGGTAAAAAAGAACTCTCCGAGCGGGTAAAAATATCCTAGATGATGTCACTCTAGGTGGCAGACCTGTCAAAGAGGCGGCCAAAGAGCGCATTCGCGAGAGTGGTAAAAATCTCAAAAGAAAAGCTGACGTTGTTCTGGACAAATTGCTCTTGGGTGAGTCGAGTGCAAAAGAGGGGGAAGAATCTGAATATAAAAAGAAGAACGAGACATCGTCAGTTCAGTCGTCGAGTGCAGCTGGTACTACAAACACCTCAGCAGCTAAACGCTCGAAAAGTGGTAAGGTTGCGAAAAAGAAGAAGAAGAAGAAGCAGAATAAGAAAGCACGTGTAGCTAGAGATATTTTCGAAAATTAAAATTTCAAGATGGCGCTGTTGCATACAGAATCTTGTCAGTCAATCAAATCGGAATTATCACTCTTTGAATTACCCTCGACACAGACTGCAATTGAAGGCTCTTACTGGGTACAGTATAAACCGATATCTTCACTCAACGACCAATCACCAATTGAATTTACAATCCCTGGCAACACTGAATATCTAGACTTGGCTCACACAATGTTAAGTATGAGTGTAAGTGTAACATGCACTAGTGCTGAACCACCTAAGGATCCGAACGTTGGACCAATAAATAATCTTTTGCATTCGTTGTTTAATCAAGTCGACGTGCTATTCAATCAGAAACCTGTTTCACCGCCAAACAATGCTTATGCATACAGAGCTTACATTGAAACATTACTAAATTATGGTCCAACAGCTAAAAAGTCTCATTTAACGAGTGGTTTGTGGTACGATGATACAGCAGGGAAAATGGACGATACCACAGGTGGTAATGTAGGTCTCAATAAACGTAAGGCACTCATGATTGGCAGGAAGATTGATTTACTCGGCCATTTACATTGTGATGTTTTTAATCAAGACAAATTATTACTGGGTGGTGTTGAAGTTAGAGTGAGGCTTGTGCGTTCTCGTGATGGATTCTGTCTCATGGATCCCGCTGGTGCTTTCACGGTAAATATTACCGAGGCTACGCTTTTTGTGCGTCGGGTAAGATTAAATCCTTCACTTGTGCTAGCACACGAAAAACTATTGTCACAGACTACTGCAAAATACCCACTGACACGTGTAGAAGTTAAGGCTGTTACGTTACATAATGGTGTGCATGGGGAAACAATCGACAATGTCATATTAGGTCAACTGCCGAAAAGAATTATACTCGGTTTTGTTGAAAATAAAGCTTACAACGGAGATAAAAGTCTTAACCCATTCAATTTCAAGAATTTTAATATAAATTTTTTGTGTCTGTACGTTGATGGAATGCAAGTGCCATCGAAGCCCTTACAGCCAGATTTCAAAAAAAGCAAAATGTACGTTGATGCTTATCATACACTTTTTTCCGGCACAGGTATTCACTTTATGAATTCAGGCAACTCGATTAACCGTGAAGACTATCCAAACGCTTACTGTCTGTTCGCTTTTGATTTGACACCTGATTTATCGGCGAGTGATGGTAGTCATTGGAATTTGATAAAAAATGGTAATGTACGAATTGATGTTAGATTCGACGACCCACTAGAGGGCGCTGTAAATTGTATAATTTATGCTGAATACGACAATTTGCTCGAAATTGACTCGTCGAGACAGGTTGTCGTGGATTATAGCGGTTAAGTAGTGGTGGGGATATATTTCTCATTATTTAAGTAAAGCAAAGCCAGCTTTATTATCTCAGTCGGCGAGCAACTTTCATTGCAAACAGTATGGACGTGGTAATTGATGTGCAGTTTTTAAAGGACAACAAAAATCGTTTGATTCCAAAGGAGGTGGCTGTACTTGGTATTCATAAAAACTTTATCGCTCATTGGATTGTGGCGCCTCCTTGTAATTTAAGACGCTTACCTAAAAATGCTTTGAGACAGAACAATTGGGTGACGCTGAATCATCATGGTCTGGAGTGGTACGAAGGTGATATATCGATAAAAAGATTATACAAAAATTTGGAAGATATTTGCATGAATTGTCGTACAATTTTCGTGCGAGGTCAAGAAAAGCTTGAACTACTTTCCAAGCTCACCACCTGTAAGATTGAAAATTTAGAAAAAGAACAAGATTGTCCAGCTTTTAGAAATTTAAATTTCAGCAGTGTACAGTGCATGCATCATTACTTAAAATCACCTTATTCAAATTACGTGTGTGCACTAAATAACGTTGCTAATCTGAAACATTGGCTACTGAAACTTAACCCCAGCGTAAAATCGCTGATTTCGGAAGAATTTTTAGAAATTCTCCGCAATGAATTCAAAAGAGATTGTTCGATATCTGATGAGGATCAAGTTTCACGCAGTAGGCGTTTATCCAGCGGATCGGATTCCTCTGATGTGGGTGAAACCTTGTGCGTTTGTGCTTAATACGCAAAATTATAACCAGCGTGGTGCGCACTGGGTTGCCATATACGTTGATAAGTATGGCACAGGTGTGTACTTTGATAGTCTTGGTAAACCACCACAAATTCAACAACATTTACGACGTATTCAGCAAAATTGTAAAAAATTTAGATGGAATAATAAACGCTTACAAAGCGAATATTCTAACGTTTGTGGTCATTATTGTATCATGTTTCTGTATTATATGTCTAGCGGATTGGGTTTCAAGAAATTCTTGGAAAATTTCTCACAGAACTTGCAAAAAAATGATACTATAGTCAAGAATTTTGTGGGAAAAATCTCGTACGAGTAATATGATATTTGGTTGTCTCTGATTGGTCGCACAACAGCTTTTTGCGGCGCCCCCACCAATTTTTACAGTATAAAAGAAGCGGCACCCACTCAGTCTAGCCACAGTTTGACGACAGTGATAGCAGCAGTAACAACAAAGCTCAAGCAAGATGGTTGGTCAAAAGAGAAGCCTGGAGCAGACATTTGGTAATGACTTGGCATATTTAATAAAACAAAACAGCAAGAAAAATTATTGGCAGCAGGTTCTGCCAATGGTCTACGGGCTGAACAGCTCTTTTGGAAAAATTATCCAGGTAGGCCTGGAGAATATAGGCGGCGAAGGCAAAAAGGAGTTTGCACCCGTAGTACGCTTCTGTGGAGCCAATTTTCAAGGTTTACCTCTGTCACTGGACTGTTGGGAGGCGTTGAAGCAGGAATTTGATAAAATTGAAGATTTTTTCACTTGCTATAATGAGGAATCTATGCTGGATCAGCGGCTATCTATTCCTGGATACACTATCCGTTTTATGATTAGTTTTCACGAGAGAGCTTTTGAATTGGTACCCAATGACGCACAACCAGAAGGAGAGGAGTGTGGTGGACCGCCGAAAAAATATGGTCGATTTAATCGGTCACTAGTATTTAAACGTGTCACGTTTGAACGTTTAAAAGATTTATCAAAATGTATAGATTATAGAATTAGATATTTAAATACTGTTGTAAAATCTGTTGATTATATATTACGAGAAATGGTTATAAATATGAAAAATGTATTAGAAAATAGTCAGGAATCTCAATATGTATACTATACTTCTAGCGATATAAAAAGCACAATGTCTAGTTTTAATGATAATTTTGTAAATGATCTCATCAAATTATTAAAAAAGAATAATCTAGTTTTAGGAAAAGAAGATGTGTTTATAATCATACACGAATTTATTATTTATCATGTGTACACACTAGTTAATTGTATGAATGCTACGTTGTAATGTTTTATTATTAATAATAAATGTGTTGTTAAACTTTAAAACATGAGTATTTCAATCACCTTGTCTGTTACCAATTCCTCATCCTTCATACACACAATAATTTATATGTAAATTTTATATTTTCTGATTCAATATAAAAATTCATATTTTATAATTCAAGTTTTTATTATTTCGATAATTAAAAAGGATTATATTACAAAATTTTAAATTAATAATTTTGAAATATCGATTAAAATATTTTGTATCCCCACTCTAAATTTTGTGGGAGGGGGTAAGTGACCCTCCAGTTCATCCCCACTCTAAATTTCTAGGAGAGGGTGAGTGACCCTCCAGTTGTTTGGGTACCATGCCTAACAAACCCCTACTTCGCCTTCTCAGAGGTCATTGACCTAGTGGTCAATAACCTTTGGGGTGGTGGAGTGGGGGTTTGTTGTGACGGTCCATGGTGCCCCAATAACTACTCGCGTAATTTTAAAGACACGTATTTTTTACACGTGTTTTTTAATGTAAAATTTTTGGGATTTTTCATGTATTTTGTCATTTTTTCATGTGTTTTGTATACATCTTTCTTTTATATTTTTTCATATTTAAAGCTACGCATTTTTTATTAATGAACTTTTTATTTTTATTGCAATAAAAATATCTTATAAGGAGTATTTATAATACTTTATATAGACTCTATTGACAAAAAATACGTTTTTTCTACACGTATATTTAATAGCTCCTCGAAGATCGAAGAGCTTCTACTACCCAGAGTGTCTGGCTTTTTATATCTTATGTGTCTTCAAAATTTGTATAAGAAATGACGAAATTAGAAAAACGCCACCTAGTGATTTAAAATCGCTATTGATGATCGATTATGTCGGTCTGACTTTGAGTCACTAGATAGTGTTTTACTAAGTTTTGTCATCCCTTATATAAATTTTGGAGACACATTAGATATAAGAAGCTAGACACTCATGGTCGTAGAAGCTCTTCGATCTTCGAGGAGTAATTAAATATACGTGTAGAAAAAACGTATTTTTTGTCAATAAGGTCTAAATAAAGTATTATAAATACTCCTTATGAGACATTTTTATTGTAATAAAAATAGAAAGTTCATTAATGAAAAATGCGTAGCTTTAAATATGAAAAAATATACAAAATAGAAGAGTACAAAACGCGTGAAAAAATGACAAAATACATGAAAAAACCTGAGAATTTTACATGTAAAAAACACGTGTAAGAAATGCGTGTCTTTGAAATGTGTTATTTATACGTACAAAAAACACGTGTTTTTTTCAATAGGCAAAAATTTTTCACAAAATTTTACGTCAACGAAAATATGTAAAAAATACGTGATAAAAACACCTGAAAAACATGTGAAAAAATGACTTGAAAAAACATGCGAATTTAACATGTTTGGAACAAGTGTTATGTTCACGTGCTTTTTGCTTTCTCATAGAAAAAGCATTGTATCAATAAAAAATTTTTTTTTCTTAAAACTATCATTAATCTCCAAAAATTAATATTTTAAATTGAAACTATTTTTTGACTTTATACAGTTATTTATAAATGTTAAGTCCTGGCTTTACACCAGGACGGAATTAATGATTGATTATGTTGTTGATATGAGGAAAATATATTTTATTATAATATTAAATAAAAGAACAAAGTTTAATTTTAAAATATTTAATTTGAAAGTTAAGTCTAGTGATAGAAACGCTCTACTAATTTTAATTGTTATGAATCGTTCTCACGATTAAATATACTTGAATTGAAATAATGTAGATCAAAATATAATTGTAAGAATCTTACCTTGATTCGGCTAAGTAGATACAGGCAGACAGTAAATAAGTACACTTGATTCAATATTTTAATTATAGTGATTTTATTTGTTACTTTTATAATAAACTGAATATAGTGCGCGAATATTTGAATAATTTTATAGTGCGAGGAATATAGTTATAATAATTGTATCTTTGAAGTGCTTGTAGAAATTCTTTGATAAAGTGCTTTGAAAAAGTGTCTGCTTTCAAGTGCTTATTGAAGTGCTCCTTTATCCTGATTTGATCTGTCTTTTTATATTGATGATCCCTGCCTTGTTTAAGAATGATTGTTTTATAATTTGAAATTTTGAATTGATGTCAATCGATGGAGCAATGCTTATTATGCATTTTGATGCTTATTGAATGATATGGTTAACGTGGTAAATCTGGTTCATGTAGTCTTCGTAATTGTACTTATTTTGTTGATTCTGAAAATCGCATTGCACTTCGTTTCTTAACAAATGACTTACTTTTACAATATGCTTGCTAAGGTTAATTAGCTGATTGATCAATAACTGCATATTTTTGGAATGATAAATTTTGAAATGAAAGATACGTCGTGACGTAACAATTTTAACTATTAATTTAAATATATAAAATATTCATTTTGTGAATTAAAAATATTTATTAGCAAATATAATTAAATTTGAAAGATGATTTATATACAAATTCTTTTTTTTATTTATAAATTTTTTTAATAATATATATCAGAATTATTCTTCATAATGGAAAAATTATTCACCCTATAATTATTGGATTTATTTTATCAACTCTAACAATTTTTAGATCAATAAACATCAATATTTTTTATAATAATCATTGAATATCAGTCATTTTATTTTTAATTATGATTGAATAACTAGCTTCAATTACCTCGCTCCTAACGTCGCTCGGTTTGATTCTGACCTTTATAAAAAATATTTTTCAATTTATAATATTTTAAATTTCAAAGTATCCATTCTTAAATGTATTTGTGTATGTAATTATATATATGTATATATAAAACCTTTTAAAAACGAATTTCATGAAATAAACAATGTTACATGTTAAGAATATATAGAAACAGGAATAATTAGAAGAACAGACATAATGAACAACGTCGCTATCATTAGCTTGAAATTCATAGTAGTTTCTCATTTCTCATTTCTCGGTTTTTATAAAAAGTTCGTTTTTACTTTGGGTAACACATAATAATATACGTATGTTAAAAATTTATCATGAATAGATATGGAAGAAAAAAAACAAATTTTAAATAATTACTATTAAGGGGACGCTGTATCTCTCTATCCTTCTCTAATTGAAAAGTGTAATTTTTTGGAAAATCTAGTAATTATTGATAGAAATTAAGACTTGTCCGCTATTTGCTTAGTAAAAATTAATATTTTCTCTGGTGAGGACCAATTAATTTTGGTGCTTTTTTTCTAGTAAAGTTTGACATACTTACAAAATCCTAAGTTAGGCTAGAGAATACGTTATTTAAGTATGTCAAACTTTACTTGAAAAAAAAGTATCAAAATTAATTGATCCTCATCAGAGAAAATATTACTTTTTACTAAACAAGTACCGGACAAGTCTTAATTTCCATCAATAATTACTAGATTTTCAAAAAACTTACATTTTTCAATTAGAAAAGGATAGAGAGAACAACGTCCTCTTAAAACAAATTATACAACATAACAAAATAAATATTAAAATTTGTTATAATAATAATTTCTTTAAATTGTTTTAA
Source organism: Anastatus disparis (assembly GCA_017163975.1). Taxonomy (NCBI): domain Eukaryota; kingdom Metazoa; phylum Arthropoda; class Insecta; order Hymenoptera; family Eupelmidae; genus Anastatus; species Anastatus disparis. The sequence goes on from JAFFSR010000355.1 coordinate 509,607, forward strand.
TTTATTCTCTATGAATCATGTATTATAATCTTACATAAATTGGTATGCGCTACTTACAGTGCAAATGAAATTTTCATAAAAACTGAGGAATGAGAAAATACTAAAAATTACTACCACTTTGACACGATAAGAACAGTAACGTTATTTTTTATAATAGTTCCTGGGATTTTATTTATTAAGCGTCTTATTCGAGACATAAACTGTATTGACCATTGAGAAAGCTTCTTTAGAGCTATCTTATTCGTGAGACAGTTAGAGCTTTTGTAGGGAAAAGGAATTAGAAAATACATTACCAGTATATCTATATACGCGAGGAATAACAGATAAAAGAAACTTATTCCCTCTTATTACTTACATACATATATATATATATATATATGTATGTATATATATATATATATATATATATATATATATATATATATATATATATATATATATCCTGGCAATATTTTTCTTATTCCTTATGTCTTCTTCTTTTAGCCTGCAAAGGTCTTAACTAAATACGTCCCTTTTAACTTTCCTTATTCCCATATTTTGTTTGCATATGATCGGCATATCTCCTATATACTGAATAACCTCTTTCAAGTGAAAGATGCTTAAAAACAAATTTCATATGTATATCTAATGAAAATATCTTAACATTTTTATTTTATATACATACATATATATTTATCTACATATCTATGTATATAAAAATAAATTAAATTTAAATATTCAATCATATTAAATATTTTATATAAATACAAACAAGGTAAATAAGTTTAATTAATTTTTTATTTAATTAAGGTAAAGTACCGAGTCCGTGAAATGTTACCAATAAATGAATAGGTATAGATTTAATTCCAAATATTCAGCATTATAAAAAAATATAGTTTTATTTATCAATCTCATTTAAAAGAATACATTTCAAACTTTAATTTTGATATTACATGTTAAACGATAAACTAAAAATGTATCTAGAAAAAATTACATGAATTACACATATTATGAAATTCACAATAAATATAATAGATATTAAATACCTAAACAAAATAGACGTTTTTTTTATTAAATTCTCAAAACTTTACTAAAGAATATGATCCAAATTTGATAATTCAAAAAGATGTTTAAATATGAAAAAGAAATATTTCAAAATGAATTTTTTCTAAACAATTTATTTATTGGTGCAACGACTCTATATTTTTTTAATGAATCTTGATATAATTATTGTTATGTTAAATTATATCTTACTTATTGTATTATATTACAATATATTTCACTTTCAATAACATATAAAATATAACATATGCGTGATAGCAAGATTTAGTTAAATAATAAAAATATATTTAACATTATTTGAATTAACATAAGAAGAGTTCTGAAAATTATTATAACTAATAACTTGTGATTTATTGTGTTATTTTACTCCATGAAATTTGCAATAAAGGGCACCAAGCACCTTTTCCCCTTACATTTATTTCAATTCTTTCTAGAATAAAAATATTATTTAAAAGCAGAGTGAAGATTTTTAAAATTCAATATTTAAGAAAAACTGTTTTGAAGTTTCTAGTTATTATATCTTAAAATTATTAATTCTATACTTAGCTTTTATAAGATAATTTTTTCCTAGTATCTCATATCTATGTTAGCTAATGTTCTGAAAAAACATACTTGAAAAAAGAATCTTGTTATTTTACTCGTTGTAGCTAAAATGCAAAAATATTTGTTATCAAAGTAAATAAATATAATAATTCATATTATAAGGTAATTTAAATTGATTAGTACTCATCTCAACGAATGAAACAATAGATTTGTTGTAAAATCAACAAATAAATTATTGACTGTTACACTAGAATAAATCTTGAAATAATTATTGTTATGTTAAATTATATTTTACTTATTCTTTTTTATTGCAATATAATTAGTACTCATCTCAACAAATGAAACAATAAATTTGTTGTAAGGTTACAAATAAATAATTAACTGTTACACTTGAATAAACCTTGAAAAAATTATTGTTATGTTAAATTATATTTTACTTATTCGTTTGTATTGCAATATATTTCATTTTCAATAACTTATACTTATAACATTTACATGATATCAAGATTTAGTTGAATAATAAAAATATATTTAACATTATTTGAATTAAAGTGAAAAGAGTTCAGAATATTATTATAACTAATAACTTGTGAGTTATTGTGTTATTTTACTCAATGAAATTCGCAATATAGGGCACCAAACACATTTTCCCCTCAGATTTATTTCAATTCTTTTTATAATAAAAATAGTATTTAAAAGCAGATTGAAGATTTTTAAAATTCAATATTTAAGAAAAACTGTCTTGAAGTTACTTAGTTTGATACTTATAATAAATGCTTATAAAAATTTATTTACTCATTCACACTGCAAAAATATAGTCGATTCCTCTAGTCATATATGTAAAAAATACAATAAAATAATTAAAGTGACAAAAACATGCAAAATATTGTCATAAAGCGAAAAATGCCGACTTGACATACATTGCATGCAAAAAATTGTCGCTTTGAATATGAAATAGTATTTTTCGCCTGACGATAATATTTTGCATATTATTGTGGCTTTAACTATTTTAAATTACGCATGTACATACTAGAGATATTGACTTAATTTTTGTCGTATGAATGAGTGATTAAATTATTAAAAGCGTTCATTATAAACACTGAACTAACCAGGAGAGGCTATGAGCTTCGGGTCACAGATCTTGATGAAACTTTGGGAAATGTTTTTAGGTACCAAAATATGAAGAAAGCTAGAGCGGTACGGTCTAACACTTTGAAAAACTGAAATTATAGACGTTTCTAGTCTTATTTTAAGAAAAATGTAAAAAAAAGCTCCTAATTTAAGGGTGAATAATCCCGTCTAGAAATGTCTTTAATAAATCAACAGGGACTAAAATAAAAGTACAGAAAGCAAGCTTTGATTTGCCGTTTTCAGAATTAAAAATTAATGATTAGAACCAGGGATATGTTTGTTCAAAGTTAAGAAGCAAGAAAGTACCAAAAATCATTTATTATTTTTTAATTCTGAAAACGGCAAATTAAAGCTTGCTTTCTGTACTTTTATTTTAGTCCCTGTTGTTTTATTAAAGACATTTCTAGACGGGATTATTCACCCTTAAATTAGGAGCTTTTTTTTACATTTTTCTTAAAATAAGACTAGAAACGTCTATAATTTCAGTTTTTCAAAGCGTTAGACCGTACCGCTCTAGCTTTATTCATATTTTGGTACCTAAAAACATTTCCCAAAGTCTCATCAAGATCTGTGACCCGAAGCTCATAGCCTCTCCTGGTAAGTATCTGATTTGGTTCCGACCGCCTCTTAACAAAATAAAAACGAAATTAGATGTACATAAGAAACTTTTCGAAGATTATTTAAGATATATTCATTATTAAATCAGCTAATTAAAAAAAATTTGTATAGTATATCATATTATTTTAGCTATAAATTTCTGGAAAATTGCAAAATTGAAAAAAGGAATAAAAATCATTAAAAGTTCATCTTGCTATATTCATCATATAAGTAAAAATAAATAAGATAGAGTAAAAAGATTTGTGAAAGGTATTTTGCGCCCTTAGGAGTAGGCCGTGAAGCTTTGTCCTTGTCTAATCTAAATTTTTGTTATTATGAATAAATTAAATATTGTTATACAAAAGTAAGGGCATAGCCCAATAGATTTCAGGACAAGCAAACGATCCTATTCTATGAAAAAATATAAAATTTTCATTATTTTTCAAGTGAGGTCTGAAATGGAAAAACAGTTATCAAATTCAATTGTTTTTCCGTTTCAGACCTCACTTGAAAACTAATGAAGATTTTATATTTTTTTATAGAATAGGATCGTTTGCTCATCTTGAAATCTATTAGGCTATGCCCTTACTCTTGTATAACAATATTTGATTTATTAATAATAACGAAAATTTAGATTAGACAAGGACAGAGCTATACATCATCCTCTTAATTAAATTTATGCTAAGACTTAATTTTATTAGCATTGAATTTTTTTCTAATGACAACTCATAGCATTTTTCATAATTTTTTTTGGTTTTTCAGCTTTAACGTATGAAAATACAATTAATCAAATAAGTTAATATAAAAGCAATTCTAACTTTATTTAAAGTAGATAAAAAACGTTGGAAGAATTTTAATTTTCAATAATGGGTCTGACTGAGGAAAATAAATTAATTGTTAAAGGACAAAGATTGTATAAAAAAATTAATTCAATGTTAACTGATAATCATATATTAGAATTTAATAATATTTTAAAACGGTGCACCTTATTTAATATGCAATCAACTTTACTTATTCAAAAACCGCAATATATTAATTCAGTTTCTATTGATACCCAATTTATACAATTATTATTTTCTGAAAATTTCAAAAGTGGTCACTGAATTTGTATGTATTATAATAATAAAATAATTCATATATATGACAGCTTCAATCTTAAATATTTACAAGATAAGCATAAAATCTATATAAACAAATTATTTTCGAACAAATCTGAATTAAGCATAGTTTTCGAAACAGTACAATCACAAACAAGTAATTATGATTGCGGCGTTTTTGCAATTGCTTTTGCTGTTTCAGTACTTTACAATTTATGTCCATGTTGCTTAAAATATGATATTTCCCAAATGCGATTACATTTATTGAAAATTTTTGAAACACAGCGAATAACAATGTTTCCAATTTTACATAATTATAATAATGCAACTATTAATTACAATAATCCACCGGACATGATAAGAAGAAGTTTTTGTCATGAACCTTGTTTAAATAAAATACCATTAAATTTAGATAACGCTGAGATTGAACTTCTTGAAAAAAATTACAAATGCAGTTATTAGCAGAACAAAAAAAAATGATGCAAATGTATTGCAATCCAAAAGATTCTAACCTTGAAATAATTCCAATGGAAATTGACAATGACTCTTCAAAAAAAAATTTTTTAAGACAAAATGATTATTTAATGAATTTTGATGATATTAGCATAAATTATAACGATGATAAAATTAGGAATAATGAAATTGAATTAAATCAAGAAAGAAAAGAATTAAAAGAAATAGATAACAAGGAATCTTCATGTATAACAAAATTGATTAAGAAAAAGGTGACAGAAAAAACGAATGAATATCGAAAAAATGCAATAAAACAGAAAATTACAAAAATGCAGGAAAAAAAGAATGAAAAATTAGAACAAAAACGTGTCAATGATGCTTTACGGAAAAAAAGCTTATTTAAAAATGAAAATGGAACAACCAAATTAATATAAAGAAATGTTAGAAAATAATAAGAAAATGAAATTAGAATTCAAAAAAATGGAAAGTAATGATCAATTAGAACAAATACGTTCTGATGAGGCTTCACGTAAGAAAGAAGCTTATATGAAATTAAAAGATTCTGAACCAAATTAGTATATAGGATGGTTGAAAAATACTAAAAGGAACAAAATGAAATCCAAGGAAAAAAAAAGTAATGATGAATTGGAACAAATACGTGCGAATGAGGCTTCACGTAAGAAAGAAGCTTGTATAAAATTAAAAGATTCTGAACCAACTAAATATATAGAAAAGTTAAAAAATACTAAGAAAACCAAAATGGAATCAAAGAAAAAAAAAGTAATGGTGAATTGGAACAAATACGTGCGAGTGAGGCTTCACGAAAGAAAGAAGCTTATATAAAATTAGAAAAAGAACAATCACATGAATATGAAAAAATATTAGAAGAGGATAGAATAGCAAAAGTAAAATCGATTTTAAATATAAGTACTGATTAATTGAAACAGCTACGTGAAAAAGAAGCATTATGCAAAAGAAAAACTTATAGAAAATTAAAAAATGAACATTATGTTGAATATGATAAAATGGAAATAATTGAAAAAATTGATGATCAACAATTGGAAATTCCAAATGTTATTGACAAAACGCAAATAAATAATGATTTTTACCAATTTCAACATTTTAATTATAATATTGGAGTTAATAAACCAACAGATGAGAGAAAGCGAAAATATAAATATGATTCTTATCAATTAAAAACGTTAGTTATAAAGTGTAAGCGGTTAAAAATTGAAGACATTGATTATTATATTGGAAATAACAATAATAATATTTGTAATAACAATGATAATGTCATGATAAACAAAAAAAAAAATGATAAAATCAAGGACATAATGGGAAAAAAATTGGTTGTATTGCAAATATATATTTTGATGAAAATGTTATATCTGAAAATTACATTGGCTCCATGACACATACATGTGTTTATTGTGATGCAAAGCATTTTGCTTTCGAATATAGTAAAAGTAAAGATTTCTCCAATTGTTGTCATAAAGGTAAGATGGAATTGTTAGACAATCCTACTTACCCAGAACGATTAAAACTTTTAGCAACCGAACGTACAAAAAAAAGTATTGATTTCCGACAAAATGTAAGATTATACAATAATGCTTTAGCGTTCGCAAGTTTTGGTGCTGATTTTGATGAATTGACAGGTAAAGAACCACAAGTTATGAAAATATGTGGACAAATTTATCATAATGCGTATGCTTTGCATCCTAATGAAGATGAAGCACGTTAATATGGACAATTATATGTTTTAGGTGATGAAATTGCAAGGATTGAACGTAAAAAATTCAATACAAATTTAGTATTATTAAAAGAATGAGATAATTTGATAAGAAACATTAACCTTTATACAAAAGCCTAAAAAATGATGCATGAAGTAGAAAAAGAAGAACTACAACGATGTGCAAAAATCAATTGTCCTCCAAGAACAGTTACAATGTCTATTGTCCGCAATAACAATTTGGATAAAAAAAGATATAATGTACCTACCTGTAATGAAGTCGCGATAATATATGTTGGAAAAGATGATCTTCCTCCTATCGTACGTGATATTGTCATTTACTCTAAGTATGAAAGACCAATTAGTATACCAACAATTAGCAAACATTCAGATCCTATGACATATCCGCCAATTTATCCTAATGGTGGTTATGTATGGTTGCCAAATATGAAAAGTAAATTTGAAACAACTAATATTTCGAATTTGCAATTTTATAATTATAGATTTAGTATTAGAAATGAATTTAATCCATACCTCAAATCGGGAAAAATATCTCATCAGGCAATCATTGATGCATTTGTAAAAGTTGAAACTTCTAGATTATATTTTATACGAAAAAATCAAAATATATTAAGAAGCGATTGTTACAAAGGAGTAATGGACTATTTACATAACAAAAAAGAATTAGAATCGTCAAAAATTGGATAAATGGTCATATTACCATCAAATTTTACAGGCAGTCCACGATTTATGAAACAAAATTACATGGATTCGATGACGCTTGTAAATTATCATGGTAAGCCCGACCTTTTTTTAACTATAACGTAAAATCCACATTGAAAAGAAATAATTGGAAACTTGGAAAATTATGAAAATTCAATAGATAGGCCGGATATTGTAACAAAAGTATTTCATCAAAAAGTGGAAGAATTAAAAGATTTAGTTATTAAAAGAAGAATATTTGGAAAATGTGTTGCGTATTGTTACGTAATTGAATTTCAAAAACGAGGATTACCACATATGCATATGTTATTATTCTTACATAAAAATGATAAAATTAACATTCCCGAAAAAGTTGATGAAATAATAAGTGCAAAAATCCCAAATAAAGATATTTATCCGAAATCATATAGTATTGTTAAGCAATTTATGATACACTGTCCCTGTGGTATGCAAAATATAAATTGTCCATGTATGGATAAAAATACGAAACAATGTACAAAAAGTTTCCCAAAAAAATTTAATGATTCAACAGAATTTAAATTTAATGGCTATCCGTTATACAAACGTAAAAATGATGACGTCAAAATAATTTTTAGGAATGAATTTACAGAAAGAGTAGCAGATAATGTATTTGTTGTTCCTTATAATCCTTACTTATTATTAAAATTTAATTCGCATATAAATGTAGAAGTATGTTTCACTGTACAATGCATTAAATATTAATTTAAATATTGTTATAAAGGTCATGATTGTGCATACATTAAAATACGCGAAGTGAATGTTGATTTTAGATCAGAAAAGAAAGACACTTTTCAAAATGATAATAATGAAAATGTTTTATATGAATATGATGAAATACAACAATACATAAATACACGATATTTATGTCCGCCTGAAGCAATGCACTGATTATTAGAATATCCTTTACATGTTATTTCACATACTATAAAAAGATTCAGCGATCATGAACAAAATCAACAAAATGTATTTTTTAAAGAAGGAAAAGAAGAAACGATCATGCAGAAAAATGTGGGAACAACATTAACAGCATATTTTGAATTGAATCGAGAAGATTTAGAAGCTCGAGATTACTTGTATATAGAAATACCGCATTTTTATACATTTGACAAAAAACTAAAAAAGTGGAACAAAATAAAAAAAATAAAGAAACCAATACTTAGTAGAATGTATATGGTAAATCCAAAAGATAGAGAGCGCCACTTTATTAAATTATTACTATTACATGTCAAAGGCGCCACATCTTTTGAAGATTTACGTACTATTGATAATGTAATATATACTTCGTTTTATCAAGCAGCTAAAGCTAAACAATCAATTAATGAAGATGAAGAATGGGACCGATGTTTAGAGGAAGCATCATTAACAGAATTCCCTCATGCTCTTTGTGAATTATTCGCTTTTATTTGCATTTTTCATAATCCCATAAATGCACGAGATTTATACGAAAAATATAAAGATAAGTTTTATCATCCTCAATACGAAAAATATATAGGCGAAATATTGGCATTGAATGTTATTCAAAATAATTGACAAATCAATGGATTTTCTTTAAATGATTTCAATTTACCTAACATAAGCACATACATAGAAGATAATGATGATGAAACAATTTTAAATTATAATGATTATATTCTAAATAAATTGGAAACAAAAATAAATTCCTTAAAAGAGAAACAAAGACAAATATTTGACTCTACTATAAAAAGTTTGAATCAAAATAAACAAAAATGTATTTTTATTGATGGACCAGGTGGAACAGGAAAAAGTTATTTACTTAACGTTTTAACAGCTCATTTTAAATATAATGTACGTTACTTATGTGCTGCTTGGACAGGTATAGCAGCGAATTCATTGATTGATGGAAAAACAGTGCACACAACATTTAAACTACCGTTGAATATAACAGATTGCACAATATGTAATGTTAAGCCTAACTCTGCAGAAGGATGAAATATCTATGACTTCCGAATTTGCTTTTGAGGCAGTTGATCGTCTTTTTCGAGATTTATACAATGTAAACCAACCCTTCGGTGGTAAAACTGTAATTGTATCAGGAGATTTTAGGCAAACATTACCAATTGTTTGACATGGAAGTCGTTTTAATATTATAGAAAATTCGGTTAAATTTAGTTTATCATGGCAAAATTTTATGCGTACGACATTAAGTGAAAATTTGCGAGTTTTAGATAATGATAATAATTTCAAACAATGGTTATTAGATATCGGAGAAGGAAAACATCTTAATCTTTTTGAAGATAATAATGAACTAAGTGCTATACCAGAAAATCTTATTAGATTATATCATTAGAGAACATCTTATCGAAGAAATATTTGGAAATAAAATAAAAATAAATAGTGAAAATATAATAGATAAAGTTATTTGTGCTCCTAAAAATAATGATATTATTCAAATCAATAACGACGTTTTGAATATAATAGAAGGAGACTATGTTGAATATTTAAGTATTGATACAGCCGAAGATGATGACAAAGAAAATTTAGATGTTATATTACCTACAAAATTTTTAAATACGTTAATTCCTAATGGACTTTCACCACATAAATTATATTTAAAAGTAGGAGCTATTATAATTCTTTTGAGAAATTTTAATGTAAATGAGGGACTTTGTAACGGGACAAGGTTAATAGTAAAAAACCTACTAAGATATTCTATCCAAGCTGAATTGGCAAGTGGGAAAAGCAAAGGTAAATTAGTTTTTATTCCAAGAATAATTTCATCTCCATCTAAAGAAGATATCCCTTTTAACATGCAATGATAATAGTTTTCTATTAGATTAGGTTTTGCAATGACTATTAATAAATCCCAAGGACAATCTTATGAAAAAGTTGGTGTATATTTGCCATCACGCGTTTTCAGTCATGGACAATTATATGTTGCCCTTTCAAGGACAAAACATAAAAATAATTTAAAATTATTTTTAAGCAAAAGCGCAATAGTCAACGGAGAAAATAAGAATGATCAAGACACAATTTATACAAAAAACATTGTATATAAAGAAATATTATAAATAATATTGTAAATATTTATATAATGAAAATATAATGATATCTAATATAATAATATTTGATATAATATTCAAAATCATGACGCATTTTAGAAAGCACTGATAAATTGACTGTACACGGAAATGCGCAGTAATCTAGATTGCATTTAAAAATTCACAGTACAATCGGCTGCATATGGGGATGCGCTGTTGAATCGGCTGCATATGCACGGAAAGAAATTTGGCAATAAATAATTACCATATTTTGTTCGTGTACGATTTCAGAAATAATTTATTTCGGATTCGGTAAAGCGTTTTTCTAAAAATTGTAATATACCATTACAAGAAGTTTTGAAATACCGCATACATTGAATCCTGTATTACAAGAAACGTTGAAGTAAAAAATTACCACTTATTTTATTCACAAATTCTAAAATAGTAATGTTAATTATAATTGCATTTAGTATTTCAAAAGACATTAAAATCTCCTAATGCCAAATTTCTTTCTGTGTGGGGATGCGCTGTTAAATCGGCTGCATATGGGAATGTGCTGTTGAATCGGCTGCATATGGAAATGCGCTGTTGAATCTGCTGCATATGGGGATGCGCTGTTCAATCGGCTACATATGGTGATGCGCTGTTGAATCGTCTGCATATGGGGATGCGCTGTTGTACTGGCTGCACATAAAGATACACAGTTAAATCAACTGCTTAATAATTGTTGCTAAATATTGTGCAAATAAGCATCTAGAGCGGAGCTTATTATAAAAAAATTTTAAAAAAATGCTCTACTAACGAATCCCTTAAAAAATAACAGGCATGGATGAAATGCTTTATTAGACTGAAAAATAAAAATGCAAGAGAGGACAAAAATGCAAGAAGCTGTAAAAAACAGAAGAGCAAGATAGAGTAAGAAAAAGAACAAAGAAAAAACAAAAAGCGACGGCAAGCGAAAAAGACAGCAAGAGACAGAAAGAAAGAGAATGCATGGGAGAACAAAGAAGCGTAAGGGAGCAAGACGTGGGAATGCGAAAAAAAGCATGAAAAAGCGTGAGAAAACGTTGGAAATCGAGAGAGAATGTAAGAGAGCAAGACAGAGAGAAAGACCTAATTCGGTATTTATAATAAATGCTTATAAATATTTATTTACTCATTCACACTTCAAAAATATAATCGATTCCTCTAGTCATATATGTAAAAAATACAAAAATTAAAGCAATAAAAACATACAAAATATTGTCATTAAGCAAAAAATGCCGGCTTGACATATGTCACATGGAAAAAAAACCATATGAATGACTAAATAAATTAATAATTGAGCCCAAAAATTAAATAGAAAATAAGACTTGAAAAAAAGACTGAAAAAATAAAGCCCAAAAAATTAGGATAAAAATATAGCAACTATGAAAAAATAAGGCCCTAAAAATAAGGCAAAAAATTATGATATTTTCGAATTATTAATGCTTCACTATCTTTTATAAAATAATTCTTTTCTGGTATCTTTTGTTCACGGTAGCAAACAATATAAAAAAGTTATTTGGCTCTAGATCAATTAAAAATTTTTAATCTTAGAAACATTTATAGAAAATAAACATTTTTAGAAAAGAAAAAATTATTGGGCCCAAAAAATGTAAGGCACAAAAAGTATAAGTTCTAAATAAATATAAGGCTCAAGAGAAAATAATGCTCAAAAAATATAAATAAGAAAAAATTATTGGGCCCAAAAAATGTAAGGCACAAAAAAGTATAAGTTTTAAATAAATATAAGGCTCAAGAGAAAATAATGCTCAAAAAATATAAATAAGAAAAAATTATTGGGCCCAAAAAAATAAAAGGCACAAAAAAATATAAGGCTTAAAAAATATAGAGAAGGAAAAATTATTGGGCCCAAAAAATGTAAGGCACAAAAAAAGTATAAGTTCTAAATAAATATAAGGCTCAAGAGAAAATAATGCTCAAAAAATATAAATAAGAAAAAATTATTGGGCCCAAAAAAATAAAAGGCACAAAAAAATATAAGGCTTAAAAAATATAGAGAAGGAAAAATTATTGGGCCCAAAAAATGTAGAGGCCAAAAAAAGTATGAGTTTCAAAAAAATATAAGGCTCAAAAAAATATAAGACCCAAAAAATATTGGGCAAAAAAAATAAAAGGCCCAAGATAATATAATGTGCAAAAAATATAAAGAAAAAATTATTGGGCCCAAAAAAATATAAGGCTTAAAAAATAAAGAGAAGAAAAAATCATTGGGCCCATAAAATATAAAGCCCAAAAAAATGTATACGTCCAAAAAAAATATAAGGCTCAAGAAAATATAAAGCCCAAAAAAACATTAGGCCCAAAAAAAAGGCCCAAGAAAATATAATGCTCAAAAAATATAGAGACAAAAAAATTATTGGGCCCAAAAAAATATTAGACCTGCAACGGGTCTAAATTGCACATTACATCTTAATTAAAAATAATAAAAGAGCTTAAATTGCATAATAACTCAGTTGATAAAAAGGATTGAAATTCTTTTTTTGTTTATATAAATTAAAGGAGTTATTAGAAAAAATTCATTTTTATCTCAAATAAATAGAATAAGTTTAAATGAATTTTTAAATAACAAAAAGTTTCAATTTTTAATGAGTTTTGTATAAAATATTTAAATTCGAATTTAAATGAAAAACGCGCCATTCAACTTGTCCAAGAGGAGCGCGCGACACATGAGTAGGCAGCGCTGCTGCCTAACCAATCATGATCCGGAGTGAGAGAGAGAAGAAGAGACGCGATGCGTTAGCGTCACTACCCTGTTACACTAGTTGTTTGCATGTTATTCATTGTTTGCAATGAATATTATAAATGATTATGATTAACAATTACCAGATAAGAGTTATAATGTGAATCGTCGGTTAACACACATAATGTAGATACTCATAAACACTCATGATTTAGATAATGTTGTGTCTCATATGTATATTTCAAATCATGAGCGTAAAGGGGGCAAAGGACACGAAAGCATGTTATCTACTTCTAGTAACTTTCTTGATTGCATAATATCCTTTCAAACTAACCAATTAACATTAAAAGATAGGCAAATAACAAAAATAATAGAATAATACGATACAATTAACAAATAATTAGGGAAATTGTCTCTAACTTTGTGTTAATTACTGAAATGTGAAAGTTTATCTAAGTTACTAGGGACATATCATAGCTAGACATGTGCATGAGAATAACAGCACGTATATAGAGAGCGGCGCTGTGCGCAATCTCGATTATCTAATTAGATAGTTGAGATGACCATCTGTTAACGGTAAATAAAACCCCGTGCACGTGGCGTGCTCGCGCTCTTACTCCCGGATCTCATAGAACGTCAAACACCCTCTTATTTTTCTGCTACTACAATTGTTCTGCTCTTCACGAGGATCCCCTACGGAATTGTAAGTGAAGACCATAGCCGAGAATTATCCAAGATGGAGACCGCATGTAGTTTACGTGCATGCTCCAATTAGTGCCAGTTTTGTGCGCGAGTGTTTTAAGATTTCTAAAAATTTTCCGTATGCTAGTTTATTCGGAAAGATTGTGTTTCTTCCTTGAGTTGTGTTGTGTTAAGTTTACTAACCTTAACAAACATAATTAGTAGGAGCGTGACTAGGGGTTTCCCCGAAAGGCTCCGAGTGGGAATTAATCTTTATGATTAATTCCTGCGAATTGCACAAAAAGCCGATGGTTGGCATAAAAGGGTGGCCTAGAGACTGCCCTTCTCCGTGTGCTATTTTGGTACTTGTACGAAATAGCGAATCGGTTGCTAAAACCAGGGATTAGGCCCATCTTTTTGTTTCAGCATTTTCTGTTGCAGGTTTTCCCTTTTATTTCTATTTTGCCATGCATCCAACAAGGAAGCCAAACCACAAGTTGGGCATGCAACGAATTAAAATTGAATATTAATTGCATACGTGTTTTTTTTTATCATTTTCGAAAATTTTGTGATTACGGTTTAATTACGTAGAGTCAGTAAATTAATAACTTTAACGTAAAAAAAATTTATTTCCTTTTTTTTTTGTTTCGTATGATTAGAGATTTTCAATAATTAGTTTATTAATTCAAATTGATAAATTTTTGGATAAATTATTTTCTTTTTCTGAAGCATTATTTGTAGCATGTAAAAATTGTAGGTAATAAACGAGTTACCAAAAAAAGATGCCTTATGGCCATACTCAATCTAAAATTATGTATCTTTCATTTCTGAGACCTAACCTTACAAAAAACAAATCCTGTGAGTCTAAATGTGAAATATAAAAAATATAAATTATCAACTTATAAAATGTGTCTCGTCTTGAAACACGTGTTTTTTGTGTATCGTCTAAATTAAAAAGGACCTACAAAACCATCATTGGTGGATCCAATTTGCAGAGAAAGCAAACGAGCAAAGAGAAGAAAGCACAATTGCTGCTATTCCACTAAAATCTTCTCGATTCAATTTATTTTTTTATACTAAATTTATTAAAAATAAAGTAAAGTAAAGTTTGATTATGAGTATTGAATATTTTGATAAACAAATTTAATTAAGTTCATGAACATAGCTTTTTATCTTTACAATTAATAAAATAAATAGCAATCTTGCCATTCAGAATATATAGATTTATGACGTTGCAGGCCCTAAAAAAAGCCCAAGAAAATATAATGCTCAAAAAATATAAAGAAAAAATTATTGGGCCCAAAAAAATATAAGGCTAAAAAAAATATAATGCCCAAAAAATATAGAGAAGAAAAAATTATTGGGCCCAAAAAATTGTTAGGCCCAAAGAAATGTAATCCCCAAAGAAATATATGGCTCAAAAAATATAGGGAAAAAAAAATTATTGGGTTTTATGTTAACAGGTATTAATTATATTGAAGTTTTTCGCTCCTAACGTCGCTCAGTTGAATTTTCTTTTATTATATTATTATGTATAAATGACTAATTTTAAGTAAATAAGAATTAATCAATTAAATTTTAAGTACTGAATAAAATTGAAAATAGTTTGATGAAACATAATATAAAAATATATGAACACATGTGCTTAAAGTAAAAAAGCGTATAATTTATTTCAAGTGACTATTTCTTACTCTACTTCCATTAGAAAAACAAAGATAGTACGATATTTGATATAAATAAACTGAGAACTGGGTACTGAGTTACAACTATAATTTCCAGACCTCAATATATGACCATGAATTTGAATTATAAAATTAATTTATAAGTGAAACATGCTTAAAAGAAATTCGTGTTGATTTCTAATAAAAATATCTTCACAAATGTACTTTATATATATGCAATACAAAATTTAAATAGAAAAAATGATAAGAATAAAATACAAAATTTTAGTTAATTTTAAATTCGAATATTTTGGAATAAAAAAATAATTATTTGCAATTACTTAACAATCCTTTTTGCATCTAATATAAAAATTTAATGAGATAAATGTATGTATCACAAGTAAGGTTTGCATATCATAAATATTATAATTTTTAGAAAATTCTTGATATTATTAGATTATTAATTTGGAAAATTAAATATTTTTTTATTGATGACAAGTAACTTTTCAAAAATAGTTAAAATAATACTGTAAATGTCAATCAAATAACATTTTCATCAAAATAAATTTCAACGCTATAATTATTAAAATAAACAATTTTATTTAACTACAATCTATTGTAATAATTATTTTTTCAATATATATGTATTAAAAAAAAATGATAATTTTATTTGATGAACAGTTATATAAATATTATATATTTATAATTGTATAACTAAATTTATTAAATTAAAATTGTATTCAGTTATCATTCAGAGAATGAGGTATTTAAATTAGTTTTCATGAAAATATATTATTTAAAAAGTTACTTGTTAACAATTTTTTATAAATAACATACATTTAACCTTAATTACATTTTCATTTGTACACGTGTTTATATTTCAGGAAGAAGGAAAGATTCCAAAAACATTTCACTGGAAGATTCCTAAAAACTTTTAAATCGTACAGCGAAATATTACATAAATCTTCCGTAAATATTCCACGAAATATTTTACGCAAAGATTACAGTAATCTTCCAGTAGAATATTGCTTAAGGCGACTACGGAATTTTGGTTCAATTTCATTTTGTAGTTTACAAATTACTCTTTCAGTTTCTAAAATTTTTTGAATTTTTTAATTTTCCACCATTTATTATAATCCGTAGAATGGTGGAAAATTAGAAAATCTGAAAAATTTTACATATTGAAAGAGTAATTCGTAAACTCAAAATACAACCTAACCTAAAATCCAAAGTCACCTCAAAAGATTCTAGAATGATTCCATGAAGTTTTCGTTGGAAGATTGCGCGGAACGTTACGGGAGGTTTCCAGTGACGCCGATAAGGAAATGTTTGTTAAATGGGAGTTTTATCCCAAAGCGGTTAAAAGATACCTCACTTACTATAAAAGCGAAAGGGTATCAGCACTTTGATGTGCACAGTCGAAGCGAATATTTAAATGCGATTTTATAACTAAATGTTTATGTATGCGTATATGTATTGATGTATAAGTGTAATGTGTTATTATATAATATATATATATACCATCCCCTCACAGCATTTCACATTTTCCAAAAATCTTCCAGGAACATTTCATGAAAGATACGAGATTATCCAAACCTTCCATTTTTATATTCTTCAAATCTCTCAAGAGTATTCCATGGATTATTTCAATGTAGGAAGAATCAAGGACATACGAATATTACAGGAATATTTCACGGAAGATTCCTGAAATATTCCAAATCTTCCGTGCCAATATTCTGCAAATCTTCCATAAATATTCCGCGGAATATTTTACGATAGATTTCTAAAATCTTCCAGAAATATTTTATGGAATATTTCATTAAAAATTCTTTAAATCTTTCGTGCATATTCCATGAAAGATTCTTTAGATCTTTCGTTTATATTCCATGAAAAGTTCATAAAATGTTTTAAATCTACCGTTTCCATATTCCGGAAATTTTCAATGAATGTTCCAACGGAATATTTCATGAAATATTCCTGCAAGATTCCTGAAATATTTCAATAAAAGATCTCAGATGTCCTAGATCTTTCAATGAAATATTCTTAGAATCTTCCAGCAATATTCCATGGAATATTCCAATGTAGAAAGAATCAGGGACATACGAATATTACAGGAATATTCCATGAAAGATTCCTAAAATATTTCAAATCTTCGCTGCCAATGTTCCAGGAAGCTTCCATAAATATTTCATGCTGTGTGGGTTGTTTATTATCATTTATACATTATTCAAATGTAGATACTGCTAATAACCATAAACAACTGTAAATAAATTGAAGAATACAATTATTAAAAATAATTCACAATAATTTTGATTTTAGTTCTTTTTACAACAAACTTTTTTTTATGAATATATATATATATATATATATATATATATATATATATATATGGAACATTTTAAACCAACTGGAAGAGCAGAAAAATAAAAATCTCTGAAACTCTGGGAATATATCCTGCCTGTTACTCAAAATGTGTAAAAAAATTTTCAAGGATTTAGATTGGGAGGATCAAGAGCCATAGATTCTTGAAATTTGGAAATTTTTCAAAATTTTTGGAAAAGTCCCAACTTGATCATTTTTTTTCCTGAAAATCCTAATATTTTAGAGAGAAATTTATTAGAATACTTCTTGTTATTAATGAAAAGCAGAATCAGCATAATTCTTTACAGACCTGAATTTTGAAGTTTTCTATTGGTTCTTATATGTATTACATGGTTATTGAAATTACTCATTGCTCCCCATTTCAGAAATTTCTTTTCGCGGGCTTATTTTCCTCTATTTCACGTGAACTTTGAAATGGATTTTTGATCATGTAAGTCAGAGCCATCAATAAGGAGTTAAAACAGTTTAAAATATATATTATCATGTATGATTAATTTTTATATTGAAAATAAATTAGACATGAAAATATATATTTTAAACTGTTATAACTCCTTATTGGTGGCTCTTTCTTACACAGTCAAAAATTTATTTTTAAGTTAATAAAAAATAGAAGGAAATAAGCCCTCGAAAAGCAATTTCTGAAGTAGCAGACAATAAGTAATTTCAATTACCATATAATACATGTAAGAACCAATAGAAAACTTCAAAATTTAGCTCTGTAAAAAATGATGCTAACTCTCCTCTTTATCTAGGACAAGAAGAATTCTCATGAATTCCTCTCTAAAACATCAAGATTTTCAGAAAAAAAATCATAAAGTTGGTACTTTTCCAAAAATTTTGAAAATTTCCAAATTTCAAGGATCTATGGCTCTTGATCCTTCAAATCTAAATCCTTGAATATTTTTTCACACATTTTGAGTAACAGACAGAATATATTCTTAGAGTTTCAGCAATTTTTATTTTTTTGCTCTTCCAGTTGGTGTAAAATGTCCCATATATATATATATAAATATATATATATATATATATATATATATATATATATATATTTGGGTCAATCCACGTCAAACGGATAATGGCTCTGTCCAAAATTGTAGATCACTGAAAAAGTCGTGCATGGGCTCAAAATTTTTGTCTTACACTTTACTTTCTTTTGCAATGTGGCGATTTCGAAAAATCCAAAATGGCGGCCTTAATATGGCGACTCAAACCTAGAAATTTCATAAAAAATTTTCAAAAATTAATTTTAATTTATTCAAATCTGATTCCACATATCTTTTATATCAGAAATCAATTTAGCGTTCGATTTTACATGAGAATAGAGTATTGCACTCAAGGTAAAAAAATTTTACAATATCATCTGAAGGTCATATCGCGATACAATAGTTATTTCTCGAATTAATCATTGATAAACGTTGATTAGTAAGAAAATGAAGATACTGATAGGTAACTCGAGTCACTGAATCCAAATCTGATATCCGCTTAACCCTACCAGTCTCCATCAAGGTCATTTGAAGGTCAAATTTGATAAGATTAAGACACCTATAAGTTTTACGTGATGCTGGATCCGAATCCGAGACCTGTTGGAGTGTCAAACGACGTAATTACAGAAAAATTCGTTTCAAACTGTGGTTTCTTGGAGGACGAAAATTTTCTTTTAGTCAATATTTGATTAATTTTTACGTAATTACGTCGTTTGACACTCCAACAGATCCCGGTTTCGGATTCAGCGACACGTAAAACTTGAAGGTGTCCTAATGTTATCAAATAATAAAAGATATTCGCGATTTGACCTTCAAATGACTTTCATATAGATCTTGTGGGGTTAAGCAGTCATCAGATTTAAATTCAGTAACTCGAGTAATCTATCAGTATCTTCATTTTCTCACTAATCAACATTGATCAATGAGTAATTTGAAAAATAACAATTATTTCCCAATATGACCTTCCGATGACATTGTAAATTTTTTTTACCTCGAGTGCAATACTATATTCCTATGTAAAATTAAACGCTAAATTGATTTCTAATGTAAAAAAATATGTAGGATCTAATTTGAATAAATTAAAATCAATTTTTGAAAATTTTTTGTTATATCTCTAGGTTTGAGCCGCCATATTGGAGCCGCCATTTCGGATTTTTTTAAAATCACCACATTGCAAAAGAAAGTAGAGTGTAAGACGAAAATTTTGAGCTTATATGCGATTTTTTTGGTGATCTACAATTTTGGACAGAGCCATTATCCGTTTAACGTGGATTGACTCATAAATATATATATAAATAATAATTGCCGAAAATAATCATTTTTTATCATAATATTATTTTTACAAATTTCATTATTATTTATTTATCATATAACAATTTATTCATAGCATTTTTCATAATTTCTTTAATTTTTCAGCTTTTAAAGTAAAAAGGCAGTAAATTAAATCAGTTCATATGAAAGCAATTCTTTTGTGAATATCTTTGGTAAAAGTTCATTAAAAATGAATGAAAATTCTTAAGAGAATTTTCTTTTTCAATAATGGTTTTGACTGAGGAAGATAAATTGATTGTTAAAAGACAGGGATTGTATATTGAAATTGCTTTCATGTTAACTGATATTCATATATTAATATTTAATAACATTTCAAACCAGTGCACCTCATTCGACATGCAATTGACTTCACTAATTCAGAGACCACAATATGCTCATTCAGTACTGATTGATAGAGAATTTATACAGTTATTATTTACCGAAAATTTGGATTCGTGTGTATTATAATAATAAGGTTATTCATATATATAGACAGTTTGAATCTTATATATTTACAAGATAAGTATAAGATTTATATAAACAGATTATTTCCAAACAAATCAGAATTAAGCACAGTATTCGAAACAGTACAATCACAAACGAATAATTATGATTGTAGCGTTTTTGCAATGGTTTGTGCTGTTGCAGTACTTTATATTTTAGGTCCATGTTGTTTAAGATATAATGTTTCTCAAATGCGATTACGTTTATAAAGAATTTTTAAAACGCAAAAAGTAAAAATGTTTCCTGTTTTACAAAATTATAATAATGCAAAAATTAATTACGATAATCCACCGGATATGATAAAAAGAGTTTTTGTCATGAGCAAGGTCTTCATCAAATACCATTTAATTTAGATTTCGCCGAGCTTGGAATATTATAAGAAAAACTCACAAATGCAATTATTGCCAGAACAGAAAAAGATCATGAAAATGTATCGTAAACAAAAGAATTTGAATCATGAAACAATTTTGATAGAAATTGACAATGACATTTCAGATAGAAATTTTTTAAAAACAGATAATGATATGATGGGAATCGATGACATCCACTTGAATTATAACGATAATAAAATTGGTACAGTTGAGATTAAATTAAATGAAGAAAAAAAAGAATCAAAAGAAATAGATGAAGAAGAAACTTTATTTGTAACATAACTTAAGAGCTTGACGAAGCTGCCCGCCTTCTAATAATATTTCCAATCCTAACTTATGAATAAACGATGCGTTCAATCAAGTTTTTTTGCTACAAAGTAAAAATTTGTAAGATTATACTCCAGTGCGGACAACTCAAGAAATCCACCAAAATATTAGACATAAAGTTATAATAAAAACTTTCAATGTATCGTATTTTAAAGTTAGGTCTATCAAGTTTGATATCTAATTTCCAATCCAAGCTCATAAAAAAATAACAAGTCTAAATAATTTTTTATTTTGACAAAAATCATTGTAGTAATATAGCTTTAGTACGGACAAGTCATTATATTTGTTTAATTTATTAATTTAAAAAGATACTGATATAATGAAAAAAGCAAAACTCAAGTGATGCAGCTCCGACAGCCCTTTAATAGGTAAATGGTAACAGAAGAATCACATAAATATAGAAAAATTTCAGAAAAAGACATTATTATGGAAATAATAAGAAAGAAGCTTATATAAAAATTAAAGAAAAACAACCAAAAAAATATGAAGAAAAATTAGAAAATGTTAAGTGTAAACGATTAAAAATTGAAGATAATAATTATAATGAAAATTAGAATAATAATTATCATAATAACAATCATAATGTTGTATTAAACGAAGTTATTGATGAAACACTAAAGGGCAAAGTAAAAAAAAAATTAAAGAAATTAAATGAAAAAATATTAACTGAAAAAATTAATTTGAAACTGATTGGTTATATGGCAAATATATATTTCGATGAAAATCTCATATCTGAAAATTACATTGGTTCCATGACGAATACATGTGTTTATTGTAATGCGCAACATTTTGCTTTTTAACATTCTAAAAGTTACGATTTCTCCAATTGTTGTCATAAAGGTAAAGTAGAATTGTTAGAAAATCCACTTTACCCAGAACGATTAATGTTTTGAGCAACTGAATTTACGGAAGAAAGTATTGATTTTCGACGAAATGTTAGGTTGTACAATAATGATTTAGCATTCGCAAGTTTTGATCCCAATTTTGATACATTGCCGAGTAAAGGACCACAAGTTATTAGAATATGTGGACAAATTTACCATAATGTATATGCGTTACATCCTAATAAAGATGAAGCACTTAAATATGGACAATTATATATTTTAGATAATGAAATGTCAACGATTGAACGACATAAGTTTAATACAAACTTGACATTATAAAAACATTCAGATAACTTAATGAGAGATATTAACCCTCATGCTAAAGCCTATAAAATGATGCATGAAGCAGGAGAAGAAGAACTACAACGATGTGCAAAAATCAATTGTCTTCTGAAAACTGTTACTATGCCTATTGTCCGCAATAATAATTTCAATGAAAATAGATATAATCTACCTACCTGTAATGATGTAGCAATCGTATACGTTGGAGAAGACGATATGCCTCCTATTGAACGTGATATTGTCATTTACCCTAAGTCTGATAAACCAATTAGTATACTAAAAATTAGCAAACACACAGATCCTATGACATATTCGCTTATTCATCCTAATGGTGGTTTCGGATGGATGTCAAATATGAAAAATAAATTTGGAAAATCTAATATTAAAAATTTGCAATTTTATAATAATAGATTTAGTGTTAGAAATAAATTTAATCCATTTCTTAATTTTGGAAAAGTATCTCAACCGTTCATTGTTGATGCGTTTGTAAAAGTTGAAACCTCCAGATTATATTAAATACGAAAAAACCAAAACGTATTAAGAAGTGATTGTCACAAAGGTGTTATGGACTATTTACATAACAAAAAAGAATTAGATTATTCAAAAATTGGAAAAATAGTATAATTACTAACAAACTTTACAGGAAGTCCACGATTTTTAAAACAAAATTACATTGATTCAATAACACTTGTAAATTATCATGGTAAACCTGACCTTTTTGTAACTATGACCTGTGACCCACATTGGAAAGAAATAACTGAAAACTAGGAAATTTATAAAAATGCAATAGATAGACCAGATATTATAAGAAAAGTATTTTATCAAAAAGTAGAAGAATTCAAAAATTTAGTAATAAAAAAGGGAATATTAAGAAAATGTATTGCATATAGTTATGTAATTAAATTTCAAAAACAAGGATCACCGCACATGCATATGTTAGTAACAACTTGCTCTTGGATAAAAATGATAAATTTGATATTCCCGAAAAAGTTGATAAAATAATAAGTGCGGAAATCCCAAATAGAGATATTTATCCAAAATTATATAGTATTGTTAAACAATATATGATACTCAGTCCCTGTGGTATAAGAAATATAAATTGTCCGTGTATGGATAAAAATAAGAAACAATGTACTGAAAATTTTCCAAGGAAATTTAATAATACAACAACATTTTAGTCCAATGGATATCCACTATACAAACGTAATAATGATAGCATCGAAATTATTTTCAATAATAAATTTACAGAAAGAATTGCAGATAATGGATTCGTTGTTCCTTATAATCCTTACTTATTATTGAAATTTAATGCACACATAAACGTAGAAGTTTGTTCCACTGTACAATGCATTAAATATTTATTAAAATACTGTTATGAAGGTCATGATTGTGCATACATTGAAATACATCAAGTAAATGTTGATTTTAGATCAGAAAATTAAGACACTTTTGAAAATGACAATAGTAAAAATGTAAAATATGAATATGACGAAATCAAACAATACATTAATACACGATATTTATGTCCACCTGAAGCAATGCACAGATTATTAGAATATCCCTTACATGTTATTCCACATACTATAAAACGTCTAAGCGTTCATGAAGAGAATTAACAAAACGTATTTTTTAAAGAAGGAAAAGAAGAAATGATCATGCAAAAAAATTTTGGATACTGAAAAAGTGGAATAAGAGGAAAAAAAAGAAAACCAATACTCAGTAGAATGTACTTTGTAAGTCCGAAAGATAGAGGACGTTATTTTATTAGGTTATTACTATTACATGTTAAAGGAGCCACGTCTTTTGAAGCTTCGCGTACTGTTGATGATGTGATGTACAATTCGTTTTATGAGGCAGCGAAGGCAAAACAATTAATTAATGAAGATAAAGAATGGGATGGATGCTTGAAGAAGCATCTTCAACAGAATTCCCTTATGCTCTTTGTAAATTATTTGCTTTTATTTGCGTTTCTCATAATCCTATAAGTGCACGAGATTTATATGAAAAATATAAAGATAAATTTTACCACTCTAAATACGAAAAAAATGTAGGTGAAAATCTTGCATTGAATGTTATTAAAAATAATTTACAAGTCAATGGATTTTCGTTAAACGATTTTAATTTACCTAACATAAGCACATTTATAGAAGAAGATAATAATGAAACAATTTTAAATCATAATAATTATATTCTTAATGAATTAGAAATGAAAATAAATTCTTCAAATAATAAACAAAGGCAAATATTCGACTCTACACCAAAAAGTTTAAACAACCAAAGTAAAGAAAAATATATTTTTATAGATGGACCGGGTGGAAGTGGAAAAAGTTATTTACTTAACGTTTTAATGGCTCATTTTAAATATTATACTATACATTATTTATGTGTAGCTTCGACAGGTATAGCAGCAAATTCATTAGTCGATGGAAGTACCGTGCATACAACATTTAAACAACCGTTAAATATAACAGATTGTACAACTTGTAATTTTAAGCCTAATTCTGCAAAAGGCAAACAATTAAAGGAAACACAAATAATTATTTTGGATAAAATATCCATGACTTCAAAATTTGCTTTTGAAGCGGTTGATCGTCTTTTTCAAGATTTATACAATGTAAACCAACCCTTCGGTGGTAAAACTGTAATTATATCAGGAGATTTCAGGTAAACATTACCAATTGTACGACATGATAGCCGTATGAACATTATTGAAAATTCAGTTAAATATAGTTTATTATGGCAAAATTTTAAGCAAATGAAGTTAAATGAAAATCTGCGAGTTTCGGATAATGATAATAATTTTAAACAATGGTTATTAGACATCAGAGAAGGAAAACGCCGCGATGTTTTTGAAGATGATAATGAAGTAACTGCTATACCAGATAATTTTATCATTAAAAAAAATCTTGTCGAAAGAATATTCGAAAAAACAATAAAAATAGACAATACGAATATAACGAAAAACGTTATTTTGGCTCCTAAAAATAATGATGTAACTGAAATCAATAATAATGTTTTGAATTTAATGGAAGGAAACCATGTTGAATATTTGAGTATTGATACTGCTGAAGATGATAACAAAGAAAATTTAGATATTATGTTACCTACAGAATTTTTAAATAAGTTAACTCCTAATGGACTTCCACCACATGAATTACATTTAAAAGTAGGGGCTATCATTATACTTTAAAGAAATTTAAATGCCAATAAGGGACTTTGTAATGGAACAAGGTTGATAGTAAAAAAAATGCTTAAATATTCCATTCAAGCGGAATTGGCAACTGGTCAAAACAAAGGTAAATAAGTTTTCATTCCAAGAATAAATTTATCTCTATCTACGGAAGAAATTCCATTCAATATGCAACGAAAACAGTTTCCTATTAGATTAAGATTTGCAATGACTATTGATAAATCACAAGGACAATCTTATGAAAAAGTTGGTGTTTATTTGCCGTCACCAGTTTTCAATCATGGGCAATTATGTTGCTCTTTCAAATTTAAAAACAATCTAAAATCATTTTTAGGTGACTAAGCTATTGTCAACGGAGAAAATAAAACTGATCAAAACACAATATATACAAAAAACATTGTTGATAAAGAGATATTTTAAAGAATATGTCAATATGTATCTAATATTTATGTTTTAGATTGTGTTAATAGTTGAACTCGAAATATAATAAACTATATGATATTGAATAAAAATAAATATCAACTGACGCTTTGAAAATAGTTTAATATGATGTTGAATCAGCTGTATAAAAGACGCGCTGTTGAATCGGCTCCATACGAAGATACGCTATTAAATCGACTACAATAGGGAATGCGCTGTTGAATCAGCTGCAAATAGGGATGCGCTGTAAAATCGGCTGCATACAGGGATGCGCTGTTGAATCGGCTGCATATTGGGATGCGCTGTTGAATCAGCTGCATATTGGGATGCGCTGTTGAATCGGCTGCATATTAATATGCGCTGTTAAATCGGCTGCATATGAGGATGCGCTGTTTAAACGTCTGCATATTGGGACGCTCTGTTAAATCGGCTGCATATGGAGATGCGCTATTAGATTTGCAATGTCTAGTGTAAGGATGAGACGTTAAAACATTGCATTTGAAATAAAAAAAAATATTATAGCGTCTGGAGTAAAGCCTGTATAAAACATTATAAAAATACGCTCCACTAAAGAATCTAATGTAAAAGTATACAGGCTTGGATGAAAAGCTACGTTAGAAAACATATTGACCAAGAAAATGCAGGAATCAAAAAAATATAAAGCCCAAGAAAATATAAGGCCCAAAAAATATCAAGCCAAAGAAAGTGTTAGGCTCAAAAAATATAGAGACCGAAAAAATATTAGGCCCAAAAAAATTTAAGTCGAAAAAATTATAAGGCCCAAAAAAATATAAGGCCCAAAAAAGTATTAGGCTCGATAAAATATAAGGCCCAAAAAAAATTAAGGCCCAAGAAAATATAAGGCCCAAAAAATATAGAGACCGAAAAAATATTGGGCCCAAAAAAATTAGGGCTCAAGAAAATATAAGGCCCAAAAAATATGGAGACCAAAAAAATATTGGGCACAAAAAAATATTAAGTCTAAAAATTATAAGGCAAAAAAAAATATAAGGCCCAAGAAAGTATAAGACTCAATAAAATATAAGGCCAAAAAAATATAGAGACCGAAAAAATATTGGGCCCAAAAAAATATTAAGTCCAAAAATTTATAAGGCTCAAAAAAATATAAGACCCAAGAAAGTATTAGGCTCGGTAAAATATGAGGCCCAAAAAATATGAAGACCGAAAAAATATTGGGCCCCAAAAAATATAAAGACCGAAAAAATATTGGGCCCAAAAAAATATTGAGTCCAAAAAATTATATGGCCCAAAAAAAATAAGCCCAAAAAAATATAGAGACCGAAAAAATATTGGGCCCAAAAAAAATATTGAGTCCAAAAAAATACTAGGCCCAAAGAAATATTGAGTTCAAAAAATTACAAGGCCCAAGAAAAATATAATGCCCAAAAAATTATATGGCAAAAAAAATATAAGGCCCAAGAAAGTATAAGACTCAATAAAATATAAGGCCAAAAAAATATAGAGACCGAAAAAATATTGGGCCCAAAAAAATATTAAGTCCAAAAATTTATAAGGCTCAAAAAAATATAAGACCCAAGAAAGTATTAGGCTCGGTAAAATATGAGGCCCAAAAAATATGAAGACCGAAAAAATATTGGGCCCCAAAAAATATAAAGACCGAAAAAATATTGGGCCCAAAAAAATATTGAGTCCAAAAAATTATAAGGCCCAAGAATATATAAGGCTCAATAAAATATAAGGCCCAAAAAAAATAAGCCCCAAAAATATAGAGACAGAAAAATATTGGGCCCAAAAAAAATATTGAGTCCAAAAAAATATTAGGCCCAAAGAAATATTGAGTCCAAAAAATTACAAGGCCCAAGAAAAATATAATGCCCAAGAAAATATAAGGCCCTAGAAAATATAAGGCCCAAGAAAATATAAGGCCCAAGAAAGACACATTTAAAAAACGCGGAGGACCGGAGAAACGGAGAAAAAAGTGATTTAACTTTAATATAATATAAGACTCAAAAAAAATAAGACCCAAAAAATATAGAGATTGAAAAAATATTGGGCCCAAAAAAATATTGGGCACAAAAAAATATTGAGTCCAAAGAATTATAAGGCCCAAGAAAATATAAGGCTCAATAAAATATGAGGCCCAAAAAATATAGACCGAAAAAATATTGGGCCCAAAAAAAATATTGAGTCCAAAAAAATATTAGGCCCAAAAAAATATTGAGTCCAAAAAATTACAAGGCCCAAGAAAAATATAATGCCCAAGAAAACACAAGGCCCAAGAAAATATAAGGCCCAAAAAAATAAAAGGCCCAAGAAAATATAAGGCCCAAGAAAGACACATTCAAAAAATGCGGAGAACCGGAGAACCGGAGAAACGGAGAAAAAAGTGGTTTCACTTTAATATAATATAAGATTCTTTACATTAGAGAATTAGTTTTGATGTTGAAATTTTTTTGTGAAATGAAACATATATATATATATATATATATATATATATATATATATATATATATATATATATTATCTTATAGTGAAATATTTTATCACCTTGTATGAAAATTATTTTGTAAAAGTAGAATAATGCTGCGAATAAACAAATGATTATAAGGAAATATTGAAAACTGTAAATAACAATAGAAAAGCGTTAGGCTAGAAATAAATAATGGTTCTCACATAGCATGGAAGATTTTCCTGAAATATTTCAAATTATTCCACTGGAATATTTCAATAGAACCTTTCATGCAGATTATTGAAAGTCTTCACGCAATATTTCAGAATATTCCACTGGAATCTTCCATTGAGAGCTTCCAGGAATATTTCAGGAATATTTCAAAGGAATGTTCGAAAACTTTTTCGAAATATTCCATGTAATGTTCACGAAAGATTTCTGGAATATTTCATAAAATATTCCATGTAATGTTTATGAATATTCCAGTAAAATATTTCATGAAAAATTCCAGAAAGATTCCATAAACATTTCGCTGGAAGATTCCGATAAACTTCAAAATCGTACAGCGGATAATTACATAAATCTTTCAGAACTAGTCAACTAAATATTTCACAGAAAGATTTGAGTAATCTTTCAGTGGAATATTTCATGAAAGATTTCATAAAGATTCCATAAACATTTCACTGGAAGATCTCAAAAAACTTTAAAATCGTACAGCGAAATATTAGATAAATCTTATATAAATATTCCACGAAACATTTTACAGGAAGATTAAAGTAATCTTCCGATGAAATATTTCATGAAAGAATTCAGGAAGATTTTGATAAACATTAAAATCGTACAACGGAATATTACATAAATCTTCCATAAATATTCCACGAAATGTTTCACAGAAATATTTAAGTAACCTTCCAGCTGAATATTTTATGAAAGATTTCAGAAAGATTCCATAAACATTTCAGTGGAAGATTCCAAAAAACTTTCCAATCGTAAAGTGGAATATAACATAAATCTTCCATAAATAGTCAACAAAATATTCCACAAAAAGATTTAAGTAGTCTTCCAGTGGAATATTTCATTAAAGATTTCAGAAAGATTCCAGAAACATTTCATTGGAAAATTCCTAAAAACTTTTAAATCGTACAGCGAAATATTACATAAATCTTCCTTAAATATTCCACGAAATATTTTACGCAAAGATTACAGTAATCTTCCAGTGGAATATTGCTTAAAAGATTCTAAAATGATTTCATGAAGTTTTCGTTGGAAGGTTGCGCGGAACGTTACGGGAGGTTTCCAGTGACGCCGATAAGGGGATGTTTGTTAAATGAGAGTTTTATCCCCAAGCGGTTGAGAGATACCTCACTTACTATAAAAGCGAAAGGGCATCAGCACTTTGATGTGCACAGTCGAAGCGAATATTTAAATGCGATTTTATAACTAAATGTTTATGTATGCGTATATGTATTGATGTATAAGTGTAATGTGTTATTATATAATATATATATATATATACCATCCCCTCACAGCATTTCACATTTTCCAAAAATCTTCCAGGAACATTTCATGAAAGATACGAGATTATCCAAACCTTCCATTTTTATATTCTTCAAATCTCTCAAGAGTATTCCATGGATTATTTCAATGTAGGAAGAATCAAGGACATACGAATATTACAGGAATATTTCACGGAAGATTCCTGAAATATTCCAAATCTTCCGTGCCAATATTCTGCGAATCTTTCATAAATATTCCACGGAATATTTTACGATAGATCTCTGAAATCTTCCAGAAATATTTCATATTCATGGAATATTTTATGAAAAATTCTTTAAATCTTTCGTGCATATTACATGAAAGATTCTTTAGATCTTTTGTTTGTATTTCATGAAAGGTTCATAAAATGTTTCAAACCTACCGTTCCCATATTCCGGAAATTTTCAATGAATGTTCCAACGGAATGTTTCATGAAATATTCCTGCAAGATTCCTGAAAAATTTCAATAAAAGATCTGAGAGGTCCTAGATCTTTTAATAAAATATTCTTAGAATATTCCAGCAATATTCCATGGAATATTCCAATGTAGGAAGAATCAAGGACATACGAATATTACAGGAATATTCCATGGAAGATTCCTAAAATATTTCAAATCTTCGCTGCCAATGTTCCAGGAAGCTCCCATAAACATTTCATGCTGTGTGGGTTGTTTAGTATCATTTTTACATTATTTAAATGTAGATACTGCAAATAACCATAAATAACTGTAAATAAATTGAAGAATACAATTATTAAAAATAATTCGAAATAATTTTAATTTTAGTTCTTTTTACAACAAACTTTTTTTAATTAATAAATATATATATGGAACATTTCAAACCAACTGAAAGAGCAGAAAAATAAAAATCTCTAAACTCTGGGAATATATCCTGCCTGTTACTCAAATTATGTAAAAAAATTTTCAAGGATTTAGATTGGGAGGATCAAGAGCTATAGATTCTTGAAATTTGGAAATTTTTCAAAATTTTTGGAAAAGTCCCAACTTGATCATTTTTTTTCCTGAAAATCCTAATATTTTAGAGAGAAATTCATGAGAATACTTCTTGTTGTTAATGAAAAGCAGAGTTAGCATGATTCTTTACAGACCTGAATTTTGAAGTTTTCTATTGGTTCTTATATGTATTACATGGTAATTGAAATTACTCATTGCTCCCCACTTCAGAAATTTCTTTTCGCGGGCTAATTTTCCTCTATTTCACGTGAACTTTAAAATGAATTTTTGATCATGTGAGTCAGAGCCATCAATAAGGAGTTAAAACAGTTTAAAATATATATTATCATGTATGATTAATTTTTATATTGAAAATAAATTAGACATGAAAATATATATTTTAAACTGTTATAACTCCTTATTGGTGGCTCTTTCTTACACAGTCAAAAATTTATTTTTAAGTTAATAAAAAACAGAAGGAAATAAGCCCTCGAAAAGCAATTTCTGAAGTAGCAGACAATAAGTAATTTCAATTACCATGTAATACGTGTAAGAACCAATAGAAAACTTCAAAATTTAGCTCTGTAAAAAATAATGCTAACCCTCCTCTTTATCTAGAACAAGAAGAATTCTCATGAATTTCTCTCTAAAACATCAAGATTTTCAGAAAAAAAATCATAAATTTGGTACTTTTCCAAAAATTTTAAAAATTTCCAAATTTCAAGTATCTATGGCTCTTGACCCTTTAAATCTAAATCCTTGAATATTTTTTTACACATTTTGAGCAACAGACAGAATACATTCTCAGAGTTTCAGCGATTTTTATTTTTGTGCTCTTCCAGTTGGTGTAAAATGTCCCATATATACACGGTGGGCCATTTTAATCTTCGCACTCAATTTTCTACAAATCTACTGCAGCTACAAAAAAAAAGCTCAAAAGCAAAATTGACCGTGACAGAAGGGGCCATCTAAATGCGCCC
The DNA here is from genome assembly GCA_017163975.1 of Anastatus disparis. NCBI lineage: Eukaryota > Metazoa > Arthropoda > Insecta > Hymenoptera > Eupelmidae > Anastatus > Anastatus disparis. Next base: position 541,561 of record JAFFSR010000355.1, read on the forward strand.
CTGGTTTTGACCTTGAGGTCCAATTTCAAGGTCACTTGAAGGTCAAGACCATTTTTTTGAATAGGAATACCTATGTTTGACTGCGGATTTGAAAAGAGCAGGAAATTCTAAGATAAGTTTGTCCCAGGTCAAAATTTATTTCGTGACCTTTTTAAGGACAAAAATCGAGGTCAAATGTCTAAAAGCCGATTAAATGCCCTTTTACTGCATTATATTGGTTTGCTGATAAATGCAAATGATCTAAGTAGTGTTAAATGGTCATCTTAGTTCCAAGGTAAAAGGAGCTTGATCATCTTGATCTTAAGGTCAAATTTCAAGGTCATTTTAAGATTAATAATTCTTTTTCGGTAATAGAAATTCCTATTTTAGACTACGAATTTAAAAATATTAGTTAATTTTACGCTAAGATTATTATAGGGGGAAGTTGATTTTATGACCTTGGAATGGTCCAAAATCAAGGTCAAATATTGAAAAACTTATCGAGTGCTCTTTATCTGAATTACACTGGTTTCCTGACTTTTGATGTATCGGTATGAAAGAAAAGTTTAGAAAAAATTTGTGCATGGCAAAGGGGGCCTCGCCATGCACAACTTTTGTCTAGACTTTTTGGTGTGATTGATTCTAACCTTGAACTTCAGTTTCAAGGTCATTTCAAGGTCGACTTAAAAGAGCGTAAAATTTTACGTCGGAAACAGTATTTTAAAATATTTTTCATGACCTTTGGGAGGTTATGTCAAGGTCAAATGCTGAAATACCTAGTATGATGTCTTCTGCCTGGAGAACGTTCAGCGTAAAGTCTTAGTGCAGCACGAAAATATTAGGACACACCTCTAAAACCATTTTCACATCAACAAATCTATTTAAAGGTTATACAAAAGTGGAAAATTAAAATAGCACTATTCAGTTGTAATTAATATTTCAAGTGCAATAAACAAAAATAAAAATAGTTTTAATAATAATATTAAGAGCATTACGAAGCTGTCCGCCTTCTAATAATATTTCCAATCTTAACTTATGAATAAACGATGCGTTTAATCGAGTTTCTCTGCTACAAAGAAAAAATTTGTAAGATTTAACTATAGTGCGGACAACTCAAGAAATCCACCAAAATATTATACATACAAAGTTATAATACAAACTTTCAATATGTCGTATTTTAAGGTTAGGTTTGTCGAGTTTGACATCTAATTTCCAATCCAAGCTCATAAAAAAATAAACAGTCTAAATAATTTTTTATTTTGACAAAAATTATTGTATTAATATAGCTTTAGTACGGACAAGTCATTATATTTGTTTAATTTATTAATTTAAAAAGATTCTGATATAATAAAAAAAGCAAAACTTAAGTGTTGCAGCTCCGACATACCGTTAATAGGAAAATGGTAACAAAAAAATCACATTAATATAAAAAAATTTCAGAAAAAGACATTATTATGGAAATGCGAGAAACAAAAAAGTAATGATAAATTAGAACTAAGACGTGTTCAAGAAACTTTACGTAAGAAAAAAGCTTATATAAAAATGAAAAAAGGACAACCAAATAAATATAAACAGAAATTAGAAAATACTAAGATAACAAAATGAGCAATTCAAGGAAACAATGAGTAAGAAAGAAGCTTATATAAAAATTAAAGAAAAACAACCAAAAAAAATATGAAGAAAAATTAGAAAGTATTAAGTGTAAACGATTAAGAATTGAAGATAATAATTATAATGAAAATTAGAATAATAATAATCATAATAAAAATCATAATATTGTATTAAACGAAGTTATTGATAAAACAATGAAACGCAAAGTAGAAAAAAAATTGAAGAAATTAAATGAAAAAATATTAACTGAAAAAATTAATTTGAAACTGATTGGTTGTATGGCAAATATATATTTCGATGAAAATCTCATATCTGAAAGTTACATTGGTTTCATGACGGATCCATGTGTTTATTGTGATGCGCAACATTTTGCTTTTTAATATACTAAAAGTAACGATTTTTCCAATTGTTGTCATGAAGGTAAAGTAGAATTGTTAGAAAATCGACCTTACCTAGAACGATTAATGTTTTGAGCAACACTGTTAAAAGGAATATAAAATTTGATGCATGTACATTAATTTTCAGCAGATATCGCACATGAAATTTAATGGGTTTTGTGCATTAAAGTAATATTAAAGTAAATTGCATATGAAAATCAATGTTTTTGATTATAAATTTAATGCGGGTTTGCATAAAAATTAATACATTTAACTGTAATTTTACTATGAAATCGTATGAAATTTAATTCAAATTCAAATGAAACTTAATGCAAAAATTACATGAAATTTGATTCCAGTGCGTACATGAAATTTAATACGTCTACTGGAAGCTAGTTTCACGTAATTTTCGCATTAAATTTCATGTAATTTTTTCATGTGATTCCACAATGAAATTACATTGATTCATATAAAATTTAATACGAAATGTATTAATTTTTATGCAAATCTACATTAAACGTATGTTAAAAAACATTATTTTTGATGCATATTGTACTTAAAAATCACTTTAATGGACAAAACACATTAAATTTCATGTAAAAATTTCATGCAGAACTGCATTAAATTTCATGTATTTTCTGGCCATTTTTAACAGTGAACTGAATTTATGGAAGAAAGTATTGATTTTCGACGAAACGTTAGGTTGTACAATAATGATTTAGCATTCGCAAGTTTTAATGCCAATTTTGATACATTGCCGGGTGAAGGACCACAAGTTATTAGAATATGTGGACAAATTTACCATAATGTATATTCGTTACATCCTAATAAAGATGGAGCACGTAAATATGGACAATTATATATTTTAGATAATGAAATGGCAACGATAGAACGACATAAGTTTAATACAAACTGAACATTATTAAAACATTTAGATAACTCAATAAGAAATATTAACCCTCATGCTAAAGCCTATAAAATGATGCATGAAGCAGGAGAAGAAGAACTACAACGATGTGCAAAAATCAATTGTCTTCTGAAAACTGTTACTATGCCTATTGTCCGCAATAATAATTTCGATAAAAATAGATATAATCTACCTACCTGTAATGACGTAGCAATAGTATACGTTGGAGAAGACGATATGCCTCTTATTGAACGTAATATTAACATTTACCCTAAGTCTGATAAACCAATTAGTATACTTAAAATTAGCAAACACACAGATCCTATGACATATTCACTTGTTCATCCTAATGGTGGTTTCGGATGGATGTCAAATATGAAAAATAAATTTGGAAAATCTAAGTTTGAAAATTTGCAATTTTATAATAATAGATTTAGTGTTAGAAATAAATTTAATCCATTTCTTAATTTAGGAAAAGTATCTCAACAATTCATTGTTGATGCGTTTGTAAAAGTTGAAACCTCCAGATTATATTAAATACGAAAAAACCAAAACGTATTAAGAAGTGATTGTTACAAAGGTGTTATGGACTATTTACATAACAAAAAAGAATTAGATTATTCAAAAATTGGAAAAATAGTAATATTACCATTAAACTTTACAGGAAGTCCACGATTTTTAAAACAAAATTACATTGATTCAATAACACTTGTAAATTATCATGGTAAACCTGAGCTTTTTGTAACTATGACCTGTAACCCACATTGGAAAGAAATAACTGAAAACTTGGAAATTTATAAAAATGCAATAGATAGTCCAGATATAATAACAAAAGTATTTCATCAAAAAGTAGAAGGATTCAAAAATTTAGTAATAAAAAAGGGAATATTAGGAAAATGTATTGCATATAATTATGTAATTGAATTTTAAAAACGAGGATTACCACATATGCATATGTTGTTATTCTTAGATAAAAATGATAAATATGACATTCCCGAAAATGTTGATAAAATAATAAGTGCAGAAATCCCAAATAGAGATATTTATCCAAAATTATATAGTATTGTTAAATAGTTTATGATACACGGTCCCTGTGGTATGCAAGATATAAATTGTCCGTGTATGGATAAAAATACGAAACAATGTACGGAAAATTTTCCAAAAAAATTTAATAATACAACAACATTGAAATCAAATGGGTATCCACTATACAAACGCAAAAATGATGGCGTCAAAATTATTTAAAAAAATAAATTCACAGAAATAATTGCAGATAATGGATACGTTGTTCCTTATAATCCTTACTTATTATTGAAATTTAATGCACACATAAACGTAGAAGTTTGTTCCACTGTACAATGCATTAAGTATTTATTTAAATACTGTTATGAAGGTCATGATTGTGCATACATTCAAATACATCAAGTAAATGTTGATTTTAGATCAGAAAATAAAGACACTTTTGAAAATGACAATAGTAAAAATGTTGAATATCAATATGGCGAAATCAAACAATACATTAATACACAATATTTATGTCCACCTGAAGCATTGCACAGATTATTAGAATATCCTTTACATGTTATTTCACATACTATTAAACGTCTAAGAGTTCATGAAGAAAATCAACGAAAAGTATTTTTTAAAAAAGGAAAAGAAGAAATGATCATGCAAAAAAATGTTGGAATAACATAATCAGCATATTTTGAGTTGAATAGAGAAGATTTCGAAGCATGAAATTACTTATATTCAGAAATACTAAATTTTTATACATTTGATGAAAAACTGAAAAAGTGGAATAAAAGAGAAAAAAAGAAAACCAATACTCAGTAGAATGTATTTAGTAAGTCCAAAAGATAGAGAACGTTATTTTATTAGGTTATTACTATTACATGTTGAAGGAGCCACGTCTTTTGAAGCTTTGCGTACTGTTGATTATGTGATGTACAATTCGTTTTATGAGGCAGCTAAGGCAAAACAATTAATTAATGAAGATAAAGAATGGGATAGATGCTTGGAAGAAGCATCTTCAACAGAATTCCCTTATGCTCTTTGTGAATTATTTGCTTTTATTTGCGTTTTTCATAATCCTATAAGTGCACGAGATTTATATGAAAAATATAAAGATAAATTTTACCATCCTAAATACGAAAAAAATGTAGGTGAAAATCTTGCATTGAATGTTATTGAAAATAATTCACAAGTCAATGGATTTTCATTAAACGATTTTAATTTACCTAACATAAGCACATTTATAGAAGAAGATAATAAATAAGATAATAAGATAATAATGAAACAATTTTAAATCATAATAATTCTATTTTTGATGAATTATGAATAAAAATAAATTCTTTAGTTAGAATGACTAAAGAATTTCTTTAGTTAGTTATGAAGTTAAATGAAAATCTGCGAGTTTCGGATAATGATAATAATTTTGAACAATGGTTATTAGACATCGGAGAAGGAAAACGCCGCGATGTTTTTGAAGATGATAATGAAGTAACTGCTTTACCAGATAATTTTATCGTTAAAGAAAATCTTGTCGAAGAAATATTCGGAAAAACAATAAAAATAGACAATACGAATATAATGGAAAAAGTTATTCTGACTCCTAAAAATAATGATGTTACTGAAACCAATAATAACGTTTTAAATTAAATGGAAGGAAACCATGTTGAATATTTGAGTATTGATACTGCTAAAGATGATAACAAAGAAAATTCAGATATTATGTTACCTACAGAATTTTTAAATAAGTTGAGTCCTAATGGACTTCCACTACATAAATTACATTTAAAAGTAGGGGCTATCATTATACTTTTAAGAAATTTAAATGTCAATAAGGGACTTTGGAATGGAACAAGGTTGATAGTAAAAAAATGCCTAAATATTCCATCCAAGCGGAATTAGCAACTAGTCAAAACAAAGGTAAATTAGTTTTCATTCCAAGAATAAATTTATCTTCATCTACGGAAGAAATTCCATTCAATATGCAACGGAAACAGTTTCCTATTAGATTAGGATTCGCAATGACTATTAATAAATCACAAGGACAATCTTATAAAAAAGTTGGTGTTTATTTGCCGTCACCAGTTTTTAGTCAAGGGCAATTATATGTTGCTCTTTCAAGGACAAAATTCAAAAACAATCTAAAATTTTTTTTAGGTGACTACGTTATTGTCAACGGAGAAAATAAAAATGATCAGAACACAATATATATAAAAAATACCTTGTTTATAAAGAGATATTATGAAGAATATGTCAATATGTATTTTATATTCATGTTTTAGATTGTGTTAATAGTTAAACTTGAAATATAATGAAATATATGATATTTAATAAAAATAAATATCAACTGACGCTTTCAAAATAGTTTAATATGATGTTGAATCAGCTGTGTAAAGGTCGCGCTGTTAAATTGGCTGCATAAGGGGACGAGCTGTTGAATCAGCTGCATACGAGGATACGCTATTAAATCGACTACATTCGGGAATACGCTGTTGAATCGGCTGCAAATAGGGATGCGCTGTAGAATCGGCTGCATATAGGGATATGCTGTTGAATCGGCTGCATATTGGGATGCGCTGTTGAATCGGTTGCATATTGGGATGCGCTGTTGAATCAGCTGCATATTGGGATGCGCTGTTGAATCGGCTGCATATTGGGATGCGCTGTTGAATCAGCTGCATATTGGGATACACTGTTGAATCGGCTGCATATTGGAATGCGCTGTTGAATCGGCTGCGTATTGGGATGCGCTGTTGAATCGACTGCATATTGGGATGCGCTGTTGAATCGGCTGCATATTGAGATGCGCTGTTGAATCGGCTGCATATGGGGATGCGCTGTTTAAACGGCTGCATTTTGAGATGCGCTGTTTAATCAGCTGCATATAAGGATATGCTGTTGAGTCAGCTGCATATGGAGATGCGCTATTAGATTCGCAATGTTTAGTGTAAGAATGAGACGCTTAAACATTTCATTTAAAATAAAAAAAAATATTATAGTGTCTGGAGCGGAGTCTGTATAAAGCATTATAAAAATACGCTCCACTGAAGAATCCAATGTAAAAGTATACAGGCTTGGATAAAACGCTACGTTAGAAAACAAAAAAATGTAGGAATCCAAACAATATAAAGCCCAAGAAAATATGAGGTCCAAGAAAATATAACGCCCAAAAAATATAGAGACCGAAAAAATATTGGGCTCCAAAAACTATTAAATCCAAAAAATTATAAGGCCAAAAAAATATAATGCCCAAGAAAGTATTGGGCTCAATAAAATATAAAGCCCAAAAAAATTAAGGCCCAATAAAATATATGGCCCAAAAAATATAGAGACCGAAAAAATATTGGGCCTAAGAAAATATAAGGCCCAAAGAAATATTGAGTCCAAAAAATTACAAGGCCCAAGAAAAATATAATGCCCAAAAAATTATAAGGCAAAAAAAAATATAAGGCTCAATAAAATATAAGGCCCAAAAAAAATTGAGGCCCAAAAAATATAGAGACCGAAAAAATATTGGGCCCAAAAAACTATTAATTCCAAAAAATTATAAGGACCAAGAAAGTATTAGGCTCAATAAAATATAAGGCCCAAAAAATACAAAGACCAAAAAAATATTGGGCCCAAAAAAATATTGATTCCAAAAAATTATAAGGCCCAAAAAAAATATAAGACCTAAGAAAGAATAGGGCTCAATAAAATATAAGGCCCAAAAAATATAGAAACCGTAAAAATATTGGGCTCAAAAAAATATTAATTCCAAAAAATTATAAGGCCCAAGAAAGTATTAGGCTCAATAAAATATAAGGCTCAAAAAATATAGAGACCGAAAAAATATTGGGCCCAAAAAAATATTGAGTCCAAAAAATTATAAGGCCCAAAAAAATATAAGGCCCAAGAAAGTATAAGACTCAATAAAATATAAGGCCCAAAAAAATATAAGGCCAAAAAAAAATAAGGCCCAAAAAATATACAGACCGAAAAAATATTGGGCCCAAAAAAATATTTAGTCCAAAAAAATATTGAGTCCAAAAAAATATTAGGCCCAAAAAAATATTGAGTCCAAAAAATTACAAGACCCAAGAAAATTATAATGCCCAAGAAAATATACGGCCCAAGAAAATAAAAGGCCCAGGAAAATAAAAGACCCAAGAAAATATAAGGCCCAAGAAAATATAAGGCCCAAGAAAGACATTTAAAAAATGCGGAGAACCGGAGAAACGGAGAAAAAAGTGGTTTAACTTTAATATAATATAACATCTATAAATTAAAAAAGAATCTAATAATTTTCCCAATAAAATTTTCAATAATAACAATTTTTTTTTCATTATTCTATATAAAAATTATATATTTTTTAAATTCATCAAATTCATTTGATGAAATCTTACCTATAGGAATTCTATTTAAAAAAACTATCAATCAAAATAATATTAATATCAATTACCAATTTTCGATAAATAAAAATGTAAACTCATTATTTATAATAATTTTCCTTTTGATATGTTTAAGATCAAATGCAAAAATTTGTATTAATAAAAAACTTCCTCTTCAAAAAAAAAAAATTAATTAAATTATTTATGAAAAAATCAATTTTAAAAATCCATCCAATTTAAAATATTTAAATTCTTCCATTCTTCTTTAACGTATGTAAAGATTCCCCTCACTTAATAATTTTTGTTATTTCTTTATGTACTATTATCACTATAGGTGGTGATAACTTCTTCTTTTCCATGTAATAAATTATTAACGGTAAAGAATAGTTTAAACAAGCACAGTTCTAACCAATTCTCTAGGTTAAATTAGACAGATGTGTCATTAATATTTTTATAGACCCTACTCAGGGCCCAACGCTCTCAATAAAAGTAATTTATATAATAATAATTGTCCGGGGAATTTTTGACGTGCTAAAGTGAGCGGAGTACCGCACGTGTACGATTCAAAGGGGTGACATAGTAACTAAGGTTTTCGATAACAGTAATAAGCAAGATTAAGTCTATTCCTGCAAAAAAAAGAGCAAAAACAAATAAACGGGTTAATGACCCAGAGAAAAAAAATAGCAAAATATTAAAAAATGAATCAAATAATTTCTTTTGACGTCTAGACCATATGGAGGAACTAAAATTTGACGTCACTACGGTACCAGTAACCGACTAAAGTGTATACACTTGACCACCGTAGCGGCCGTTATAACCATATGACTTGTGGGGCAGCCTTGACTGCTGGTTAATTAGTAATGACCCTGGCCTTCGATCCTGGCTCTAAAGTTTGAAGCTCTCATGCTAGTATGAAAATCCGAAAGAATTCGAAACTGCAGCACCCCAACGCGCTCTTTTGATGTGCTGTCCGACTCATGATCTAAGGAAGACAGTTGTTTCTCTTCCGATCAGATAAAAGTAATTTTTCCTCAAGGGTGTTATGCTGTACTCCTACATGCGCGTAGCATATACGCGTAGTCGTATACGAATTTGATTACCGCGCTAGTTTAGATGTGTCAACGTTGCATCTAACATCATGAGTGACGCGACGAACCACATTCTGTTATAATAAAACACGAGATTTTGCACAATGAATGAAGAACAATATAGAAACGAATTCGGTCGTTTTGTCGTAGAGATTATAATCTTACGTGTTCAAACAAATGTTGTTTTCAAATTGTAAGTTACCCAACAATAATAAAATTTTGATAAGAATTTTTGTCTATATTTTAAATGCATTTTATTTTGAACCTCGATTTAAAAAGATGAACCGTCGTATTCTCGCGCTTCACGCTGCTTAAACGTATAATATTAGATCTATGTGTACTATACCTATATATTATGTTGAGACATTGCCATGTCTCAAGATCAATTGTGTGAATACTCTATACTTCTTCCTTTATATTAACTTTTCTCAACAACTACACGAGTCGCATTCATCACTATTTTGGACAACAATCAGAAAGGTTTCATGTATATTGTATTTAATTTTCATTAAAATCTGTTATGTCCAATTTTAATTATTCTTTCAAAATCGTCCTTTGCACGCCATTTCGCGTACTCGACCTATGCTTCACGTGTTAAAGTAGCATACTTTGATCTTGAATATTTCTAAAACTATACGTGTCATTTATTTCAAATTGAAACCACATATACTTTTCAACTCATACAACATCCTGTCAAGGTTTCATAACTTTCTGTAATAACGCGTATTTCGGCATAACAGCCTTAACGAGCATCTCTAACGAGTTTTCGCAAGGAGCCCTAAGGGGAGACTTCATGACCCTTAACTTACACAGAGCACTAAAATTAGCTTTGTCTATGATGCCTGCATGACCGACGAATCGTGTTCCTATTATCATGGCTAACTAGAAGTTTCCCCCTTTAACGATACCTCAACTAAAATGTACCTAGCTAGTGTCAGCTACACTAACATTTTCTCGTCGCCCAAGTTAAATTCAGGATAAGGAAACCAATGATATCCTCACTGCTGGAGTTCTTTTCCAGACATCGCTTCGTTGCGATGTCATGACCACGAAGGTTAAGTCACAGCTGGCGCATTTCTTATGATCATCGAAGTTACAACCTGGTTTTCAGCTTTCCTTGCATTAAAGTGAGTAATTGTAAAATACGTAAAATCCTAATTGTTGCCGATTCTCGGATTCATCTCCACTGCAATCGTCGGAGAAGTTTATTACGAGGGCACATACCGAAATCTAGGATAATTCTGACTACCGGGATCATCGTAAAAGTCACGGAAAAACCAAGGCTAAAGGCTTTTACAATATCTTGTAAGGCTCATCTTCCAATTAAGACCAGTGATGACTATGAATTATATCAAGAAATGGATCATTTCAAATGAGTACCGTTTGCGGCAGTCTTAGACGCCCTTCTTTCGTCAACTTTCATTTTCTTTTTTTTTCTTTTCTTGTTCTTCACCGTTTTTCAAAAAAAAGGATAATTAAAATTCATGCACACTTCTGCGACCGAAATAAGAACCTTAAGGGTTAAACCTACTAACGAATCGACCGTCGTCGTGAACTGCTTGGATTGGGATTTCCAATTCAATATCACGCTGAGACCCAGTCTTGACTTTTTTTTTAACCTGACCTTGGGGCTCAGGACTTGAACCTGGGGGTTGCTAGACAAACTAATCGAATTATCGCTCAATTGCTTCAATCACCATTAAGAAATTTGAAAAAAAAGAAAGAATCAAGCGACTACTGTCGGTCAGCCAAAGCGTGGAAGGTTACCCCAAATAAGACTACATGACCATGGTTTAATCTAACTTCTCATTTCAGAGCCGACCACTAATCCAAAAACAATATGTTATAATTTATGATCGCCAGATGAGCGTACAGCCTCAGACGCCCATTGGGAGCTCCCCACCGTATTATACCAAAATTGTATAATAATGACTTGTTATTATCGAATTGTATAACAACCCGGACACTAATACTTCTTGACCCGCCCGAATCATTGTTTCTTTTATCATATTCACCAAAATTTTCCTTGACAGTAATTAAGACAATCAATAATTTCAACTTCCAGATAAGTTCCTCACTAGATCAATTCTTGTATTTCCTTTTTTCTTAACAATGCTGATGAGCATTCATTATCCTTGACGTTTCCTAATGGGACTTTTCACCTCTCTTTTGGGTAAATAACGTACTATTAATAATAAACTGTTTGCTTAATAACGAACAAAACCCTGTTTAACGGTGTTTATAATGACTAGAGATTTAAGGGTGCCATCTAAAGAGGTTTCCTGACTGAGCCAGGATTCATTCATTAAGCCCAGGGTTGCAAAAATTTAAATCATTTGAGCTTTAAATAAATTTTAATTCACAAATCCTTTTTAAATTCGTAATTAAAGTTTATTCAATTAACAATTACTTTTGGATTGATAATTAAACATATTTTAATTAACGAATCTAATCGTGAATTGAAAAGGCTTTAATTAAAAAATCAAAAGAAATTCTTAATTAAATAAATCTTAATTAAGAAATCGAAATGTAATCGTGAATTAAAAGGGCTTTGATTAAAAATTCAAAAGAAATCCTTAATTAGATAAATTTCAATTGAGAAATCAAAATGTAATCGTAAATGGAAAGGGCTTTAAGAGGAGGTCACGTATCTCTGTCCTTTTCTAATAAAAAAATTGAGTTTTTCACAGAAACTAATAACTTTAGCAAAAAATGAAGAGAAAGCCGCATCTCGTAATAAAAAAGCAATATTTTCTTTGATAAGAAAGAATTAATTTTATTGCTTCGTTTTCAAGAAAACCTTGAAAAACTTAAATCATAGAGGTTAGGGTGGACAATTTGGTTTTTCAAGGTTTTCTTGAGAACGAAGCAATAAAATTAATTTTTTCTTATCAAAGAAAACATTGCTTTTTTCGATACAAGATGCGGCTTTCTCTTCATTTTTTGCTAAAATTATTAGTTTTTGTGAAAAAATCATTTCTTTGATTAGAAAAGGACAGAGATACGCGACCTCCTCTTAATTACAAAATCAAAAATAATCCTTAGTTAAATAAATTTCAATTAAGAAATCAAAATGTTATCGTGAATTAAAAAGTTTTAGATTACAAATTCAAAAGGAATTCTTAATTAAATAAATTTCAATTAAGGAATCAAAATGTAATCGTGAATTAAAAAGGCTTAAATTAAAAATTCAAATGGCATTCTTAATTGAATATATTTTAATTAACAAACAAAAATGTAATTCTGAATTGAAAGAGCGTCAGTTATGATTACGATTTGTGAATTCAAGGGCTTTAATTGGAAATCCCACAATTCCTTTTTAATGAAATGTACTAAGGAATTTTTATCATATATATGTATATAGAAAAACATATGAGGACGCGCACATACATACGCATTTGGGCTCACATATATGCAGCATTTCATGTCGACCCGCATGCACACATAAACAAGTTGATATATATATATATATATATATGGGACGTTTCACGTCAACTCACCTAACAAAAAAATAGAATTCGTCGAAAATCTATGAAAATGTTCTATTTGATACCCAAAATATACAAAAAAAATTTTAGAGGTCCAGCTCAAAGGGGTCAGGATTTAAACGTGATGGAATTTTTCGAATTTTCCAAATTTTTTGCTTAACAAATATTTTAATGAATTTTTTCCTCAAAAACTATCAATTTTTCGTTAGCTAAGTTGGGGTCCGTTAAGGATCGTTTGTCTCCCTTTGGCGGCGCGCACAGCGTACCGTAAGAGCAACGAGCTTGGTCGACAGAAAGAACCCGCCATTGCTTCAATCTTTCTGTCAAACTTTACTTGAAAAAAAAGCAACAAAATTAATTGGTCCTCATCAGAGAAAATATTACTTTTTACTAAACAAGTAGCGGACAACCTTTAATTTCTATCAATAATCACTAGATTTTCAAAAAACTTACATTTTTCAATTAGAAAAGGATAGAGAGATACAGCGTCCCCTTAAGATTAATATATATATATATATATATATATATATATATAAATCTACATGTATAGTTGTACAGTTGGGTGGTAGAACAAACAGTTCTAGTCACCATTATACTAGCTAACGCAAAAACAAGTTTCTTTAGTATTTCGAGCGTGGCAAATTTTAGTCGCTGTAAATTAACGCTATAGCCTAAAAAGTAGTAGTGCGCAATTCAATTAGCATAACACGAAGTTTTGATAATACTTATTGCTTTAGCTTGTGACGAATGTACGACTATATAGAGCCATCATTATACATATACATACAACTATACATATACATATTCATATCTGTATCGTTTCCTCATGTAGTCGTGCCGCGCAGTCAGAGAACAAATCGTTCCTTTGACTGTGCTTCGTAAGGTGCTTTTTGGTAAAATTTTTTGTGCTGGCTATTAAACTAAATTTTTTTATTTAACATTTTCAATAATAATTTTTTTTTCTTGCTTTCATAATTTTTGTTTTTATGCATTTAAATATTGGTTAAATTTTTTTTTCTATATCTATTCCCTATAACAGCTTAAACTTTTCGAGTCCTTAGTATTTATCTTGATTTGGTGTGCTTCAATAAAATAACTGTAAGGCTTCTTTTGAGAGTAGAAACTTAAATATAAGACTAAGTAGTTTTTGTTAAGTTTGAAATCGCGTAGCACGACTACGTCATACCCTATATATATATATATATATATATAGATATATATATATGGGACGTTTCACGTCAACTCACCTAACAAAAAAATAGAATTCGTCGAAAATCTGTGAAAATGTTCTATTTGATACCCAAAACATACAAAAAAAATTTTAGGGGTCCAGGTCAAAGGGGTCAGGATTTAAACGTGATGGAATTTTTCGAATTTTCCAAATTTTTTGCTAAATAAATATTTTAATAAATTTTTTCCTCAAAAACTATCAATTTTTCGTTAAAACTTAATAGAATACTTTTTCTTGGAAATTAAATGTAGAATTCACCTGAATTTTTGCAAATTATAATATACTAATTTTTATGCTTACTTGATCGATTTAAACATACTATTTAGTACCGTGAAGGACGTAATTTCTGATCACCTAAGAGGTATTTCTGATCACATATTTACATGTGAAAAAGTAAAAGTATATTTTTTTTTCACACAAACTAAGCATTTCTTACGCTCAATCTATTTTTCCTCATAAATTAAAAAAAGCTTTTTCCTACTAAAATCTTAAAGATTATGATTTATAATAAATAATGATCAGAAATTAGGCCCTGATCAGGAACTACGTCCTTTACGGTATATCTAAAAATCGAGCAGGTTAAATTGGCTTTTTAAAAGCTTATTTTTTTTGTTTTTTTATGAGGAAAAAATATACAAAGCCTCCAGTTGGGCAGCCTTCTCAAAGTTACTTAATTGTGCGAAAATGTCTGAAAAAATCGTTATTTTGGGTCAATGATCAGATTCGTGATTTTTTTTTCTGAAAAAGTATTGATTTTTGGGACACATGTATGAAAATGTTTTTTATTGGAAATCATGTGTAGAATATGAACATATTTTTACAAATTGTAATTCAAGACATTAAGAACCATATATACTAAAAATTTAACAAAAAATAAATTTTAATATTTCAAAATTTCATTTATAATTTGTGATGTTTAGCAAATAATGGTTTACAAAAATTTACATACATTTTACATACAATTTTCAATAAAAAACATTTCCATAAATTTGTCCCAAAAATCAATACTTTTTCAGAAAAAAAATCACGAATCTCATCATTGATCCAAAATAACGATTTATTCAGACTTTTTTGCACAATTAAGTAACTTTGAAAAGGCTGCCCAACTGGAGGCTTCGTATATTTTTTCCTCATAAAAAAACAAAAAAAAAGACATTAAAAAGCCAATTTAACCTGCTCGATTTTTAGATATACTAAATAGTATGTTTAAATCGATCGAGTAAGCATAAAAATCAGTATATTATAATTTGCAAAAATTCAGGTGAATTTTACATCTAATTTCCAAGAAAAAGTATTTTATTAAGTTTTAACGAAAAATTGATAGTTTTTGAGGATAAAATTCATTAAAATATTTATTTAGCAAAAAATTTGGAAAATTCGAAAAATTCCATCACGTTTAAATCCTGACCCCTTTGAGCTGGACCTCTAAAATTTTTTTTGTATATTTTGGGTATCAAATAGAACATTTTCACAGATTTTCAACGAATTCTATTTTTTTGTTAGGTGAATTGACGTGAAACGTCCCATATGGCTGATTCCATTTCAAATCGAACAGTCAGTATACACTCAAGTCACCAATTACTGCGCTAATAGAGTATGTTATTCTACCCTGAAAATAAGGGTATACGTATTTTTTTATTTTGCTGAAATATCAAAATTGCATCAGATATGCACTTTTGAAAATTGCATACAAAAACTAAATGTTAAAACTGAAAATGTTGAGAATAACTTTAGAGGGCTATCGTTTTACCAATTTTTAATGAATTTTGGTAAACCTTATTTTGTTTTATTATGTCTTAAGCCCTTTTTAATTCAGTGCAAGAAATTTCAAAAAAGACTAAAAAATGACTAAGATATGTGCATTTTACGAAAAAATGCACTTTTTATGCACATGCATTTTTCTCGAAAAACCCATTTTTTTATGCTGAAATTTTTTGTGCTCATAGAGGTCCAAATTACCTATCTAATGGTAGTTGGTTGATCCTGTACTTTTTTGTTTGAAGCGAGAAAAAAATTCACAAATTTTATTGGTGAAAAATTTTTGTATATACGTTCGGAAATTTTAAGCAATGTAGATTTAAACACTATCCTTCTTTTAACATTACCCAGGAACAACGACGTGGACGTAGAAGGCTTCTGTTCCCTTCGGGGTACTTTTTTAAAGTGAGTTCCCCTTGCCTCTCACTGTTGGGATGCGTCAAAAATATAATTATAAATAATTACTTTTTTTTATTTTTGCACTTATTATTTTTAGTTCTAAGTGTAGCCTTACGACGTTTGACTTTTTTTTTTCTTGTCTTTCACTTTAGTCAGTGCATGTATAGCTGTTCTGCCAGCAAATATATGCGATTTCAATTCCCCAAGTTGTTTTAACCACATATGACTTTTGAAACCCATTATATTTAGGAACTGTACTCCATTCAATATTTTTTTCTTTTCTAAATTTTTCAATCTCATTTATTGGTAATAATATGATTTTGATTGAACTGATGTACTTTTGAACCCAATTTATAAAATCGTCAGCATTTTGTATCAATTCTTCATGAACTCTTTTTAAATTATATGAAGTAGCATAATGCTTTAGAAGCCCACCTATTCCATCAACGGCTCCTTTCCCATGACCAGTCGCAGAAAATAACCATTTCATTTGATAAGAAAAATGTTTGAATTCATGTAGCTGAAAACGATTTTTAAATTGGCTTGCAGCTCCATCTGATATAATAGTGACTTTAGTAACTAAATCATTTTTCATAAGATCGATAATTTTATTTATTGCTAATAGCGCATATGCAGTATCATGCTTTTTGTCGTCACTAACGATCGCAAAGCTTTGCGTTATCTCCCCTTAGTAACAGACTGCAGTAAAAATAGAAATTTCGTTATTTACCCAATGATTTCCCTGAACCGCTTTATTATTTATTACAGACCAATTTTCTGCAAAATCAACGTGGCTAATTAACTTAGTGGGATCAGCTTTACCTTCTTCTTTTTCTTTTTTTATAGCTTCACATCGAATATTTTTTATGTATACGTGAGTACTTGCTTTTAGTGCGCAGATTGAAAATTTTTCTTTAAAAACTGATAAGCTTACTGTTTGTTTGATAAGATTACCATTATCCCACAAAGCAAACGTAATTTCATCTTCACAATTTTCTTTCAGTTTTAACAATTTTAATGTGATACCCTCACTACCGGGGCAATAATTGCATTCTTGCAAGAAACACGAATCAGATGGTTCAGAACACAACATTGCGTTAGTTATTTCTGAACGAATTAAATCTAATTCAGAATTATTATCGCCTCTAAAACGAATTAAACTTGTAAGAAACAGTTCAAAATTTTCGCAATGTACACAAAGACAAGTTTCCTTCACAGGGCTTGTTAAGACGAAACTTGGTCTTAGACTATAGAATTTCGATTTTCCTATTTGTAAGTTTGGATTTTCTTGTCTTAATTGACTATATGTTTCTTTTAAGCTTTGAGTAAGAAACCGTTTAACTTTTTTAGTTTTTGTATTATTAACTTTAACAGTAACAACATCAGATTTATTTGGACTTTGTCTACTACAATTAAAATCATCATTTAAAAAATATTCCATAGCGATATTTTTTGTATTTTCATCAATAGGATGACCAGTATATGAATCTGGCTCCGAATAAACTCCTTTATTTTTCACGAGATTTCTTGATTTATTTATCATATACTCGCTTATATTCGGGAATAGTGAGCAAATTTTTATTTTGCTTAATTTTGAAGGTAGTAGAGTTAGAAGTTATATTTTCTCCGAAACAGAAGAACATTTTTCTAAAGCCGATTTAAAATTTTCTACAAATTCGTTCCAATAGTTTTCAGTCGAACTTTCGTCCGATTCTATTGATTCAACTGAAATGCCATATGTATCTTCTAATTTACTTCCGACAGTAGCAGAAAAAGCTGAAATTAAGAGGAGGCCGTATCATTCTGTCCTTGTCTAATCTAAATTTTCTCTATTATTAATAAATTAAATATTTTCATAGAAAAGTAAGACAACCGCCCAATAGAGCAAAAGACAAGCAAACGATTCTTTTTTATAAAAAAATATGAAATTTTGATTATTTTTCGAGTGAAATCTGAAACGGAAAAACAGTTGAATCAACTCAATCAAGTTCGATTGTTTTTCCGTTTCAGACTTCACTCAAAAAATAATCAAAATTTCATATTTTTTCATAAAAAAGAATCGTTTGCTTGTCTTTTGCTCTATTGGGCGGTTGTCTTACTTTTCTATAAAAATATTTAATTTATTAATAATAAAGAAAATTTAGATTAGACAAGGACAGAACTATACGGCCGCCTCTTAAAGATTTTTTCTTTTTAGATACGTAATTTTCTGTTAAATTTTTAGGTATTGCAGTTTTTCTTTTTAGCGGCGAGACGCATTGAGGTAAAATTGTATTAATACTCTCGTTTAATTCCTGTATTCGTTCGGGTGTCTTGGGGATAAAATCATCATGTTTTCCGCTAAAAAGTTCAGTGATTTCATTTTCAGATGTAGATTCAAGATCACTTAAAATCATTTTTGATATGCGTTCATGTCAATTTTTGCATACATTAGTAGAGGGCAGTATCTTTAAATCTGGATAAAGCTGTGCCAAATTAATGGCCAAATCTTCCAACGGTCTAAAACGTAAATTTCTGCTTTTATAAACTACCTTCTTATGCATTTGAAAAAATCGGGACATCGAATTCTTGTAGAAGAGTGAATTTCGGACATCGTAATTGCAGAGTTTTGTTTACTTTTTTACAAGTCCGAAAAGTACCTTTCAAAGCAGACGTAAGAATAACTAGCTTGTGTATAACAATTCTAATATGCTGTTTTGGTTACGCGAGGTATTTGTCCGCGAATGAGCCTCCTATTGTCTGTACATCAGAACATACATAATATAGATATACACGAATAGAATTATTATTTTCCATTTTTTAATATTTATTTTTATATTACGAATTTATATATATATATATATATATATATATATATATATATATGTATATATATATATATCACTATTGATGATATATATATACATACAAAGGTAAACAAATAATGAGCGAAGCATGCGACAGCGTTGGAATGAACATTGCTTAAGACTTTCGAACGTATATACAAAAATTTTTCACCAATAAAATTTGTGAATTTTTTTTCTCGCTTCAAACAAATAAGTACGGGATTAACCAAGTATCATTAGATAGGTAATTTGGTCCTTGATGAGCACAAAAAATTTCAACAAAAAAAAAAATGGGTTTTACGAGAAAAATGCATGTGCATAAAAAGTGCACATTTCTTGCACTGAATTAAAGAGGGCTTAAAACATAATAAAACAAAATAAGGTTTACCAAAATTCATTGAAAATTGGTAAAACGATAGCCCTCTAAAGTTATTCTCAACATTTTCAGTTTCAACATTTAGTTTTTGTATGCAATTTTCAAAAGTGCATATCTGATGCAATTTTGATATTTCAGCAAAATAAAAAAATACGTATACCCTTATTTTAAGGGTAGAATAACATACTGCATTAGCGCAGTAATTGGTGACTTGAGTGTATACTGACTGTTCGATTTGAAATGGAATCAGCCATATATATATACATATATATATATATATATATATTTATATATTTATCATTTATTTTGTCTGTGCTAGTCTATTTTATTTTACCTTGCAATACCTTGAAACATGAGACTTTTTAGATTAAAAAATAAGCGGACACCGGGCGCGAACCTCGCTCCTCGAGATCTCCAGGCACGAGCTGTAACCACTGAACCAGTGCCGCACTGCTATATATAAGTTAAAATCCTACTTATAAGGCTCTTCGCCAGTATAGTAGGTATCTATATACAAATATAATATGTGGATGGGAAATCCACCATGTTACAATCCCCCCCCCCACACGAAAGTACTTCGGTGGAACCGATAATTTCGTCATAACTACTACTACTGCTACTTGCTCTGCTCGCTCTGCACGCTCTGCTCGCTCTGCACGCTCTGCTCGCTCTGCTGCTAATAACTTAATGCTAAATTTTTTTAAATGCTCTATGGTTGCTCCAGTGGGTTATTTCGTTGGGCGCCATTGAAACATGAGACTTTTTAGATTAAAAAATAAGCGGACACCGGGCGCGAACCCCGCTTCTCGAGATCTCCAGGCACGAGCTCTAACCACTGAGCCAGTGCCGCACTGCTATATACAAGTTAAAATCCTATTTATAAGGCTCATCGCCGGTATAGTAGGTATCTATATATAAATATAACATGTTGATGGAAAATCCACCATGTTACAACCCATCTTTACAGCATCCTAACCATCCAGCATATATTCCTTTAAGCAACGCCATCTTTAGCGAGCGAGCTTGGCAGAAGTTTATTACACTTGCTTTTACCATCTATTGTGCGCTCTCTCATACCCACAGCAACGCGGTGACTGTACCGACTGGAAAATACTGTTGACTGATATAGTTCATTGTAGTTGAAAAAAAAAAATTTTTTTCTTGCTTGACGTAACGTTTATTATTCATCTTTTCTTACGAATAAATTTTCTTTTTGTGCTTTGGGCTACGTAATTAAATTTTTTTTTGCTAATAAGATAATTTGCAGTTACCTTGAGATAACAATTTTTTTTAGACTCGATTTAAAAACCTTCATAAATTCTCTTAACGGTAATAAATTATTTTTCAATTGTTATTTTTTTTTGCTTTTGCATTTGTCACGTAAATTTACTCAACACCACAAGGATATAGTTTTTTTTCCATATCAGTGTGATTGTTAAATAACCGTGCGAGTAAAATTCCCTGCTGCGTTGACGCTGTCTGTTTTTAGATTTTACCTTTTATTACATCGAAAGTCTACTTGTAGACACTGGCTATAACTTAACAGTTTTTTTTCCTTTGTAGATAAATAGTGCCTTGCATAAAATATTTTAATATTACTATAAGACGCTTCTTTTTTTTTCATTAAAATTTTTTTTATTTTTCTGCGTGGTATATAAATTTATTCTTTTCTTCTTTTTGTTTGCTTTTGTTAATCAAATTTTTTTTATTATTAAATTTTCTTTTCTGCTATTTAACATAAAATCTGCTTGTATATCCTGTGTGAAAATCTAGTCGTATAAACCTTTCTTTTAAAGTAAATAATATTTAATAAATTCAAGCCAGAGCTCAAATAGAATTGCAGAGAGTTATCTAACCTCCTGAAATAAAACCCCGCATAGTATAGGTTTAGTATTATGGCTAGTCGATATTTAGACATGGAACCCCTCTTACTTCCTGATGAACTTTTTGGAATGACCCCCTTCGGGTAGAGAGCGAATTAGCTATAATGGTTGAAAAAATGTCCATGGCTCAAGCAACTGCCTATAGTAATCGGGGTCTTAGTCAAAACGGAACTATAAATGAATATAAGAACCGTATTCTCCAACATGAAATGAGAAGTCATCTAGGAGATAGGGTAGCCGAGTGGCTGCTAGAAGATGAATATACGGTAGAAGACTCGCGACTAAGATGCAACACACTACCAGCGAGTAACTCCACGGTGTCGCAAGAGGACCAGCAGGATAATGGGCAGGCTTCATTAGAGGCACAAGAGAATAATAGGTCATCTCCTCGTTTACCAACAGGTCAAACCCTAGGAGTCTATCAAGATCCGATGACAATGCTTCCGCAGGATCAATCATCGGTACCGACAGAAGCCACCGCCACTTTAAATTCGACTAGGCCCCCAGCTCATCCCATGCCCCCAAATTCCATGCAACCTCGGGCGCAATCAACACAATACCCGACCACCGCAACTCAGAATCAATTAGCCAATCAGGTAAATTATTTGAGTAGTATGGAATCCTATTCCTACAATCCTATTCCGCAAATCAATTGAAAATCCTACACCAATTCAGCAAGGTGATATAGAAGAATGGGCAAACCGAGCAAAAAGATTACCTGCGATACATGATCATGTTAAGAAATATGCAGACAAAGCAACGGCTCGTCAAGCTAAATATTATTATAAAAATCGATGGCATGTAACGTTTGAACCAGGAGATCTTGTAAGTCGTAGGAATCATGTATTATCTTCGGCTATAGACAATTTCGCTGCGAAGTTAGCACCAAAATTCATTGGCCTGGCCAAAGTCATTAAAATATTTTCTCCGGTGGTATATCTAGTTGAAGACGTCGACACCAAGCGACAGACTAAAGTTTTTGTCAATGATTTAAGAAGATATATACCGCCTAGACGACAACAGCACCATAACACATCACCTTCGATTTCAGGAAATGCAACGAACAAGGCCGACCAACCTGCACCAAATGAGACGGGCGGTACGTGTAGGACCGGGCAGAGGGTCGTACAACGACTTACCGTTTCACCCAGCCCAAGAAGAAATGCACGCAAGCGTGGGAGACCACCAAAATCCACGTTGCCAACGCACTAGAGCCTGCATGAAAGGGACTCGCCACTTGTGTGATGCAGAGGTAGAAGATGCACCTCCTGCCCACGAGTATAATGAAAATGTACCGCCAACCTCTACCACCCTTCTAGCTCCACCGCCATCCTCTTTAGCTCCCGTTACCAATTCACCTTTCTCCAATACACTCCTACTACAATCACCTCCTCTACCTTAAATACCAGCTCCAAATCCTACTCTCTCTCCTTCTCAAGCTGTCCTATGTCTTCAGTCAATCCATTGCCGCCATTAACCCATTCCAGCTTCCATCACAAAAACCCTATCCTATCCCAATCAGTCAATCCGGTCACCAACACACTCCTCCAATCCAAACACCATCACCTCTTTTAGCTACACTCTCACCCTGCCCAACACCAAGTACCTCACAACAACCTTTATCCTTAATCCCTTTCTTGATGTCTTTAAAAGTATCCCCTCCAACTATTATTTCTATCCCTACCCTTCCAGCCCGTGAACCATCGTCTACTCGACCGGTTGCTGAAAACGAGAAATCGGCGTCGAGAGACCAAATTGTTAGAATTGTCAAGGAGGCAACCATTGGACCGGGTGTAGAGCCCCCAAACGCACCTTCTGCCATGGGTGTGGCAGAACAGGCGTTACCAAGCGTACATGTATTAGATGTAGACAGAATGCGCATTAATAAAATATAACCAAAAGATAAAATAATCCTTTTTAAAGAAAAATCTAGTTACTTATAAAGCCTTACCAACCCAAACCCATAACCCTTTCAGCTACCAAAATCATTTTTTGCTTCTAATAACATTCTTTTTTTTGTATTTATTAAGCTTGCTAAAATAACCTTCATTCATTCACATTTATTATCAAGCTCATTAAAATTGCTAGCTACTTGCAACGATCTTTTTCAAGGCTCAGAGACTATATTTACACAATGTTTTGTTTAATAGATTACTGTTTAATACAACATAAAAATTATCTTAGCTAAATTTCATTCAACTCAAATTTTTTAAAATAGCTTATTTTATTATAAAATTGCTGCAATATAATAATCTTAGAACCTAGCATGCATCGACAGAGCACCAGAGCGTCATCTCTCAGTAAGTAGAATTTGCTTTATAATCTAAATATTCAATATTGTTTTTTGTATGAATAGTAAATAAATTGGATTTTTTTCTGAGTGTGAATGTAACAACATGTAGGAATGGGATATGAGTGTTTTAACTAAATAAATATTCAAATAACTGGATTTAAGAAATATAACTTTTGTAAATAATAAATGGACAAGCCAGTCGCGTCATTTTACATTAAACACCCTCATATACAGCGCGAAACACTTACACTTAATTTAACGAAAATAAAATCAGCAGACACAGCAGAAGAAGATTTGTTTATATACACTGTACACCGCTGCAGATAACACCGATTATCTTAATCCAAGCCCCACTATTTTTTTTATATATCTAACCTTTTCTTAATTATTTCTAGCTTGTATTTTTTTTGCGTTCGACGAAAGTATCCGGTTCCACCGTATACTTCCGTGTGGCTGGGGGGGGATTGTAACATGGCAATTTGACCATGTTACTTAGACATATAGTAATAAGCATAAAGACGACAGAAAGAAGCCTACGACTGTCGGCAAGAAGGAAAGCAGACCACGCGGGTCAAACTCGTAATATTATACACGAGTTCGTTGGCACACACGCGCGAGTTTGTAAGGCTGGTATAATGTGCACAGATAGGGCTAGCAAGCCGCTTGACTTGAGTAGCTAAGTTGGGGTCCGTTAAGGATCGTTTGTTTCTCTTTGGCGGCGCGCACAGCGTACCGTAAGAGCAACGAGCTTGGTCGACAGAAAGAACCCGCCATTGCTTCAATCTTTCTGTCGTCACCGTAGAGCAAAGAGCGTTTCGACCTGCTGTACTATACAGTATCTTTTTCTTGTGCGCAATAATATAATGAATTTTAGTGTGAGTGAGACGGATAAGATTTATATTTTTTTTTGTATTTGAAATCGAGTCTTGGGGCTTGATTTTGCGAGTGCCAACGTGCTAAGCAAAACAGCATAATTTATTTGCTTTGTTTGTGCGCCGTGTGTGCCGGGCGACCTCGTGCGCGGTCTAGTGCTATTTTCCCTTCGTGCTACTAAAATCATATTTTTTTTCTGTGTGCTCGTGCCCTTTTTGCGTGCGTGATTGTTGGAAACTATCTGCTTTACTCTTGCCGATATTTTCTATACTATTAACGAAACGGCGTCGCGTGCGTTATACGCGGCTGGCATCCATCTTAAGTGCGCGTGCTATACTTATGTATTTATCATAATAAAGTATTTTTCTTTAATTATTATTTTAACTGGAAATCCACGTATTATTTAATATATATATATATACCTTAGTGCAACCTCCTAATCCCCAAGGTTGTCACAAGATATTCAAAATCATTATAATAACAATTTATTAAAACACATAAGGGTAAATCTTTCATAATGTTAAAATTTCACCTGCAACAAATTGAAAAAAAAAAAAATACAGGCACACGTATAAAACTAATTTTCTCTTAATTTTGACGTATTATAATGAAAGAAAAAAATCGTGTTACTCACTTTTAAGGGTAGTCTTTTTAACAAACATCAAAAGACAGATTTTCGAGTAAATTTTTCATAGTGTTAAAATTTACTTTCAATAAATTAAAAAAAATTGAAGACACATGTATCAAATTTATTTTTTTTAAATATTGATATATTAAAATGATAATAAAAGAAAAAATCGCATTACTCACTTTTGAAGATAGCTTTTTTTAATATAAGACATTTAAATATATTCATTATTATCACACCCAGGTATAATATTTTACCTATCTCAGATCAGTTTTTTAAGTATTTTGGGCTATAATAGATCATTTTCCATTGAGCTTTTTCATTTTTACATGTTTAATATGTTACAGAAAATATTTAAATACGCAATTTACATTAATAATTACAAAATTTTTTGTAATAAATAAAATATGCCAGAAATGGCAATTTTTTTGGAAAATTCATTAATTAATTCGGGTATTAAAATTGAGTGATATTAGTTACCCAATGGCTTTTGGGATTGCTGATTACAAATCATAAGTGAGTGGAATATCAATTTATTTTTGCTAAAATTGTCAATCTTAGGGTATGAAATTTGACATAGATTTGTGTAGTTTATGTTTTCGAATAAAAATACTTATATTCCTTTTAACCAAATATTTTAGTTTATTTAATAAACATTAAAAAATATAAAAATCGAAAAATTTTGATAAATAATCTTAGCATCGTAGCATTATGAATAATAGAAAAATCACGGTTATATAAACAAAATCTCGAAATTAGAAAATCGGTTTTTAAATCTAGAAATTTCAGTGATGATTCAACTCAACGTTCTAGGTGTAAGCTATTAATACATACTAAAACTGAGCTTTTTAAAGTTTAAACTCTTTAGAATTAAAACATTGATAGAAACTAGGTAATCGATGTAAATTTGGAAAATTTAATAGCCGGGAAAAATTCAATGATTTCCAGAATACTCGAAATAATACTTCAAAAGCAACTTAAAGATTACATTGAGTATTATAAAATAGTAAATTACAAAGTTCACAACAGAGAAAAGGTGAATCAAAGCTTAGATTTTCATATTAGTGGATAAAAACCTATTTTCAAAAGTGAGTCACGTTTTTTAAGTATAATTTCAAACGAACAAAGAACTTTATCTACACTAGGCACACGTTCCTAATAAAAAAATTTCTCTTTGTGATTCTAAATATTACCTTTTGATGTAGTTTAAAATGTCACCGCTGAATAGTCTTTTTTACAGCATCGTATTTTCCAGAAAAAAGTAAAATATATAAATTTTTGGTAACATTTTAATAACCTTTCAGAAAGTACTTTT
Organism: Anastatus disparis; assembly: GCA_017163975.1. Taxonomy (NCBI): domain Eukaryota; kingdom Metazoa; phylum Arthropoda; class Insecta; order Hymenoptera; family Eupelmidae; genus Anastatus; species Anastatus disparis. Next base: position 567,970 of record JAFFSR010000355.1, read on the forward strand.
GTTAACAGGCACACACCCATGCTCTTGATTTTCCAAAAGTATGTGTATAGATAAAGCTTTGGTGTGAATTTCAAATCAAAAAAGCAGTAGTCATTTTTTTATAGCGATAATTTATCATTTTACATGGCCTGGTAACATTTAAATTAAAAAAAAAAAACCTCTTTTCCCCGTCCGCCATAAAATGACACGTCTAATTATCATTAAAAATATAGCAAAATTAGTTTCTAATAACTCAATAAATCAGTGAACATTTGCTAACAAGATGTGCTATCTCATATTTAGGAGAAATGACGCAGTAACATGATTTTTAAAAGTATGAAAGAATTACCCATAAATATGTTTTGGTTACGAGTGTATTTTGAGGATGTCTACATAATGAACAGTTGATATTTCAATCCAAATTCTAAATTAATACTTAAATTATTGAGAAATAGATCTCTTTTATGATATTTAATAATCATTTGGTCGTATATTGCATTATCTATAATCGAAGAACCAAATCCACAGTATATATGTTTTAAATTGAAAATTCTATTTTATTTTTTGATATTTAAAGTTCTATAGCTCTTCTCTCAATTCTATGCCTAAGATGAGACAAAGCTCACTTCAAGATATTATAAAAAGACATAACATAGTGCAACCTGAGTGAAATCAACCTAGCCGAACACCAGAAATTCAAAATTACATGAAAGTACAAAATGAACCGAACAGAAGACAGCAATTCTGAAATTAGAAAAAAATTTGTGTAGATTCTACTCATCATCTGCAACAATAAATATATTTATTAGTAAATCTCAAAAATCCTTAGTTTCTGAGGAAAAAAATAATTAAGTTGGTAATTTTACAAAAAAATTTGAAAAATCACAATATTCTATTACTTATTACTCGCAATCCCTTTGACCTATGCCTCTAAAATTTTTTTTGTATATTTTTGGTATCAAATGGAACCTCTTCACGGATTTTCAGCAAATTCTATTTTTTTGTCAGTCGAGTTGACATGAAACGTCCCATATATACATATATATGGGACATTTCATGTCAACTCGCACGTACTCGCAAGCACAGGTTTTTCTATATATATATATATATGGGACATTTCATAACAACTTGTACACACCTATCTAAGTACCTTAAGGTTTATACGTATGAGACGTTTCATGTCAATTTGCATGCATGCACACACGCGTTCATGTACATGGGACTTTTCATGTCAACTCGCAAGCATGATATAAACATACATATATATACACATAAGGGACATTTTATGTAGAATAGCACGTACACACACAGGTTTATTCAAGTTTATATGGAACATTTAATTTCACTTCATACGCGCACGCACACGCTCACACATACAAACACATATTTAACGCATAAGTAACGTATATTATGATATTTGAAATGAGCTGTTAAAACGTTAAGTGAATAACTTTTTCCTGTTCCACCTGGTCCATCAATAAAAATACATTTTTGTTTATTTTGATTCAAACTTTTCACAGTAGAGTCAAATATTTGTCTTTGTTTCTCTTTATAGGAATTTATTTTTGTTTCCAATTTATTTAGAATATCATCATTATAATTTAAAATTGTTTCATCATCATTATCTTCTATGTATGTGCTTATGTTAGGTCAATTAAAATCATTTAAAGAAAATCTATTGATGTGTCAATTACTTTGAATAACATTCAATGCAGATATTTCGCCTATATCTTTTTCCTATTGAGGATGATAAAACTTATCTTTATATTTTTCGTATAAATCTCGTGCATTTATGGGATTATGAAAAATACAAATAAAAGCGAATAATTCACAAAGAGCATGAGGGAATCCTGTTAATGATGCTTCCTCTGAACATCGGTCCCATTCTTCATCTTCATTAATTGATTGTTTAGCTTTAGCTGCTTGATAAAACGAAGTATATATTACATTATAAATAGTACGTAAATCTTCAAAAGATGTGGCACCTTTGACATGTAATAGTAATAATCTAATAAAGAAGCGTTCTCTATCTTTTGGATTTACCATATACATTCTACTAAGTATTGGTTTCCTTATTTTTTTTATTTTATTCCACTTTTTTAGTTTTTCGTCAAATGTATAAAAATGCAGTATTTCTATATACAAGTAATCTCGAGCTTCTAAATCTTCTCGATTCAATTCGAAATATGCTGTTAATGTTGTTCCCACATTTTTCTGCATGATCGTTTCTTCTTTTCCTTCTTTAAAAAATACATTTTGTTGATTTTCTTCATGAACGCTGAATCTTTTTATAGTATGTGAAATAACATGTAAAGGATATTCTAATGATCTGTGCATTGCTTCAGGCGGACATAAATATCGTGTATTTATGTATTGTTGTATTTCATCATATTCATATTCAACATTTTCATTATTATCATTTTGAAAAGTGTCTTTCTTTTCTGTTTGGAAATCAACATTCACTTCGCGTATTTTAATGTATGCACAATTATGATCTTTATAACAATATTTAAATTAATATTTAATGCATTGTATAGTGGAACATACTTCTACATTTATATGCGCATTAAATTTTAATAATAAGTAAGGATTATAAGGAACAACAAATCCATTATCTGCTACTCTTTCTGTAAATTTATTCTTAAAAATTATTTTGACGCCATCATATTTACGTTTGTATAACGGATAGCCATTTAATTTAAATTCTGTTGAATCATTAAATTTTTTTGGGAAACTTTTTGTACATTGTTTCGTATTTTTATCCATACATGGACAATTTATATTTTGCATACCACAGGGACCGTGTATCATAAATTGCTGAACAATACTATATGATTTCGGATGAATATCTTTATTTGGGATTTCTGCACTTATTATTTCATCAACTTTTTCGAGAGTGTTAATTTTATCATTTTTATCTGAGATTAATAACATATGCATATGTAGTAATCCTCGTTTTTGAAATTCAATTACGTAACTATACGCAACACATTTTCCAAATATTCCTCTTTCGATTATTAAATCTTTAAATTCTTCCACTTTTTGATGAAATACTTTTGTTACAATATCCAGCCTATCTATTGAATTTTCATAATTTTCCAAGTTTTCAATTATTTCTTTTCAATGTGGATTTTACGTTATAGTTGAAAAAAGGTCAGGTTTACCATGATAATTTACAAGCGTCATCGAGTACATGTAATTTTGTTTCATAAATCGTGGACTGCCTGTGAAATTTGATGGTAATATGACCATTTATCCAATTTTTGACGATTCTAATTCTTTTTTGTTATGTAAATAGTCCATTACTCCTTTGTAACAATCACTTCTTCATATATTTTGATTTTTTCGTATAAAATATAATCTAGAAGTTTCAACTTTTACAAATGCATCAATGATTGCCTGATGAAATATTTTTCCCAATTTAAGGTATGAATTAAATTCATTTTTAATACTAAATCTATAATTATAAAATTGCAAATTTGAAATATTAGTTGTTCCAAATTTACTTTTCATATTTGGCAACCATCCATAACCACCATTAGGATAAATTAGCAGATATATATTAGGATCTGTGTTTGCTAATTGTTGGTATACTAATTGGTCTTTCATACTTAGAGTAAATGACAATATCACGTTCGATAGGAGGAAGATCATCTTTTCAAACATATACTATCGCGACTTCATTACAGGTAGGTACATTATATCTATTTTTACCCAAATTGTTATTGCAGACAATAGACATTGTAACTGTACTTGGAGGACAATTGATTTTCGCACATCGTTGTAGTTCTTCTTTTTCTACTTCATGCATTTTTTTTTAGGCTTTTGCATAAAGGTTAATGTTTCTTATCTAATTATCTAATTCTTTTAATAATACTAAATTTGTATTGAATTTTTTACGTTTAATCCTTGCAATTTCATTATCTAAAACATATAATTGTCCATATTTACGTGCTTCATCTTCATTAGGATGCAAAGCATACACATTATGACAAATTTGTCCACATATTTCCATAACTTGTGGTTCTTTACCTGTCAATTTATCAAAATTAGCACCAAAACTTACGAACGCTAAAGCATCATTGTACAATCTTACATTTTGTCGAAAATCAATACTTTTTTTTGTACATTCGGTTGCTAAAAGTTTAAATCGTTCTGGGTAAGTAGGATTGTTTAACACTTCCACCTTATGACAACAATTGGAGAAATCTTTACTTTTACTATATTCGAAAGCAAAACGCTTTGCATCACAATAAACACATGTATGTATCATGGAGCCAATGTTATTTTCAGATATAACATTTCCATCAAAATATATATTTGCAATACAACCAATGAGTTTAGAATTACTTTCTTCTGCTAGAACTTTTTCATTCAATTTCTTTAATTTTTTTCCCATTATGTCCTTGATTTTATTATTTTTTTTTGTTTATCATGACATTATCATTGTTATTACAAATATTATTATTGTTATTTCTAATATAATAATCAATGTCTTCAATTTTTAACCGCTTACACTTTATAACTAACGTTTTTAATTGATAAGAATCATATTTATATTTTCGCTTTCTCTCATCTGTTGGTTTATTCACTCCAATATTATAATTAAAATGTTGAAATTGGTAAAAATCATTATTTATTTGCGTTTGTCAATAACATCTGAAATTTCCAATTGTTGAACTTCAATTTTTTCAATTATTTCCATTTTATCATATTCAACATAATCTTCATTTTTTAATTTTCTATAAGTTTTTCTTTTGCGTAATGTTTCTTTTTTACGTAGCTGTTTCAATTCATCAGTACTTATATTTAAAATCGATCTAACTTTTGCTATTCTATTCTCTTCTAATATTTTTTCATATTTATTTGATTGTTCTTTTTTTAATTTTATATAAGCTTCTTTCTTTCGTGAAGCCTCACTCGCACGTATTTGTTCCAATTCACCATTACTTTTTTTTTTTTTGATTCCATTTTGGTTTTCTTATTTTTTTTTAACTTTTCTATATATTTAATTGGTTCAAAATATTTTGATTTTATTTAGGCTTCTTTCTTACGTAAAACCTAACTTGCACATATTTGTTCCAATTCATCATTACTTTTTTTTTCTTTGGATTCCATTTTGGTATCCTGAGTATTTTTTAACTTTTCTATATATTTAGTTGGTTCAGAATCTTTTAATTTTATACAAGCTTCTTTCTTACGTGAAGCCTCATTCGCACGTATTTGTTCCAATTCATCATTACTTTTTTTTTCCTTGGATTCCATTTTGTTTTTTTTAGTATTTTTTAACCATTCTATATATTAATTTGGTTCAGAATCTTTTAATTTTATATAAGCTTCTTTCTTACGTGAAGCCTCATCAGAACGTGTTTGTTCTAATTGATCATTACTTTTCATTTTCTTGAATTCTAATTTTGTTTTCTTAGTATTTTCTAACATTTCTTTATATTTATTTGGTTGTTCCATTTTCATTTTGAAATAAGCTTTTTCCATAAAGCATCATTGACACGTTTTTGTTCTAATTTTTCATTCTTTTTTTCCTGCATTTTTGTAATTTTCTGTTTTATTGCATTTTTTCGATATTCATTCGTTTATTCTGTCACCTTTTTCTTAATCAATTTTGTTATACATGAAGATTCCTTGTTATCTATTTCTTTTAATTCTTTTCTTTCTTGATTCAATTCAATCTCATTATTCCTAATTTTATTATCGTTATAATTTATGCTAATATCATCAAAATCCATTAAATAATCATTTTGTCTTAAAAAAATTTTTTTTAAGAGTCATTGTCAATTTCCATTGGAATTATTTCAAGATTAGAATCTTTTGGATTGCAATACATTTGCATCATTTTTTTTTTGTTCTGTTAATAACTGCATTTGTAATTTTTTTTCATGAAGTTCAACCTCAGCGTTATCTAAATTTAATGATATTTTATTTAAACAAGGTTTATGACAAAAACTTCTTATCATGTCCGGTGGATTATTGTAATTAATAGTTGCATTATTATAATTATGTAAAATTGGAAACATTGTTATTCGCTGTGTTTCAAAAATTTTCAATAAATGTAATCGCATTTGGGAAATACCATATTTTAAGCAACATGGACATAAATTGTAAAATACTGAAACAGCAAAAGCAATTGCAAAAACGCCGCAATCATAATTACTTGTTTGTGATTGTACTGTTTCGAAAACTATTCTTAATTCAGATTTGTTCGGAAATAATTTGTTTATATAGATTTTATGCTTATCTTGTAAATATTTAAGATTGAAGCTGTCATATATATGAATTATTTTATTATTATAATACATACAAATCCAGTGACCACTTTTGAAATTTCCAGAAAATAATAATTGTATAAATTGGGTATCAATAGAAACTGAATTAATATATTGCGGTTTTTGAATAAGTTAAGTCGATTGCATATTAAATAAGGTGCACCGTTTTAAAATATTATTAAATTCTAATATATGATTATCAGTTAACATTGAATTGATTTCACTACACAATCCTTGTCCTTTAACAATTAATTTATTTTCTTCAGTCAGACCCATTATTGAAAATTAAAATACTTTCAACACTTTTTATCTACTTTAAAGAAAGTTAGAATTGCTTTTATATTAACTTATTTGATTAATTGTATTTTCATACGTTAAAGCTGAAAAACCAAAAAAAATTATGAAAAATGCTATGAATTGTCATTAGAAAAAAAATTCAATGCTAATAAAATTAAGTCTTAGCATAAATTTTAACCCGTTTTTGTCTGAAATGCCAAAAAATTTTTCCTATTTTGACCGTGATGATTTTTATAGTGAAACGTTATAAAATTCTTTCTAATCGGGTACCCTATTGTTTTCAAGGGTGCTCTTTCGAAATCCGTCATTATTTTTTTATTTTGATCGGTTCTTTTTTCAAAATGGCGGATTCATTAATAAAAAATGGAAAATTTTTTACTTTCTTTCAAAATAATCCGTTTTTTTTAATATGAAATCACTATTAGATCTTGGACTAAACTATGAATTTTGTGGCATACAGGTGTCTAGTTTAAGATGTCATAGGTTATATTTGAAAATTCAACATGGCGGTCACCAAAATGGCGGCTTTAAATTTAAAAACCGGTGCAAAACTTCAGGAATTTTTTACTAGAATATGACAAAGTTTTAGAAAAAATTTTATGGAACAAAAAATGCTTAGAATCGTTCAAGGAATACTTCTGATTTTTTTCAGAATTTTTGGAGTCATTTTCGAATTTTTCAAAAAACTGGCTATTTTGAAAAATCCTAAAATGACTCCGAAAATTCTAAAAATATTCAGACGTATTCTTTGAACGATTTTGAACACTTTTTTTGAATAAAATTTTTTCTAAAACTTTGCTATATTCGAATAAAAAATTCATAAGTCTCTGCAAAATTTATACTATAATATCTTGATCTAGATGCTGCAAAATTCATAGTTGCAACTGAAATTTTGAAGTGCACAATATTACCCGAGGGTTTTGAAAGTCAGTAAAATATTTTCAAAAAAAAATTATTCTTAGTTCGAAACCGTCTATCAGCTGCCAAAAATTTTGGACGTTGCCCAACTCTCACCAACGTGGAGGTTAACGGTAAAGAGAGTCTTTCTTAGTTTTTTTTTTACTTTTTTTCTACTTTTTTTTTTTTCATTTTTTTCATCTTATTATTATTTTTTTAATTTTTAATATTTTTTTTTTATTTTTTCTTAACTTTATTTATACAAACAGAATTTTAATTTTATGTATTTATTTTCTATTTCAGTTTTTTCAAATTTTATGTTTATTAGTTTGTATCGGAATGTTTTTTTGTATAACAGGCCTGACAAAAAAAATGTTTACAGGCAGGACAATATTTAGTGGTGCGTATTTGGCATCCTTTAGCCGAGCAATAATCTCTTGGTTTGGTAACACTATCGTGAGAAGACATTTCGCCTATTTTATATTTTTTTAAATACTCTTTACTAATATAAAGAGCAAAGTCTTTCGTGGATTTTTTTTTTCTTGACATACTAAGTTGAATAACACAGTAGCATTAGTTAAAGCTGCTTGTATAATTCGAATAAACATAATTCCCATATATTTATCATAAATTTTGAAGACATGAAGAAAATTGACTGGAACTTTTTGATTAGCAGATTTGTTGAATCGTTCTCTAGGTGTAAGTGGTGTTACACCAGTTGCTGTTGAAAGTAAAGATACATGCTTCGAATCCATGGCACTAATATAGTTTATGCCTGAATTTTTTTCCGAATGTACTTTGTATGTTCCTTTTACAGTATTTTTTTCAAAAGTATGTTTTATGGTTTTCGGAACTCTGTCTTGCCGCAACGTTCCAGTGCAACGTGAGCCAATTTTTTTTTAAATGAAGCACTAAATCTTGACTCATGAAATAATTGTCCACATATAAATGATATTTAGACAGCTTTTTTTTGTAGTTGTTAATAAGAGACTTTGTAACATTTTTAAAACTACTTTTGATCCTATTGCGCACGAACTAAGTTTATCATCACCACCAGCACGGTTTTTACCGCAATATATGTCTAAATCAAGGATATACCCAAATGACGTACAGATAGCCCAAACTTTTAACCCAAATCTAATTGGTTTTACTCTAATAAATTGTTTCAAGGATGTACGACCAAAAAATTTGACCATCATTTCATCGACAGAGAGAGCTGTTGTAAAAAATCCAAATTGAAGAATATTTTCTCTAAATATATTTATAATTTTTCGTACTTTCCAAGCCCGATCTTGATCGTTTCTATCACTTTTTTTAGAGTATTTTATCTTTGATTTGATGGACTCAAATTTATCGCGACTCATTGCAGAATTTACACTTTTACAACCGAGTTCTGGGTCTTTGGACCAGTAATCTCTTGTTGTTGTTCGAATATTATAAGATAGCAAAAGAATCCCTACAAATGTGTCAAGTTCACTAAAAGTTAAATTCAGTCCATTTTCTTTAGTTGAGCTAATTATGTAATTTTTTATTGATTTAGAAAAAAAAGCTCAAATAATTCAGTCGGTGTACTATTCGAAATTTCTCTTTACTTTATCTGTAAGTAATATTTCATCATCTACATTTTCAGAATAGATCTTTTCACAGTTATTCCATTCATATGTATAATCGAAAAAACTAGTAGATGTGAGGTCATCTGCATCTTCATCAGAATCTGAATCAGATACGCCTGAATCATCAGGATCAGGTAAATGTACAATATCATCGTATTCGTCATGATCAGACATAATTTCTACATCTACATTGCGTCGAGATCTCTTTGTTTTGATATTACTAATAAATTCTGCAGATTTCCTTCGTGACATTATAATTTTGATTCGCAATTATTTTTTTTGATGAATTTTTGAAAAATTGAATATTTAGATATAACAAAGATGAAATTAAAATCACAGATGTATGAAGTCTCAGTAAACGTGGGAATTCAAAAATTAACCAAATTATAGATGAGGCAATATTTTCAAACTCAAAATTTCGAAACAATAACAACATTCAACAAGAAATTACAAATATGCTTTATAATCAATTGCTTTCAAAATCAATATTTTAACGAAAATTCTAAGATTTAGTTTTGAAATTTTTCATTCGATAAAGAAATACGCAGTGGGCAATGTAAAAATATTTTTTTTTGAAAATATTTTACTGACTTTCAAAACCCTCGGGTAATATTGTGCACTTCAAAATTTCAGTTGCAACTATGAATTTTGCAGCATCTAGATCAAGATATTATAGTATAAATTTTGCAGAGACTTATGAATTTTTTATTCGAATATAGCGAAGTTTTAGAAAAAATTTTATTCAAAAAAAGTGTTCAAAATCGTTCAAAGAATACGTCTGAATTTTTCAGAATTTTCGGAGTCATTTTAGGATTTTTCAAAATAGCCAGTTTTTTGAAAAATTCGAAAATGACTCCAAAAATTCTGAAAAAAATCAGAAGTATTCCTTGAACGATTCTAAGCATTTTTTGTTCCATAAAATTTTTTCTAAAACTTTGTCATATTCTAGTAAAAAATTCCTGAAGTTTTGCACCGGTTTTTAAATTTAAAGCCGCTATTTTGGTGACCGCCATGTTGAATTTTCAAATCTAACCTATGACATCCTAAACTAGACACCTGTATGCCACAAAATTCATAGTTTAGTCCAAGATCTAATAGTGATTTCATATTAAAAAAAACGGATTATTTTGAAAAAAATTAAAAAATTTTCCATTTTTTATTAATGAATCCGCCATTTTGAAAAAAGGACCGATCAAAATAAAAAAATAATGACGGATTTCGAAAGAGCACCCTTGAAAACAATAGGGTACCCGATTAGAAAGGATTTTATAACGTTTCACTATAAAAATCATCACGGTCAAAATAGGAAAATTTTTTTGGCATTTCAGGCAAAAACGGGTTAAGGGCGCAAAATACGTTTTAGTCCAGTCATTGGAGGCAAAAATAGGGCATAACCTGGAGATTCTTTCGGTTAGCACCAATTTTCATAAAACTTTAGGATTAAGCTTATATTACCCTACAGATCAAAAGTTATATATCGGCGAGGTGCGCTTTTTGCTTTAAAGGGGTAAAAACTACCCTCAAAGTTGAAAAATAGTAAAAATGCCGATTGACGCTTATAAATAATTAAAATAATCTTGGAATGTCTAAAATAAGTATTGTTCAATATTGTGGAACATAATTAATGATAATAAGCATTTTTACAACCCTTAAAAACCACCCCTTTGACTTAATAAAAAGAGCATACATAGTTTTTAACATTAAAAAATATTTTTATGATACAATTATGGAAAAATATTAACGTTTTAAGTTTATGATATAATTTTTAATTTATTACATTATTTCAACCCTTAAAAACTACCCTTGATGATAAAATGCCAAAAAAACGAGTCTTTAGTACTTTTAATAATTTAATAACTTTTATTCTATTAATAATATATTTTTTATGTTTTATTATAGAATTTAGAATATATTTAAGTATTTTACATTTAAAAATGACTATTTTAGGTTAAAATTATAAGACTATTATAACTTAAAAATTATTATTATTATTATTATAAGAACAAAATGAAAAAGTACAAATATTTCACTTAGATTTTAAACAAATTTTTTTAAATTCTCTTCATGATCAATTCCGACTTCTTCTTCTCCTGGATCTGTAGTCGGAGGACAGTTTAGACAATTGTCACCGGAGCATGTTCCATATGTCGAGTTACAAAATAATCCTAATTTTCTGCAACTGTAATTGGCACCGCAAGTAGTCTGACAGTTGCAAAAAAATTATTCTTAGAAGCTGCTCTGGTGCAGGATGGTTTAGCATTCTTGTAGGCTGTAAAAAACCATCTTTATGGATCCATCCCCAATTTGTCGGAAGAATATTTTTATTTCCCAACCATATTTGCGTTTGCAAATATACTATTTAAAATGTAAAAACAATCAATGTCAAAAAATTATCTGTTACATTTTGAATGCACTAACACTTTAAAAAAAATCAGAAACAATACAATATTAACTATTTTATTAATATTATCAAAACAGAATGTGTTTACACTTTCAATTTTGGAAAGATACTGACGCTCGGCAAAATAGATTTACGTTACATGTACAATACACTCAAATATAAAAACATACATACACACACCACCCACACACACACATACACACACACACACACACACACACGCACACACACACACACACACACACACACACGCACACACACACACACACACACACACACACACACACACACACACACACAAAGACAGGTAAGAAAAAGAAGAGAAAAGGTATAGAACTCTTATCTGTATAGACGTATATATCGCACACGGCAGCTGTTTCAAATCGGCAAGCTACATAGTCTCATTTCTTTTCTTCTACCTGAGTTTATACTTATATGATATATATATATATATATATATATATATATATATATATATGTCCACTTACAAAATATACATATAGGAACTGAAAAGAATAGAAGCTATCTACCGTACAGACTCAAAGAAGCTGTAAAATATTTATATGTATGTATCTAAAATACTCGAAAATAGACGAATTTATGCGCTCCGAAAATTTTACCGAAAAAGTACAATTGGTTTTTTAATGATAACTCCGCTAATTTTCAAGCTTTTTAATTGCTCCAAAATGGATTTTGTAGGTAATTGTATCATCTTTACGTCATGTAAATATCAATTTTTAGAAAGTTTTATTTTTTCAGATTTTTTAGTTTGAAGGGCCAAAAATAGGTGGTACTTGGCTCTGATTACAGAATTCTAACACTAATATCTCAGTTGATTTTTATAGGACGAAAATAAAAAAAATAGCAAAAAATTTATAAAAAAAAAGCTATATTTTTTAACTTCGGTACTTTTTACGTACATCTGTTAATTATTGAGATATTTTAAAAAAAGGATGAATTTTTGAAAAATAAAAAATTTTTTTCTATAGTAACTGGATTTTTTTAAAAAATAAGCATTCTAAATTGCTGAAACTTCTAGAACACATAGTTGGTACCTAAATAAGATAAACCCTAGAAGGATTTCTTTATACTTCAAAATCTGTCTTAATGACAGTAGTTTTAATATTGAAATTTTATTGTCAAACTATATAAAATAATTTTATTTTTCTTGTAACTCCTTTAGTTTTTATACTTTTGACTCAAAACAAAATTGATTTAAAAGGTAATCTTAATACCTTCAAAAAATATTATATACGTTTTCCTCAAAAAGTATGCCATTTTTCTGTTATTTAACGTTGAATATTGCTCTTAAAGTTTCAAGCGTAACAGTATTAATATTCAATTATTTATAATTCGTTATGTATTGTATATAAAACAATGATTAAAAATGAAGTCGTTTTGTTTTTCTACAAGCTTTATTTTTGTTTCCCATGAGTTTTTTGATAAAATTAAAACTTTTCAAGTTATTTCATGAAAAACCGTCAAAAAACATGCTTTTTTACACTAAAAATCTATGTTTTCAATCACCTATAACTCGAAACGTATTCATTTAACAAAATACTCATGAAAAACTTTTTGCTTTAAATTTATTTTCACATCGAATTGTATGGTTTTTTTTTTCTCACCGTCCCCGAGAAAGGGCAGCTCCCGCCTCCTGGGCAAAAGCGCACATCGGCATTATGTAACTTTTGTTTTTTGGACTATTCTTTAGCTACTGACAAATTTTCATGTTAATCCATCCTAACCGACAAAATTTCAAGCTGAAATGCTTCAATGACTTGACTATTTCACAAATCTTTTTACTCTATCTTATTTATTTTTACTTATATAATGAATATAGCAAGATGAACTTTAAATGATTTTCATTTCTTTTTTCAATTTAGCAATTTTCCAGAAACTTACAGCTAAAATAATATGATATACTATACAAATTTTTTTTAATTAGCTGATTTAATAATGAATATATCTTAAATAATCTCCGAAAAGTTTCTTATGTAAATATAATTTCGTTTTTATTTTGTTAAGAGGCGGTCGGAACCAAATCAGATACTTACCAGGAGAGGCTATGAGCTTCGGGTCACAGATCTTGATGAAACTTTGGGACATGTTTTTAGGTACCAAAATATGAGTAAAGCTAGAGCAGTACGGTCTAACGCTTCGAAAAACTGAAATTATAGACGTTTCTAGTCTTATTTTAAGAAAAATGTAAAAAAAGCTCCTAATTTAAGTGTGAATAATCCCGTCTAGAAATGTCTTTAATAAATCAACAGGGACTAAAATAAAAGTACAGAAAGCAAGCTTTAATTTGCCGTTTTCAGAATTGAAAAATAATAATTAGAACCAGGGATATGTTTGTTCAAAGTTAAGAAGCAAGAAAGTACCAAAAATCATCTAAATTCTAAAGGACAGTGCCCTGGTAGAAAATGAAACGCTTTTTCTACCATTTTATGGCCATTTCTTTAAAGTGAAGAGCAGAAAATGGGAATGTTTTATGGCCATTATTTAAACTAATATGAAACGTTTTTTTCAACCTTCATAATGCTAAAAAATGCTAATAAAATGTTGAGTCTGATCCACTATTATTTGAATATAGATAGTTAACAGTAGAGTCTATCAAATTGTGCTCTAATTGATTACTATTAAGAATTATTTAAGGTTTTTTCTTGAAAGTTATCATTAATCATTAATAGAATCACTTTTGTTAATATATTCGCGCGTATATTTTGAGTTGTGATCAGATTGTTAGAGGTTATTTTTAAACGATTAATAAAATTTTCCATTTATTATTTTAAAAAACGATATTTTTATACTCGTTTCGTACTGCGTTTCATATTTTTATTTTAATAAAATTTAATATTATTTTTATTTTTATAAATTCCAATAAAAATAAACATTGACGAAGGAATGTGAATAAATACTAATCTATATTTTCTCGCCACGTGGCAAAAGTGAGGTTATGATTTTACCTATGATCTGAAAAATTAAGGACTCATTACTAAAAAGTTATATAACTAGTCAAAAAAAGTTGTCCACAGTTTACCTAATTTTTAGATAGCTGTTACTGATTTTTTCTCTCCGTTTACTTAAAATGCGTATTTTTTTGGCTAAATACAAAAATTTTGAACAACATTTTTATATTAGCATTTTTTGCCTATAAGATGCTAACCAGTATACCAAAAAATTTGAGCTCTGCAGATTCAGCAAAAAATTGCCATTTATTCGCCAATATTGACATGACAAAATATTACTATTGACAATGGTCATAAATTGTTGTTTACGCCATTTTTAATGTTCAAATTTCTACCAGGGTGATTTTGTGATTTTTGGTACTTTCTTGCTTCTTAACTTTGAACAAACATATCTGTGGTTCTAATTATTATTTTTTAATTCTGAAAACGGTAAATTAAAGCTATCTTTCATTACTTTTATTTTAGTCCCTGTTGATTTATTAAAGACATTTCTAGACGGGATTATTCACACTTAAATTAGGAGCTTTTTTTACATTTTTCTTAAAATAAGACTAGAGACGTCTATAATTTCAATTTTTCGAAGCGTTAGACCGTACCGCTCTAGCTTTATTAATATTTTGGTACCTAAAAACATATCCCAAAGTTTCATCAAGATCTGTGACCCGAAGCACATAGCCTCTCCTGGTTAGTTCAGTGTTTATAATAAACGCTTTTAAGAAGGGGCCGAACTATCTGTCTTTGTCTAATAGCGTTTTTCATCATTTATGTAAATACTATCCGGTATAACAAGAAAAAAATAGCAGCTTCCGCTAGATATTAGTATAATTAGTAAATTTTGTAATAACAACCAAATTTTTTACCGCATAGTTTTTGACTAATTAGAGACCTACTAGCAATCTAGAATATAACCTATCTTTTTTTGGTAGGTCTCTAATTATTCAAAAACTACGCAGTAAAAAAATTTGGTTGTTATTACAAAATTTACTTATTATACTAATATCTAGCGGGGGCTGCTATTTTTTTCTTGTTATACCGGATAGTGTTTACATAAATGATGAGAAACGCTATTAGACAAAGACAGATAGTTCGGCCCCTTCTTAATAATTTAATTATTCATTCATACGACAAAAATTAAGTCAATATCTCTAGTCATGTACATGCATAATTTAAAATAGTTAAAGCCACAATAATATACAAAATATTATCGTCAGGTGAAAAATACTATTTCATATTCAAAGCGACAATTTTTTGCATGCAATATATTTCAAGTCGGCATTTTTCGCTTTATAACAATATTTTGCATGTTTTTGTCACTTCAATTATTTTATTGTATTTTTTACATATATGACTAGAGGAATCGACTATATTTTTGCAGTGTAAATGAGTAAATAAATTTTTATAAGCATTTATTATAAGTATCAAACTAAGTAACTTCAAGACAGTTTTTCTTAAATATTGAATTTTAAAAATCTTCAGTCTGCTTTTAAATAATATTTTTATTATAAAAAGAATTGAAATAAATCTGAGGGGAAAATGTGTTTGGTGCCCTATATTTCGAATTTTATTGAGTAAAATAACACAATAACTCACGTTATTAGTTATATTAATATTCTGAACTCTTTTCACTTTAATTCAAATAATGTTAAATATATTTTTATTATTTAACTAAATTTTGATATCATGTAAATGTTATAAGTATAGGTTATTGAAAATGAAATATATTGCAATATAAACGAATAAATAAATTTTTATTATAATTAAATTTTAAATTGACTGTAAGACCGATGGAAATATTTATCATCCTAATTATTTATTTGTTGACCTTACAACAAATCTATTGTTTCATTTGTTGAGATGAGTACTAATTATATTGCAATATAAAAGAATAAGTAAAATATAATTTAACATAACAATAATTATTTCAAGATTTATTCTAGTGTAACAGTCAATAATTTATTTGTTGATTGTACAACAAATCTATTGTTTCATTCGTTGAGATGAGTACTAATCAATTTAAATTACCTTATAATATGAATTATTATATTTATTTACTTTGATAACAAATATTCTTGCATTTTAGCCACAACGAGTAAAATAACAAGATTCTTTTTTCAAGTATGTTTTTTCATAACATTAGCTAATATAGATATGAGATACTAGGAAAAAATTATCTTATAAAAGCTAAGTATAGAATTAATAATTTTAAGATATAATAACTAGAAACTTCAAAACAGTTTTTCTTAAATATTGAATTTTAAAAATCTTCACTCTGCTTCTTAATAATATTTTTATTCTAGAAAGAATTGAAATAAATGTAAGGGGAAAAGGTGTTTGGTGCCCTTTATTGCAAATTTCATGGAGTAAAATAACACAATAAATCACAAGTTATTAGTTATAATAATTTTCTGAACTCTTCTTACGTTAATTCAAATAATGTTAAATATATTTTTATTATTTAACTAAATCTTGCTATCACGTATATGTTATATGTTATTGAAAGTAAAATATATTGTAATATAATACAATAAGTAAGATATAATTTAACATAACAATAATTATATCAAGATTCATTAAAAAAATATAGAGTCGTTGCACCAATAAATGAATTGTTTAGAAAAAATTCATTTTGAAATATTTCTTTTTCATATTCGAACATCTTTTTGAAATATCAAACTTGGATCATATTCTTTAGTAAAGTTTTGAGAACTTAATAAAAAAAAACGTCTATTTTTTTTAAGTATTTAATATCTTTTATATTTATTGTGAATTTCATAATATGTGTAATTCATGTAATTTTTTCTAGATACATTTTTAATTTATCGTTTAACATGTAATATCAAAATTAAAGTTTGAAATGTATTCTTTTAAATGAGATTGATAAATAAAACTATATTTTTTTATAATGCCGAATATTTGGAATTAAATCTATACCTATTCATTCATTGGTGACATTTCACGGACTTGGTACTTTACCTTAATTAAATAAAAAATTAATTAAACTTATTTACCTTGTTTGTATTTATATAAAATATTCAATATGATTGAATATTTGAATTGGACGCTGTATCTCTCTATCCTTTTCTAATTAAAAAATGTAAATTTTTGGGAAAACTAGTTATTATTGATAGAAATTAAGGGTTGTCTGCTACTTGTTTAGTAAAAATTAATATTTTCTATGATGAGGACCAACTAATTTTGTTGCTTTTTTTCAAGTAAAGTTTGACATACTTAAATAACGTATTCTCTAGCCTTACTTAGAATTTTGTAAGTATGTCAAACTTTACTTGAAAAAAAAGCAACAAAATTAATTGGTCCTTATCAGAGAAAATATTACTTTTTACTAAACAAGTAGCGGACAACCTTTAATTTTTATCAATAATCACTAGATTTTCAAAAAACTTACATTTTTCAATTAGAAAAGGATAGAGAGATACAGCGTCGCCTTAATTTATTTTTATGTACATAGATATGTACATAAATATATATGTATGTATATAAAATAAAAATGTTAAGATATTTTCATTCGATATACATTTGAAATTTATTTTTAAGCATCTTTCACTTGAAATAGGTTATTTAGTATATAGGAGATATGCCGATCATATGCAAACAAAATATGGGAATAAGGAAAGTTAAAAGGGACGTATTTGACAAATGATAGAAAATGATCCAGACTTTTTAAAATTTGTTCTTTTTTCTGATGAGACCAAATTTAAAAGTGATGGAGAATTGAATAGACATAATTGTCATTACTGGTCTGATGTTAATCCTCATTGGGTCAGAACTGTAAACCATCAAAGACGTTGAAGTATTATGGTATGGTGTGGGATTATTAATGGATATTTGATTGGCCCTTATTTTTTCGAAGAAAATGTTAATCAACACACGTACTTAACGCCAATAAGAGATGAACTACCTGTATTGATGGAAGGTGTTGACTTAGAAACGCGACAAAGAATGTGGCTCCAGCAGGACGGCACAGCACCACATTTCACTCGAATTGTCAGGACTTTTTTGAATGAGCAGTATGGTAACAGATGGATTGGTCGAGGTGGTCCGGTTGAATGGCCTGCTTGCTTACCCGATCTTACATCACCAGATTTTTACTTATGAGGGTACTTAAAAAATACCGTTTTTGAGGAAAGGCCCACCACAAGAGTAGACATGATGGACAGAATTCGTCGAGCATGCGCTGTCGATCCAAGGCAAACTTTGCTAAAGACCGTTTGCCACTTCCAAAAGCGTTTGACTAAGTGCCTGGAAGCAAATGGTCGTAATTTCGAAAATTTGCTTCGAGATTAGATAAACACATAAGTGAGAGGCGAAGGGACTTACTTAAATCAAGCACCCAGAACAGTGAGAGGCGAGGGGACTCACTTCAATCAAGCACCCCGAACAGTGAGAGGCAAGGGGACTCACTTAAATCAAGCACCTTGAACAGTGAGAGGCAAGGAGACTTACTTTAATCAAGCACCCCAAAGGAAACAATCCTTACTACGTTCACGTCGTTGTTTCTGGGTAGCGTCAAACGTAAGGTTGACACACTTACAACAGAAGCTTTAATGATCTTGAAGTTTCCGTTAAACAAACATCATACATGGGGTAGAGATGTGTGGGACTGGGGGATGTCTGGTATAACAGTTTAGCATGTGAGGCTATGAAGAGCATGGGGTTCGAACGTGCAAGTTAAATATTTGTTTACTAGGATATGAAAGTTTTGGGTGTATGGGTTTCCCTATTAAACCTACGATCAGTTTGAACCACTTAGGCATGTGACTCATGGAAGAAACGACTTAAAATGGATTTTTCGGAGTTCGACCTTCATTTGACTTTGAAATGACCTTGAAAAAAATGTCTCAATTCAAATTTGAACGTAAAAATTCCCGCTCTTTCTGAATCCAGGGTCAAAAATAGGTGTTCTTATTAAAAAAAACCACTCAACCTTAATATGACCTTAAAGGTCAAGCTCAAGGTCAAAGCTGTTACGACCATCATTTGGCCCTCTTCGTCCCCTACAACTTTTGTCTAAACCATTTTTTCCTATCTGTCTTAGGATCCGAAAAATCCGAGTGTAGCGATTAAAATGGGTCATCGTGTATATATATATATATATATATATATATATATATATTTAAAAAATAATTTTCACCATAGATTATAGTTGAATAAAAATGTTTATTTTAATAATTATAGCGTTGAAATATATTCTGATGAAAATGTTATTTGATTGACATTTACAGTATCATTTTAACTATATTTGAAAAGTTACTTGTCATCAATGAAAAATATTTAATTCAAATTAATAATCTATTAATATAAAGAATTTACTAAAAACTATAATTTTTATGATATGCAAACCTTACTTGTGATACATACACTTTGTAATATTTGTATCTCATTAAAATTTTTTATTAGATGCAAAAAGGATTGTTAAGTAATTGTGAATAGTTATTTTATTATTCTGAAATGTTCAAATTTAAAATTAACCAAAAATGTGTATTTTAATTTTAATATTATGGTTTTTTTTTCATTTAAATTATGTATTTCATATATATATATATAAAATACATTTGTGAAGATATTTTTATAAGAAATAAACACAAAATTTTTTTTAAACATGTTTCACGTAAAGATTAATTTTATAATTCAAATTCATGATCATATATTAAAGTCTGGAAATTATAGTTGTTACTCAGTTCCCAGTCTTCAGTTTTTTTTTGGTGGTCAAAAAACGGGTAAATCTGCTATCAGACCTACAGCGGCATGGGCTACGGCTCGATATCTCCAACCGCAGTTCAAATCACTGGTGTGACGGGATTCTAGCACTGCGGCAGCTTGAGGAAAAAAGAAGCCTGGTAGGCTTACATTCGCTCCCAAAGCATTCACAGGCAGAGACCGTCTAAACCCCCTTCACCCTGGCCACGGAACGAGAACAAGAAAATGCTCCCGTTACACGGACGGGGATCCGTAACGTCCACCGTACTCATCCGCAACGTGGGACTGCGTTAGCATTACTTCACGTTGCGGACCTTGTCCATCGTCATTCATTTTGTCCGTCCGTCTAAGCACCGGGCTTTGTCCATTTATACATCCTGCCATGCATACATCTACCTTGCTTTCTTCCATACACTCACTCAGCTCAAGTACGTGGGGTTGCTGTGCCCAAAGACTTTTCAGTCCTCCTGCGTCTTCACACATCTCCTTTCTCCCTTTCATCCATGCACTCAACCACTATTCACTCAGCTCGGGTACGTGGGGTCGCTGTGCCTAAAGACTTTTCAGTCCCCCTGCGTCTTCACACATCTCCTTTCTCCCTTTCATCCATGAACTCAACCACCATTCACTCAGCTCGGGTACGTGAGTTCGCTAGACCCAAGGCCTTTCCAGTCCCCCTGCGTATTCATACATCTCCTTTCTCCCTTTATCCTTTATCCATGCACTCAACCACCATTTACTCAGCTCGGGTACGTGGGGTCGCCAGGCTCAAAGACTTTTCAATCTTTGCGTATTCCCAGTTTTCAGTTTATTTATATCAAATATCGTACTATCTTTGTTTTGCTAATGGAAGTAGAGTAAGAAATAGTCACTTGATGGAATGAATTATACGCTTTTTTACTTTGAGCACATGTGTACATACATTTTTATATTATGTTTAATCAAATTATTTTCAATTTTATTCAGTACTCAAAATTAACTTAAATTAATTAATTCTTATATACTTAAAATTAGTCATTTATACATAATAATACAGCGTGTCCAAAAAGTAACGATACACCTTAGAAATTTCCAAAGTTGATAATTATTTCAATCAGCTGAAAGTCGTTCTTGGAGCAACTTTTTACGAGGTATCCGATTGTGACCTTGAATTTGACCTTAAACCTCATTTTCAAGGTTATTTTGAGATCAACCTCATTTTCTAAAACGGGAATTTCTACTTTTTATAGCGGAATCGAGAAGAGCGGAAAATTTTACGTTAATACATATCCGGATGTAAAATTTTCCGCTCTTCTCGATTCCGCTATAAAAAGTAGGAATTCCCGTTTTAGAAAATGAGGTTGATCTCAAAATAACCTTGAAAATGAGGTTTAAGGTCAAATTCAAGGTCACAATCGGATACTTCGTAAAAAGTTACTCCAAGAACGACCTTCAGCTGATTGAAATAATTATCAACTTTGGAAATTTCTTAGGTGTATCATTACTTTTCGGACACGCTGTATAATAAAAGAAAATTCAACCAAGCGACGTTAGGAGCGAGAAACTTCAATATAATTAATACCGATTAACGTAAAACCCATAACAATTTTTACAGTCCATAAATATAATGTAAATCATATAATATATATATATATATATATATATATATATATATATATATATATATATATATATATATATATATATATTTTAAATTACTTATAATTAATTTAAAACTCAAAAGTAACTATTTTCAAACGGAATATAGAAGGTAAAAATGTATTGTTTTATTCCTTAAATATCACGAATTAGAATATTAATTATTAGTCATTTTAAAATGTAATATATATTATATAAATAATTCTATATTTAATAATTTTTAATTTTAGTAACAGGAAAAGTCGGACGAAAAGAAATTAATAATCACATTTTCTGCGAAATATTGCCCTTGAATCGAGTAGGTGAAATATCAGTCTTACAAGGAGAGTGCATTGCATTTGGGTCTTGGATTTTCTTCTAGCTTTGGGATCTTTTTTCTTACATAAAATTATGAAAAAAGCCGCGTCCATTCGGTCCAACGCTCGATTTTTTCCGAGTTATGAGCAGTTTTGTCTGTTTTGTTAAAAAAATTGCATCTGCTTTATAATTTTACAGTTTTCGAACTACTTATTCTAGAAGGTTTTTACTGATTGCATATTAAAGTTGAGACTAAAACCTTTCGATTAAAAAAAAACGCGTCCAAAAAGCTCTAGTTGTTAAAAACTTATGAAGGGATGAAAATTGAAATGAATTTCTGACTAAAATGTTGCATTTATTTTCTATACATTTTTTGAGCTAAATATTTGCGCTATTTTTATTCGCCCATAACTTTTTAATGACTTGAGCTTTTTGGACACGTTTTTTTTTTAATCGAAAGGTTTTAATCTCAACTTTAATATGCAATCAGTAAAAACCTTCTAGAATAAGTAGTTCAAAAACTGTAAAATTATAAAGCAGATGCAATTTTTTCAACAAAACAAACAAAACTGTTCATAACTCGGGAAAAATCGAGCGTTGGAACGGATGGACGCGGCTTTTTTCATGATTTTATGTAAGAAAAAAGATCCCAAAGCTAGAAGAAAATCCAAGACCCAAATGCAATGCACTCTCCTTGTTAGTACCAACAAAAAGATACTAAACATCGCAAATTTATGCTCTTACTTCATAATATAATAGTACCAGCATTGGTCCCTAAAATTTAAGCTATAGTACTAATTAAAATTATATCGTCACTCTTTTTTCAAAGACCTCAGTACATAAATTAGATATACTAGATTTAAAACCTATTTTAACAATGCTTTTCTCTCTCCGTGCAGTTGTTAGTTCTAGTTAACGTCAAATACTGTTTTTGATTATTTCATGGTTTGTGATTGAAACACGTGATTAAAAAGAATGAATTCATATCATATTTTTTCATTGATTCAAATGCAATTCAGTACAACAAATTCTTAATTCATCATGATATAATTTGTATTTAAACAATTTTTATGCACATTGTAACTCTAATTAATCTTTTTTTATAAAAATATAATAATTTAATTTAGTACAAAACTACAATATCAAAATTCATAAGTTGCGGCAATTCTTTTTTATTTTAGAATTGGCTAATTTATACATAACAATATAATATATGTAAATTCAACCGAGCGACGTTAGGAGCGAGATATTTTTTGCTAGTTGTAATTATCATGATGAATTGAATATTATTTTCTGCTATTTAATAGTTATTTTTGCTATAAAATATCTCATAAGCTATAATACAAAACTTTATTTGAAAAGAAATTTTGAAATGTATAAATTAAATTAATTTAAAAGTATTTGTAAGCAAAATCACGAATAATTTAAGACGATTTCTTATTAGAAAAAAACTATATATTTAAAATATTACAAGCTTAAAATAATAATATAATTTAAGAATTTTCCAAGTTTCTTTTTTCATACCAATAGTCATACATTACTTAACAATTATGTAATAGAAAAATACATCAAATAATTGTATGAAGACACTCAAATAAAATATTTTTATTGATTACATATTAAAATAGATTTCAAGATATTTATGTAAATTGATCAATAACTGGAAAAATTGTTATAACATTAAAATTTTTTCTTTTGTCGCTTCTCGTACCGATAAGTAACATCTTGAGCCCCAAGGTGTTACGTCACTACGTATCTTCTATTCAAAATTTATTATTCCAAAAATATACAGTTATTGATCAATCAGCTAATTTACCTTAGCAAGCATATTGTAAAATTAAGTCATTTGTTAAGAAACAAAGTGCAATGCGATTTTCAGAATCAACGAAATAAAAACAATTACGAAGACTACATGAACCAGATTTACCACGTTAACCATATCATTCGATAAGAGTCAAAATGCATAATAAGCATTGACATATGACAGAATATTGACATCAATTCAAAACTCAAATTATAAAACAATTATTCTTAAACAAGGCAGGGATCATTAATATATAGTCGAGGCGAAATTAGCGGGTGAGCAAAAAAAATTTTCGAAGGAAAAATTTTTACGGGATGACCTTTGCGAAGGGTCCTGGAATAAGGATCTGCAGTTTACCTGGCGAAAAAGTGGTCCCAATTTGTATAAATCGATCTTATTTAAACTAATTCAAAAAGTTGTTCATTTTGATTCGGACAAAGTTTTTTTAGATTAATTGAGTGATTCTAAACAAAAAAGTATTTCTATGGTTTTTTTATAAAGTTGGCGGTTTTCGAGTTATTAACAAATAAAGATGTTAAAAATCACTAAAATGCCCATTTTCAAAGCTCTGAAACGATACTAAAATTTGAATTTTTTTAGGTTGGCAAAGTTTTAAAGTAAAATTTAGATACTCTTTAATAGAATCCTGAAGAGTAATTTCAAATTACTTTATTTTTAAGTGTTATTTTTCAATTGTTAATCAAGCGCGTATACGCAGTATCTTCGAGTCCAAGCGCATACAGCTGAATGTGTCGTCTGCTAAAGTTCATGTCTCAACTCGTGCGGCAAAGGCTTTATATCCTAAGGAGTTGGTAAAGCAATGTAAATGCCAAAAAAAGTGTAATACCAAAGCATGTTCATGTAAAAAAAAATAATGTGAATTGTGTACCATTGTGTGGTTGTAATTTAGGTCTGTGTAAAAATATTGTTAATTTTAAAAATATTCATAAATAAAAGTTTGAGTAAAACAAATATATTCGCAAAATTCTAATATTCTCTTCATCAAATATTCATATATTTTTTAATGCTTATATTATATGTAGTAAATTTTAAAAATACTATGAACTAACAAATTTTTAACCAAAGTATATTCTGAACCATAAGTTCCTTATAAATTATCTTCCGAAACGTAGAACAACATAAAAATAAGCGATGCGCTCTGCGCGAGTTAAGACATGAACTTTAGCAGACGACATACTCAGCTGTATGCGCTTGGACTCAGAGATACTGGGTATACGCCCTTAACCTTATGAGGACGGGACTGGTCGACATTTCGATCACTCAAGTATCATAATATTCCCTATATTCAAAACATAATATTATCCCCAAACTTACACAAAAATATTATGATACTTGAGTGGTCGAAATATCGACCAGTCCCGTCCTTAAAAGGTTAATTAACAATTGGAAAATAACACTTAAAAATAAAGTGATTTGAAATTACTCTTCAGGATTCTATTAAAGAGTATCTAAATTTTACTTTAAAACTTTGCCAACCTAAAAAAATTCAAATTTTAGTATCGTTTCAGAGCTTTGAAAATGGGCATTTTAGTGATTTTTAACATCTTTATTTGTTAATAACTCGAAAACCGCCAACTTTATAAAAAAACCATAGAAATACTTTTTTGTTTAGAATCACTCAATTAATCTAAAAAAACTTTGTTCGAATCAAAATGAACAACTTTCTGAATTTGTTTAAATAAAATCGATTAAAACAAATTGGGACCACTTTTTCGCCAGGTAAACTGCAGATCCTTATTCTAGAACCCTTCACAAAGGTCATCCCGTAAAAATTTTCCCTTCGAAAATTTTTTTTGCTCACCCGGCAATTTTGCCTTGACTAATAAAAAGACTGATCAAATCAAGATTAACGCGCACTTTAAGACAGGCACTTTTTCAAAGCACTTCATCAAAGAACTTCTACAAGCACTTAAAAAGATACAATTATTACAACTATATTTCTCGCATTTAAAATTATACAATTATTCGCGCAATATATTAAATCGCACTATACTCAGTTTATTATAAAAGTAACGAATAAAATCTCTATAGTGAAAAAATTAAATCAAGTGTACTTATTTACTGTCTGCCTGTATCTACTATACCGAAATCAAGGTAAGATCATTACAATTATATTTTGATCTATATTTCTTTCAATTCCAAGTATATTTAATCGTGAAAACGATTCATATCAATTAAAATTGGTAAAACTTTTCCATCACTAGGCTTAACTTTTAAACTAAACGTTTTCAAATCAAACTTTATTTTTTTATTTAATATTATAATAAAACATATTTTCCTCATAACAAGAACAACATAATTAATTATTAATTCTGTCCTGGTGTAAAGCCAGGACTTAACAGTATCATTAATTTTCTACGAGCACTTTTACCCGCACTTTTTAATAAGTACTTACAGAGATAAAATTATTACAACTATACTTCTCGCACTTTAAAATAAACAATTATCCGCGCAATATATTGAACCGCACTAAATTTAGTTGATTATAAAAGTTTCAAATAAAATCTCTATAATTAAATTATTAAATCAAGTGTACTTATTTACTGTCTGGCTGTATCTACTTGGCTGAATCATGGTAATATTATTACAATTATATTTCTATATATTTCTTTTAATATTTAAGTATATTTGTGTTACTATCTTTACTAACTTTATTCTTTATTTAATATTATAATAAAACATGTACACGTAACCCTCATAACAAGCAATATTTAATTATTAATTCTGCGCTGGTGTAAGGCCAAAACATCACTGATTATTAGATTTATTAAAAGATCATTGAGGATTTATCTGAAAAAAACTTTTGAATAATTAAAATATTTAGTATTTGAAATAAAAGTTATTAAAAAATTGCAAATTCTTGGATATTTTTTTAAAGTTCTAAAAGCAAGATGGGGGTTGGCACGCCTGCATGCAGGGGGCTTGCCCCCTAGTATATATATATATACTAGGGGGGGTTCCTCCCTGCTCGCTTCGCTCGCCAACCCCCCATTGCATCACCTTCTACAAATATAAACTTTTATGTATATAATTTTTAAATTTATATTAATTTAAAATTATTATTTTTTTTTTTTTGTTTCTTGGTCATGAAGATTAGTATTTATTAGAAGTTAAATACACTTATTAAGGTATATGAAGTTAAGTATAATAAAACGTTTTATGATAGTTTAATACTTTAAATATGTTGAAGATATCTATAATAATATTCAATCGCTTTACGATAGGAGCACAACCATTCAACGTATTTACCTCGAGCTCAGCCCAAGGTTCTTTTCTCTTCCTAATTTCGTTCATTCTTTAATAACAATTAATTAAATTAGCTAACAATTAACTACCTTTCAGCTATCTCTCAGCTAACTTTCAGCTAAATTTATCTGAATTTCAGCCAACTTTTAGCTAACTTTCAGCTAAATTTTATCTGAATTTCAGCTATCTCTCAGCTAACTTTTAGCTAAATTTTATCTGAATTTCAGCTATCTCTCAGCTAACTTTCAGCTAAATTTTATCTGAATTTCAGCTAATTTTTAGCTAACTTTCAGCTAAATTTTAGCTGAATTTCAGCTAACTGAGGGCACATAAAATTCTTATACACGGCGGCGGCGGCGACGGCGGCGTAGGCGATATATCTTTATTATATAGAGAGATATATAATGTTTCAGATATGGAGGGGCAGCTCATGAATCATGTAATTTATCATATAGAGACTTTCGTAGTATCCCTGTAGTATTCCACAATTTTACGGGTTATGACTCTCATTTTCTCATTAAAGATGTCGCCAATAGTTTTCCAGGACGGGTGCAACTGCTATCATTGAACAAATAGCGATTCATTTAACTTACAAAATATATAAAAAATAGTGAGATTGAGTTCAGATTTATCAATTCTTTCCAATTTATGTCATCTTTGGATAAATTAGCTTCATATCTACAGAAATGAATATTTTAGGCTTAGAATATCCAAAATATCTGCATTATGTACATAAAGATTTACCATTCTGTTCAGAACATGACCCTATTGAAAATAATAACGTCTTTAAAAGATGTCTTCAAAAGACGTCTTTGGACGTGTCTGGATTTGGAACAAAAAAAGACGTCTTTAAAAGACGTCTTTTGAAGACGTCTTTTAAATCAAAACGTCTTTATTATCAAAATTTTTAAAAAAGTACTTACTAAAATGTTCCAAAAAAGTATTATTTTATTACGTTATTATTTTTAATAGGGTATCTTTCTTTAGGAATATAGTAACAAAATAAGCATCAGCTCTCTGCAGACCGAAAAGCTTGAGCGAACAAACTGTAAATGTTATAACCTTATATACCCGCGTCACTAAAATTTTCTTAGGAGTTCGCGTATTAAGAAAAACGCAACCTAACAGTCAAAGACAGAATTAATAGTCGATTCGAATAATTTTTTCAGTAGTTACATTTTTAACTGTGAGGTGCCGTTTTTCTTAACTTTGCAATCCCTTATCCAAATTTCAGAGATGCAGGTATATGAGGTTATAATTTTGCGTGTTTATTCACAGTTGAAAATCAGTATGCATACTTCAATTACATACTTCAAGTATATACACTTTAGCTTAAGTGCGTTCTTTTTTGAAACATTTTAGTAGGTATTATTTTTAAAATATTGATAAAAAAGACGTCTTTTAAAGACGTCTTTTTTTGTTCCAAATTCAGAAACGTCTAAAGACGTCGTTTAAAGACGTCTTTTGAAGACGTCTTCTAAAGACGTCTTTAAAAGACGTCATTATTTTCAATAGGAGAGAAGCCTCCAGGGTCCAAATATTCAAATTATTGACTACATTGGAATTCAAAGAAAAATATATTTTTCATTACCAAAATTTAAAGCAAGCTCTTAGAAATGGACTCAAACTAATTAAAATTCATAGAATCTTAAAATTTAATCAAAGACCCTATCTAAAAGATTACATTGATTTGAATAATAATATGAGAAAAAAGCAAAAAAAAAAAACGAGTTTGAGAAAAATTTATATAAACTTATGAATAGTGCTGTATTTGGCAAAACGATGGAAAATGTTAGAAATAAAATTGATATAAAGCTTGTAACGAAACGGGATGGGAGATATGGTGCTGAGGCTCTCATTGCTCAACAAAATTTTCATAGTCAAACCATTCTAGACAAAAATCTAGTTGCAATTGAATTATCAAAAACAGAAGTTTCTATGAATAAACCAATATATGTAGGTCTGACAGTGCTTGATTTATCGAAGACATTAGTTTATGATTTCCATTATGATTTTATAAGAGAACAATTTGCAGATCAATGCAAGTAACTGTACACAGACACGGATAGTTTAATATACGAAATTCGAAATATTTATGAAACAATGAAGCATAATTTACAAAACTTTGATACATCAGATTACCCACCTGGAAACGTTTTCGGAATACCGCAAATACCGCTCTTTCTGAATCCGGCGTTAAAAATAGGTGTTCCCATTTCAAAAAAACACTCTGGCCTTCAAATGACCTTGAAAATGAAGTTCAATGTCAAAACTTACTTTACCAAAAGATGGCCCCCTTTGTCCCCTTTAAGTTTTATCTGAATAGTTTTTTTGTAGCCAGCTTAGATTTTGAGAATTTGGGTGGGGCGATTA